>JAQFVV010012429.1:5661545-6029045 GCA_028023455.1 Epiperipatus broadwayi | reverse complement strand
TCTTAATATCTTTGTATGCAGTTTTCTTTTATGTGATAAAAATTATTAGATCAGAAATCAAGCTCTGATAATGTGCTATTACTTTAAATATTATAAATTCTGCATACTCACATCATATTTAAAGTAATAGCACATTATCAGAGTTCGACTTCCATCTAATAATTTCAATATTTTCAGTGCTTTATAATAGTACTGTAATAGATTTTATGTAATAAAGAAGTTCATAAATCACTTAAAATCAGGATTTTTCTCATTTTATATACACACATTAAATTTTACAAGATTATAATGTAAATCTGTTCAAACATTATAGATGCCTATACTAATGTATGTTGTTATTTCTCCCTTTTAAATCACTTTATATTTTTGATTTTTTTAAAAAAAGTACATAATCAATTAATTATTTAGTTTCCACAAGTAATAAATTTTACAAGACTATAATGCGAATCTGTTCAAATGTTATAGATGAAAAATACTATGTAAGTTGTTGTTTTTGCATTTTAAATCACATTCTATTTTTGCTTTTTATAAAAAGAGTACATAATCAATTAATCATTTACTGTCCGCAAGTTTAGTTTTAAAAGGTGAGTAACAGTGGTGGGCACAATTAAATTTGACAATTAAAATCTGATTAATTGTAATTAACAATTTAAAAATTATGTAATGTGATCTGAAGTTAATATGATGTTAAATAATCAAATTTGATTTTTAAATGGAATTGAAAATTAAAAAATAAGAATTTAATTTTTAATTGTTAGTTTTAATTAAATTTTGTCCAACAGTGGTGAATTGGTGACTTTTTATTATCGTAAGTCTAAGTTCTTATTTTTATTTTAAACTTTTAGTTTACCCTAATGGAGAGGAAAAAACACCCAAGAAAATGAATTTCTTTGGAAACAAAAATTTTAATTTCAGATCACTTAGTGAAATGGGAAGGATCAACAGTGATTGGGAAAGATTTTAGTTGTATTTCCTCTTGATTTTGTTTAAGGAGATGCTACAGTACCTGACATCACATCTGATGTCTCAGATAGTGATAATGATTAAAATACTGTACATGTATGAAAAAAATTAAATTATGCGTAAAAATATATTGTTTTGAATAAAATTAAATACTGTAGTTAATAAAAAAGTAAAAAAAGTTTGTCTTGTATCAATTTTTTTCTAATTTGAAATTTTTTATTAGTCATATTTTATTTTCTTATTTAATTTAGGCAAATTTTGAAGTAATTTTACATTGTTGCTTTGCTTTTATGCGATTTTTGAAAAATTACAGTATGTATCCCCCATTTTTCAAGGTAAGTTAAGTTTATTTTTGTGCGATTTCTTTTGTGCACATTTTCTGAGGAACGTATCTACCACATAAAATGAGACCCAAGTGTATTCATAATCAAAATCATACTTGGGTGAACACACACAATTTATTATTTATATATATCATAACAAAGCCAGAATCTGCTTAAAACTTTATTAAGAAATCAAATTTACTTCAGCAACTCAATAGAATAAAGATATATTTCAGCATCAGCTTTACAGGTTGCCAATCCTTTAATTTTCTTTTCTAATAAAATATTTGAAATCTGATAGTATTCTGAAAATATTAATTTTGAATAGTACTTCCAATTTATTTAATCAGTTCTGATTTATTCTTTATTCAAGTTACATAAATAAAATTATTATCTAATAATTCAAATAAGTATTAGAAAGATTTGTGCAAATAAAGCTACTGATTCTGATTAAATATTTCAAAACAAACAATTAACTGTGGAGTTTAGCCTTCACACATTGCTCTCTTAATTTATTAACCCTTAAACTAGCATTATAATAGTACAATACAATGTAAATAATTAACTCTAATTTCACAATATTTAATAGTTTAAAATGAATTTTAAAAAATATTAACTAAAAAATGGGTGGTTAAATATATAATAATATGATCTTATAGGTAAAAGAAATTTCATTTTAGAATTTTAAATCAAGTTCACAAAGTGTCTATAAATTAAAATGGCTTTTGTATAATTAGTTTGGATTGGTTTTTATGCAGCAGACAGCAAAAACCAAAATGGTAATATATATATATTGTAACGATCGAAAAGAAAGTGAAGATCGAATCTAACCACAAACTATGATATCTGCTCTACAGGGCGCCATCTAGGCATTTAAACATAGAAAAATTTATAGAGTAGGCAGATAAATATTTAGATCATTAGCCCAAGTCACTAGCTCAATGGAACAGTGGAGATTATAAAATATAACTTTATATCTCAAATATAAAAAAAAAAAGCCACTGCCAGAAATTAACACATAAAAATATTTATTTACGCACATATAAAATCATTCTAAATTTGAGAAATAAGTTTAACATTTTAGATTTTTATATTAATCTTTAATTTTACATTTGAATAAATTTCAATAAGTTTAATATTTTATTTAGATGGTCAAGTATGAATAGACTACATAGATCTGCATTTGAAAAGAAAATATTCTATCCCTTATTTAACCTTAGGCCAAAAAGTTCGCAGTCAAACTGGCATCAATCCATCTGATACATTTATGTATTCAATGTAGCATGAAAATACGACAACACAAAATACTATACTGTCAGGAATGTACATCTGAACAGTAAGTAGAGTTAGAGAAGACATTGTCTCTCCACCAACAGGAATGCTGCATCTGTTGGCGAGTAGAACAATAAACATAAAACTCCATAGGAATGGATTGCGGTCCTTTGCCATCTTACAAACCCATCCATAGGCAAACAGAAAGTGTGTGGCATATATATACAATCCTTCCCATAGTGGATCTCATACTACATCTACTAATTACACAAATATATCCAATCCATTGAGCCAATTCAACTACGAAATGAATAACATAAGATTACCCTCCCTTAAACTATATATAACTTTACAAATCTATACAGCCATTCATGCCTGACTTAAATTTCACATTTATTATGTTCACACAGATGAATTTTATAAAATTTGTTTTAAAATGTTGAGTATAGATCAGCTGCACAGATTCCATGGTTAAAAACATTCCAAAATAAACATAACCGATCAAAATACAAAGTCATCGATAATGTCAATTGCATAGGGAATACAAAAAAAACCAATGGTGTTCATCATAAGACACTGCAGTGACATGATGACTTATATATTCCAATCGACCATGAAACAGCAACATAATTAACCACTAATGAATCTATGGAACGTCTATACCCAACTTTAAATTTCATGCATTTAAATAATTTATACGATAAGTATTAATACAAATAAAAAAATAATAAAATGGAAATGATTTTTTTTCAAAGCAAAACATATAAAATTTTAAACATTATCAATTGATTTTAAACTTAAAAGTCAGATAGAAATTCATAAACTTGAATGAAGGGTTCTTAATTATTTTTAAATTTAGAGTTCATGTCAATATAGCTTACAGCAGAAGAGTCCAGGTTCCTGTTTTTTAATTCCCGTGATGTCTCCATTGGAAAATAATGTTCTGGAGGTGGCATTAGCTGGTTCCATTCTGGTATCACAGTCTTTTCTTTTTTTTTAAATAAGTGAGAGAGAACGGCAAGTGCGTCTTGTCGTTCGTCTCCCCAAATCAAGTTCGAAAACTCACTGGAACTCAATCTATTTTTCTTTTTATAGTCCTCCTATGGATTCCATGAACAAAAACATTACTGTTCCATTTTTTTGTTATGGTCCAGGCCTTTATTTGCTTCCATTGGTCAAGCTAAAATCTTTCTTCTCTTATCTATTTTTCATCTGATTTTTTAATTACAAAGCTTTTGGATAATTAATAAACAATCATTTCCATTTACAGATTACAGGAATTAATTAATACCTGTTTTTATTTTTACTTACGTTATTTCTTTTTTTAAACTATTTTTATATTTAAATCTTTTTTTTATAAAAAAAAATATGTTCAAATACCTTTTTTTATTTATAAAAAAAAAAATATTTTTAAAGTTTAGTATCTGTGCGAATATATACGTTTAACGAACATTTTAATTTTAGTGTTTAGTTGTTGTTTTTTTAATACATTTATTTTTATTTGCGAACTTTAAGATTTTATTTTAATTTAATGTAATGTCATATTTATATATCGTTACAATATATATATATAATTTTATTTTAAAAGAGATCTATAATGGAATTTAAAGTTTAAGTTGGTTTTGCAGAATTTTGTGTTTTCCAAAATCAGGTTTCCACATATATTTAAATTATTTCTTTGGCCATTATTAGTTTTTCACATATTTGAAATATACATCATTGGTAGTTGAAGAGTAGTATGTAAATAGATTAAGTAGGCTTTAGCCTGTACTCAATGTGCTTTAAAATACACAATAATCAAGCATGTAGTTTTTTATGTGGTTGGCATATGGTCAATTTAATTTATCTACTTCAAAGACCAGGAATACTTTGGTAAACTACTTCTATGCTTAGGAAGGAGTTTCTAGTTGTAAACTAACAATGCATGAACATTTTCTTGATGTCTGGTAAGATTCTTGTTAGTTGCAGATTAGTTGAAAAATAAATTCTCTATTGATGATCAACATGATGCAGGAAAAAGATCAATGAAAAAAAAAATTGATTTCTGCTGCCTGCTATTTGTCTTAATTTTTTTTTAAAAAAATTTTAATTTTATAATTAATAATAAAGATAAAAAAATGTATATTTAATGTTTTATTTTTCATGCACTAAAGAAATGGTTTCTTCAACCATAATTGGAGCTTTTAGATTTAACATGAATTAAAAGCCTGGGGGGGGGGTTAATTAAGTTAACCTCTTGTTATAAAAAATAGATAATGACTTAATTAATTTCTGGACCCTCCATGCTTTTATTTAAAGTTAAATCCAGAAACCCCAATTGTAGTTGAAAAAACAATTATTTGTTTTTTTTTAGTACATGGTAAATAAAAGCATTTAATATAAAAAACTATCTTTTGTATTTTTAATAGTATTGGCATTGTAAATAAATATATAAAACTATATTGTAATTTAAATTGACATGACACTTATAGTTGAAATCCTTCTTATTTAGAAATAATAGTCTGTAAATATTCATCAGATAAAGGCAAAAATGTTGAAATATATTCAAATGAATTGTTAAATGTTGGCTACAATTATAATCATATATATAATGTTATTAGAGATTTTAATACAAAATATAAGAATAATAATTTTAATAATAATATTGATTCTTCTGCTAATAAAAAAATATGGATACCATATATTTCGAATGATCAAGTAAATTTTATAAGGACAATTTATAAAGGTATATGTAATATTGCATTTTACACACCTTCTACATTAAACAAATTAATAAATAACTATAAAGATAAAACCTCATTTATAAATAAAAATTGTTATGATATGTAGGTGTGGTAGTGTATATATAGGTGAATCAAAATGTATGTTGGAAAAAAGAACTAAAGAGCACTTGCTGTTATTAAAATGGGTTCAGAAATCAAAACAAAATTGTAAAGTAGATAATAATATTTCAGTATCTGTTTTTACGACCATAATAAGTCATGTATTTATGGTTTTGACTTCAATTTTAATAATGTAAAAATATTGCAAATTGAAAAAAATAACAATAAAAGGAAAATAAAGGAAGCTATGCTAATATAGAAATACAAACATGACTTAATTAACAGGCAGGCAGCAAATGTTAAGAGCATGGAATTGTGGAAAAGTTAGACTTTCAAAGTGTTAGGTGTGACAGTGGATGTATAGGTGAATCTAGATGTACATTGGAAAAAAGAAATAAAGAACCCTTGCTATAATTAAAATGAGTTCAGAAATCGAAACAAAATTGCATAGTGGATAATAATATTTCAGCATCTGTTTTATATGACCATAATAAATCGTGTATTTATGGTTTTGATTTCAATTTTAACAGTGTAAAAATATTGCAAATTGAAAAAAATAACAATAAAAAAATAAAGGAAACTATGCTAATATATAAATATAAACATGACTTAATCAACAGGCAAGCAGCAAACATTAAGATCACAGAATTGTGGCAAAGTTAGCATTTCAAGGCTTTAGTTGACACAGATTACTGAGATAATCGAAAGTGCTCCTAAGTGGATAAAATTGTTAATTATTTAGTTACTGTTTTTACAAATATTCAGTTATATAATTACATATATTGCATTAAAAATACAGACATCAAATAATATATATATATATATAACGATTAGAAACCGGTCGACACTTAGACAATCTCAATATAGATAACAATAAACAATCTCAAATTGTTGTCAAGGCAACTTCCTTTTAACAATAAACTACTAGATATTTCTGCCATAAGCAGTAATGTATACCCTTTATGTATATATCATATTTAGTAAGTGTACATAATAATACAAAAGTGGTTGATAATTTTGCTTTTGATTGGAAATTTATTTCGGTTAAGATTCTCACTTATAATATATACAATATTAGATATTTCTGCAGTAAGTTAATATCTATACTCTTTATGTAAATATCATATTTAGAATGTGTACTTAATTTTATATGTAAAATAAATCAACAACTAACATTTCTGTTTAAAATTAGTTGCCAATTTTTTTTATTTAAAAAAAAAAATTACAAAAAAAAAGCTTAACAAAACAATATTATAAATTATTATTTAAATAAAGTTTACAATTGCAATCATAAAAATTGTGAGCATTACTTAAGATATTGAAGCATCTCCCTCTTCCACATTAAAAAACTAAGTCATCTATTTAAAATAGCATGTGTTATCACTTTCATAAAGATTTTGTTTTAAAATGTACAAAATTTCAATCAAATTATATTGAACTTGACATTATTAAATTTGATTTTAAAATGTTTTTCAAAAGTTATTAAATTGAAAGAAAACAATCTATAACACTTTTTTGCAAAACAAATGAAAGTTCTAAGAAGAATTTTTAAATATAAAATTACAAAATATTCAATATTTTCATGTCCTCTGTTCCATATCTATGAAACTAAATGATATATCAAAATGTTTAGTATCCCATATGGATTAGTCTGGTATTAATTCATTCTATATCAAATTTCAAGAAATTATATTGAATTTAAATTTATAAAACCTCAATTTTAAAATTTCATTCTACTTTAAAAAGTGCTAAAACTTTACAAACAAACACACAAACAAATTGATTTTTCAACTTCAATAAAAGCATTTAAAAACAGAATTATTGTAAAAATATTTGTATCACCAATCAAACTAAAATTTTGAGACAAGAAAATAAAATATATAACAGAAGATTAATTACAAATCAAAAATAACAAATCATTATAATAGTAATTAATTCTTGTAATATGACAATATAATACCAATTTTACTTCTGATTTTCATTCATTTCATGTAAAACCTTATTTCAATATTCTATATTTATTTCTTCCCATATTTTACTTGAAATTTGTTGATTAAAAATTTTTGCTTAAATAAATATTTTTAATTCAATAAAAGATTATAAACTCATTTAAAAAAAAAAAAAAACTTTTTATTTTCTATATATAATAAAAGCATTTTTATTTAAACTTAAAATAATATTTTTATTTGAACAAAAATACAATTTCATCTATTTAATGTATGTGCATCAATATTTGTATAACCTATTATATTCAATTGTTCAATAGTTTCTCTTCCTTTTTTCTTCTTTATTTTTGCTTTTTTAATATATAACATATAATAACAACACTCCACTCTTCTTACACTTTAAAGAAAAATATATTTATTAATTTTACAGTTTAAAGTGTAAGAAGAGTGGACAATTCAAAAGATATAATAGTTGTAGGAAGCATTTTACGTTTTTCTTTATTACTATGTAATTTTTGATAGAACTTTTTTCTACATATTTTTATGACATCATCTCTCTTTTTAGTTATAGTTCTATCTTTTTTTCTTATTGCAGAAATAAGTTTCCTACCAATACCAAAATGTTGCATTACACTCTTAAATCTTTTATACTCTTGTATAGGATTTCTTACTGGTTCACAATTATACTTTATTGTATTATTATCAACTGTTTTTCTCATCATTTTACAATATCCTATATATTCAATGCTTCTTAATATATTGTTTACATTTTCATATTCCTTTTTCATAAATTCTCTAGTCTAAGTATAAATTTTATGCATCAATTATTGGTTTTTGTACCAGCTACCTTTGTTGCAATTTTTAAAGTGTATCAGTTATCTTCCTATTGGTTTACTTTAGCTTGGATCATGTTCAAAATTTGTTAATATTTGAAAATGATTTGCAAGTTCTAATTTAAATTCACTGGAATATTTCAGAAGATTAGAATATCAACTGTGAATATTCTTTTTCTTAGTAATGTCTGTCTCTAATTTTGCATTGATATGTATTTCATATCTCTCTAATAGGTGATGACTTTTGTATTAATTTTATCAAGAACATTACAATCTTAAAATACCTATTTTCTGTTAGTCAAAATATAAACCAATTCTATTATACCTTCATTTGGATGTGTCCATGTCCATTTCCATTTAGCAAAGTATTTCAATACTGATCTATTTAAATATTATTTTACAATGTGGACAAATTTGATGATAATAATCATCAAATTCTGAAGATGATTGACTTAAATCATATGTGATGTCCACATTGTTGGACCAGATTTAAATATATCAGTATTGAGATACTGTACTTCACAGACAGAGTTAATTAATAAAATACTAAAAAGTAAATATCTATGCCATCAAATAACATTGATTAAATAAAGCCAAATACATAAAAACATTCTCAATGATTTTTTTTTCAATATATAAAATATCTTGAAAAGCAACTTTCAGGGCATGTATAACAAGGTTATATTAAACTGCATAAAGCAAAATATTAATAAATCTTTATCCAAATACTACAAAATACTCATAAATTTGCAATCTCAATTACATTATTACAGACTCATGACATAGGACATGTTAACTGTCCATGGAAAAAATATAAATAAATCCACAGTGAACAATAAATATTTTCAATAACTTCAAATGCTAGATGTCTGCATTATAATTAATATCATTTTCTAACATCAACATATATACAATTCTGTATTTTATCTCGTAAATTATTTTATTAATACTTAGTGATGGTCTTATGTTAATGCATATGATAATAACAATGAAGCCTAAATTATTTCTTCTTTTCCAGATATTACTTAAAAATAAATTCTCATTAGTACATATTCACTTTTTTTTTTAACTTTTCTGCATTTAATAGAACAGTATCATAAGCATGTTTTTTTTAATATTTCTATAATACAAAGAATTAATAATTCATAGTATTTATTTTCAAGATTATATAAATAATGATTCAAATTCTTTTGCCCATGCATACATATATATATATATTCACACACATTCTCATTCATACATTAGTGTTGAATAATTTTATTTGTAATAGTTAAAAGGTCTATTAATTTAAAGTTTATAATGTTAATGTTTATAATAAATCTTTTATTTTATCTTATTATTTATTTATTAGATGAACTTAGCACTTTTCAATAAACTCTATAAACTAATCTAGAAATAATTCAAAACGTTTTCATATTTATTTTTATCATGTTTTAAATTAATACCATAACATTTTAAATTACAAATTAAGATATATAATTCTAACCTCTAAAATATCTTATTTCAGTATCTTTTTTTTTTTTTTTTTTCCATGTGTCATAGCATCGGCCGGGACGCGAACCCACAACCGTCTGCAACCAACTACTTGCTTGCATGGCGGCTGCGATACCTCTCGGCTAACAACGCAAGACTATTTCAGTATCTTTAATATTGAAACATGTGATATTTACATTTTTAGAAGTTAGTAACGCATTTAAAATCATTACGCGAGATTGATTTCATCTAAGTCAAGAGTAATTTATTATGTAAGGCAAATAATATTACTAGCATTAGAGTTTCTCTTTCTGCATTTGAAATTAAAGACATAATAGACTTTATATTCTTTTGGTATTTTTGCTGACATTATGTAAAAAAAAAAAAAAAAAAAAAGAACTTTAAGTTGTTGTTAATTTATTCTATACTAGAACTTTAGGTTGTTTCTCATTTTCATATTCCAATCGTTATTAATGTAATCAAATGATTAATTTTATTTTGTAATTAAAACAAACTTGATAATGAAAATGAATAAATTGTTTTAAGATTTTTTCTGGGTTAGAAGGATAATTACAAGAACAACTTTACCTACTTAGAATATTATTTAAAGAAAACATTTAAAGAATACTATTATACTTTTATTTACTAAATTAATGCTTTAAACATAAACTTTCATATACACATATTTAAATGTGCACACCCAAATAATTTAATATATTTCTGTACGATTCTAAATATTTGTTTCTCTTTTCATCCAATAAGTAATTATTTTGAACTCATTATAATTGAATTATTTTGAAAAGAAAAAAAAAACAGCCGAAGCTTTGACATATGGGAAAAAAAAGTTCAAAAGTTTTAAATGCACTGAACCAACTTTTGGCAGATTACTTCCAGAATCATAGTGCTACTTAAAGTTTAGCAGTTAGAAACATGTCTATATTTATTGGCATGGTTTGATATGGGAATGAGGCTTAATATGTAAATGTGGCATTTAAGCTTCAAATTAGTATTAAATGTACTGTTATAGTTAAAAGAAAATGTATATTCCTTAATCTCTTTCTTTCTAACCAACATTTAACATGCTATCTTATTCCCCCTCCCCCATCTTTATTTGCCATACATCTGAAAATTACCCTGATTCTTTTTTAATATAAAGTGATAATTCAAAGAACGGAAATTATCTGCTCAATTTTTAGAGCATTACAATAAACATTTGTATAAAATAATTAAGGACTGTAGAAATTATATATTTAGAGAGTTGGATTGAGTGCCCTTCTGTTAAGGTAATTTGAGTTTTGCTAGGACATTATATGTCAATTTGTTAAGGGCCTTTATAATAAACTAACATATATGTAGAAAGGTTATATATGGATTTAGCATAATAATAGTATTATAAATTCTAAAGCTATTTTTTTAAATTGAAGCTTAATTTTTATTTAATTCTGATGTTCAATACTTTCAGAGTGACTGATTATTTGATTACATTATGCATATGTAGGAATGAAGCTATTAACTACAGGATTAGATTTGATTCTTTATTTAGTAGTCATAGAAATTCTTCAGCAGTTATATAAGATATAAAATATATTTTAATATTAATTAACAAGTTATAGATTTAATATTTTTATATAATAATCATGATAGATTCACATCTCATCATTATTATTAGTTTCATTATTATCTAACATTTGGATGATGATATTTTTAATTACAAAATCAAAGAAAAAGTTTTTTTCTTGGTATTTAATTTTAATTTCTTCACAATTGTCAATGATAGTTTTACCTGCATTTCTCAAGATGCAGATATATTGACATTTGCTTAAGTTATATTTATTTTCACACTGTCACAATTAATAATATATATATAATTTCTGAGTTGACACCTTCCTGCATAGAAGCTGACCGATAGTTTAAAGAAATTAATGTGAATTATTGATAACATATATATGCCTAAAAGTAATATTTTAAAAAAAGTGAAAGCTAAATATATATAAAGTATACGTCACGCCTCACAGACATCCTAAATTTCAAAAATTAAAGAAGAAAATATGCATTTTAATGAAATATTATTAGTAGACAAAATAAAAAATATTTACAAAAAATAAATAAATTATAAATCAACATTCTGAAAGAAGATAAATAGATTTATTAAATATTTTATAAGCAAACTGAAAAAGAAAATAAGGATGACAAATATTATTTAAAAAATCTAGAATTAAGCAATTTTAATAAAAGTATATTCCTTTACATAAAATATTTTAATATGTATATTAATTAGATTACAATTATCAGATAAAACATTATTTTAGGTAATTTAATTGAAAAAGATAATAACAATTATCGTATGGATATTATAAATATAATTTATAAATAGTATGTAAAATGGCAAAGAAATGAATATAAACTAAACAAAATGTCATTTGAATGATAATCATTCAATCATTTATATTTATTATAAAAGGAATAATTTTAATTTTAAAAAAAAAAGAATAATGGAAAATGTTAATAACTATAAGAAGAGGATTTCGTACCTATATAAAAAATAAAATCATTGAATAGAATTAGAAGAGATTTTTTATTATTTTAATTTGCTCTTGTTTATATTTTATTTAAGGAAGTTGTGGCATTTAAGTTAAAATAAATTTAGAATTAAAATGTGTATAACCATTTAGAGAATGTATGTATAAAAAAATTAAACAATCTATTAACAAGTAAAGTGTATAAGTAGTAGAAATTTTTTAATAAAAAAAATATTAATGTATAATATTTCATGTAATATATAGGGTAAGATTTTCACACAACTCACCACTCTCCATACTATCTCATAACACTGATACACTTGAATACATATATGTCGCAAAAGATAAATAATCACCAATATACGCATTTCATGCTAAACCAGCAATCATCAGTTGGTCCAGATTACCATCTCTACACATATATGCTATAGGTGCTCTGATATATATTAAGATAGCCAAACCTCATACTTTAATGGACAGGCTTCAATCTACTCCACACTCCAACTCTTCAACCATCCATCCAATTGAAAATCTGATGATGGAATACTCAATATAATATAATATAATTTCTGTGTAAAGCTAGATTATGAAATTAAGAGTATTGGTAAAAACTGTCCTTAAGTAATAAAATTAAATTACAAATTTAGTAGTAATTAGAAGGGATTTGAACCCAGACATTTAAGATCCCTTCAGTCATCCACTATATTTAATATAACCTATATTCATGGCCACATGCATGCGGGCAATAGATAAATGATCTCCAATATAGGTATTTCATGCTAAATCAGCACTCATCAGTTCATCCAGATACCACATCATCTTCCTCACATATATAATCAATACTTGATTTATATTAAGATAGAAAATCTTCAAACTTTAATAGATAAACTTCAATCTCCTCCACTCTCCAATTCTTCAGCCATCCATATCATTGAAAATCTTCTGATGGCATGTTCAAAACCCTTATTTGCTAATTTTGTTATCATATCCATGTTGACCATAAACCACTCTCATCCCTCATATGTAAGACCTTAAAGCTTTTTAAATATACAGAACAGGGAGGGGCAGAATTCATACTGAATTTGTAACATTTAAATACAAGTATAGTATATATTGTAACGATCCGGGGAAAACGACTTAACGTAAACTGCACTACGGGGCGCCATCTAGGCATTTGAACCTAGAAAAATTTATAAAGTAGGCAGATACGTGAGTCAAAAAAAAAATAATTTTTTTTTTTCTTAAATTTTGATTCCGGTCGTTAGCCCATGTCACTAGCTCAGTGGAATAGCAGAGATTTAATAATATCATTTACTAGGATATAAAAGAATAAAGTAAGCCACTGCCAGTAATTCACATACAAACATTTATTTATGCACATATATATAAGGTTTAAAATTACTTTAGTGATTTACATTTAATTTAACATTTAACATTATTTTTTTTTACTTTGATTTTACTTTAATTTACATTGCATTACTATTATATTATAAATTTACATTTTTAATCAAGTTCGCACAGATGGGATTATATTAACCTGTTTAATATGTTGCTATAGATCGGTTACATAGATTTCAACGGTCAAAAACATTTCAAAGTAAACATAAACGATCAAAATATAAAGTTATTGATTACTGACAATTGCATAGGGAATTATAAGAAACTCTTTAGTATACATCTAAGATACCTGCATCGTCACCAATAACTTAAAAGACATCCGAATAAATACCTTTTAGATACTCACCGTAAGGTATCAGTATTTGTCGAATGTCTATATATTTTGATCAAATATGAAAACGCAAACATATTTAACCGATAGCCAATCTATGCAAGCGTCTATAAACAACTTAAATTTAATAGTTTTATAGGATCGAGCCTGAATATACTATATAGATTTGCATTCGAAAATAAAATATTCTATCCCTATTTAACCCTAGGCAACACATTTCGATCGGAAGAGCACACATCTGATACATTCATGTATTCAATGTAGCATGATACGACAACACAATTATATTGTCAGGAATGTACATCTGAACAATATGAAGAAAGAAAAACGACATTGACTCTCCACCCACAGGAATGTGACATCTGTCCGCATCTAGATCAATAAACTAAAAACTCCATAGGAATGGGCTGCGGTCTTCTGCCGACTTACAAACCCATCCATAGGCAAACAGAGGGTGTGTGGCGTATTTTATAATCCTGCCCGTAGCAGATCTCATGCTTACACCTACTAATTACATAAATATATCCAATCCATTGAACCAATTCAACCACGAAATGAACAACCCAAGATTACCCTCCCTTAATTATCTTTACAAATCGATACAGCCATTCACTCCCGACTCAAGTTTAACATTTTTTTATAATTTATTTAACGGAAAACAGAAATCATAACAACTTAAAGAACAAAATTAAATAAATAAATAAATAAATGGAAATGATTTTACAAATTAAATACATTAAATAAAATTATAACCAATTAATAAATATTGTTGGTCAGATAGAATAATATTAAAATCATTTTAAATATGAAAAGTTTTTAATTTACTGTTCATAAATTTTAAAGTTCTTACTGTTATTGAAATAGTTCATCCTATTATATTCCTGGCCGCTTAAACGGAATTCCCACGTCATCCGAAGATTAGTATCCGTTGATTTATTTATTTATCCTTTGGAGATTTTGTTTTCGTGTAGTTGGTCCTCATTGTATAAACGATGGCCCATTTTTTTCTCTTTCTTAGCAGAACTGAAGGGATTGAAGCTGTGCGTCTTTTTCAATCCCCCCAGCGCTAACACCTAGCTGTTACATCGTCAATAATCAATCAATTTCCAGTCACTCACTGCTTAATAATTTCCAAAATTTTCCTTTTATATTAATGTGAAGGATTGAATTTACATTACGTCATCGATGAGATGATCCTTTTCGTTGAGGTCCGATTCCATAGGGATTTCTTCTTATTTGCTAACAGTTTTTATTGTTTTCTTTCTATCTGACTGAAGTTATTTCATTTAAATGCTCAAGGCTGGTTTACATTTAACTAATTAACAATCATTTCCATTTCTAATTAATTACCCTGTTTTCCAAATCAAAAATATATTTAAAGACAGATTTAGAGATATAATTTTATCTCCAAATCTTTTTAAAATTTAGTTTTAAAAATACCTTTTTCTTTAATAAAAATTTTATTTTAATAATTTTTATTATCTGTGTGACTTAATATATAAGAGTTTAAGACGATATTTTAATTTCAATTTTTAATTTTTGAAGAAAGTTTTTAAATGCGAACTTTTTATTTTAACTTGTTTAATAATTATATATAAAAAAACAATGTAACGAACGTCTGTGCTCGTTACAATATATTTAAGCTAGATATAATTAGAGGGGATTTAAACCCAGACTTTCACACTCCCTTCCATCATCCACTCCATCTTATACAACCAATATACATGATCACATGTAGAAAAAAAATCAGATTTTTTTATTGTATCATTAAATCTTAAGTTTGTATTATTCCGAAATCTACATGAACTTGAAAATGTCAAAAGAGAGTCACATCTACTATTAATGAGACTACTCTTATGATTCTTTAGAAGAAAAAATCTTGAACAAAAGGATATCATTCATATCATATTTTAGCTTGATGAAACTGTGCTGTTCTGACATATCAATTATTTAAGCATGTCAAAATCTGCCACTTCACAATCCATTTGAATTTTTTAAAATAGAAATATTGTACATTTCTTTAAGTGAATACAAACATATATATGTATTTAACAATGCTCTCTTAATTCATTATTAAGAATTATATTACTTTTTTTAATTTAGTTTATATTATAATGTTGATTAATATTCAAATTTATTTACTAAGCACAAAAATCATGCATAACTAAGGTGAAAGGATTTTCATCTTTGTTATATGCACTATACTGATAATAAAGGTGGAAATCCTTTCTCTTTAATTGCATATGAATTCTGAACTTAGCAAATAAATTTGAATATTATATAGTTTTGAAGAATTCATCATATTAACATGTAGAAAATTGAAAAATGTTGTGAATGTTAATATGTGAAAGAAAATAATGGATGTAAAAGTGAATAGAGAAAACATATTCATGCTCTCAAACTAAGTGCTTTAGATTGTCCTATATAATTAAAATGTAGGTTTAAAAATAAGATGGCCATTCTTATCTTTTCAAAAGTCTCTATCTTGATGTTTGAGAGTATGCTCAGTACTCAACATGACATCATTGAACTATTATAAGATCAGTATAACACATATAATAAAGGTAAAACTTCTTTCTCTTTAATTAATTATGTTAATTAATATATGAATACTATACCTGCAGAACAGTGTGTAGTTAACAATATATATTGTCAATAAAACATGATTTGATCAGTTACCTCCTATATAGATATTTGCTAAGGGAAGCTTGAAATAAAATATAGAAGATATGCCATGGCTCCAATATACATGAATAAATAGATTTAACAAAATTAGTTAATTTGTCTATATATAATCATGTAAATTAATTTGAATTCTCAATCACTCATAACATGACAAAGAAATACTAATAACTGTATTATCTTTATATATATATATTTCATCCCAGGTTGTGAGCTTTTTTAGGAACTGGAAAATATATCAGTCCCATCATATAGATTTTCACAGTTATACAATAAAAATAAAATCGATTTTAAGTCTTACTGTACAGTTATTTTTTATTTAAATTGACAATGTTTTGGTGAAATAATATTCAAGGCTTACGCTATAATGAAACTTTTTTTAAGTAATAACAAGAATTTTTTTATTTAAATTATCAACGTTATTATTTGAGAGGAAATAGTTCTTCATTACAGCCTACGTCGTCGTGACAAATATGAATGCTATTTCATCAATACATCAGTAATTTATAATAAGAATTGTGAACTTAATTAGTGAAGTATTGAATAGCTTTACACTCTTAGATTTAACCACTTCAGCTTCACCTATTCATATATAAAAGTAGGTTGAAGTAAAGGTTTCCTTCTTTTCTTCCTAGTATAAGCTTGTGGCTAAGACCTGTAGAGGTCCCTACCTTCGATTTTTTCAGACGCTTATTCCTAAAGGTTACAGCCTTAGTAAATATTACTTAATATAATAATGTGCGTTTAATAAAATTTATAATTACAACTTTAAATTATCGTAATAGATTTCTTACTATAAGCTCTTTCCATTGACTCGTTGTAAATCGTAAGATTTCGTGAATATTAATGTATAAGAATTGTGGACTTAATTAGTGAAGTATTGAATAGCTTCGCACTCTTAGATCTAACCACTTCAGCTTCACCTATTCATATATAAAAGTAGGTTGAAGTAAAGAAGGTTTCCTTCTATTCTTCCTAGCTAAGCTTGTGGCTAAGACCTGTAGAGGTCCCTACCTTCGAATTTTTCAGACGCTTATTCCTAAAGTTTACAGCCTTAGTAAATATTATTATCAGTAATTTACAAAAAAATACATGGTATGACTAAAAAACGATTTTATTTTCATATATATATATATATGGTTTTTGTGGTATTCAGAATTTGGTATATTGTTATAAGTTATAATAGATATATAAATGTGCAATTTTTAATGTTGCACTTCAGTAATTTGAAATTATATATCGTCATGTTGTTGTGAAGTAGATATAGTGACAGGATAATCATTGTTTTTTCTTCATGCACCGATGTTGGTGACTAGATATTAATTCATTTATACATTATATATTTAGTTTTATTAAAAAAATTTATTGTTTATATATATATATTGCATTGATCATTTAATGGTAAAATGCGTAACAGCCTCAAGGATGATTGGCATGATTCTCAGACAATGCAATAAAGTACTATTGTTCTGTGTGGATTTGGTGCAGTAGTAGAGTGGTAAACTCTGGAGCTCAAGGTTTTGGATTATTGTTCCATTCCATTACTTCCAGTGCTCAAACCTCTTGAATTCCTGAATAATAAATTATTTATATATTCAAATAATTTTAATAATCCCATAAATATAGAATGGCTATTGAATATATAGCACTGAAAAAATATAACAATATTCATCACCATCATCATTGACAACCATTATCAGTCCACTTCTGCAATTTCAATCCATCTTTTCCAATATCTAGCCTCTATTCTTTGCATCATCTCCACACACTTCTTCATTTCATCCATCCATCTAACATGTAGTCTTTTCTGGTCTTAAACAATTGCTTGGAAAACAGTTTAGGATTTCAATTGTTCATCTATTATCAGCTCTTCTAGAAAGATGTCTAGCCCAACTCTACTGCAGTCTCTTAATTCTTTCAATATTGTCAATAACAGCTGTCTGTTATCTTACCCATGTATTTCATTTCAATCTCCTCTTGTTACTTTTAATCTCTTTATACTTCTTTGAGTTGTCTGAAGTCTCTTTATTACTCTTCTGTTAAATGTCTGAGTCTCATATCCATAAACTGGTAAACACATTTATTAAAAACTTTCCTTTTCAAACACATAGGCAAATTTTATTTAATATTAGATTACTTTTACTTAATGCATTGCAACCGAGATTAATTCTAGGATTAATTTTATCCATTATGTTTCCATATGTAGCAATAATCTGATCAAGATATTTATAGTTGTTAAAATTCTAATTCATCCTTACCAATCTTTATTGTCATTTTTTTGAAAAAATCTATTGAACATTATTCTAGTTTTTTTAACAATATTATAAAGCAATAAAATTAGAATATATATTCAATAATAATAATTTACAAGTCAATTTTTCTATAATCATTTTAACAAAGTTGCAAACATTTTAATCTAATATTCATATTGTTGTATGAGTAAATAAATATATTGTTATTGAAAGGGATGAAAGTACATATTTATGGGGTTATTACAATAATTACAATTTTCAATTTAATTCTAACTATAAAAATTATTGCTAGTATAAAATTTTATCTCTATGAGTACGAACAACTGATTTCTAAATTACATATAAAAGTGAAGCATTTTTTAAATCTTATTAGTGGTTTAACATTGATATAAAAGAGATATATATTTGCAAGTTTATTAAAATCATTTTAATGAGATATTTATTTTATATAGCGGGATGTTTTTGAATTGTAATAAACTAATAATCAGCTTTATAAGCTAATGTAAAATTTACTAGAACTTACAATACCTATCATAAATTCTAGTACATTTTGCAGGTGTCATTCTTTCAGACATAGTAAAAGTAATTTAGATTTGCCCATACTTAAACGTTTAGGTTAAAAGAATAGGTGATTCATTCTATTCTTTCACAAAGACTTTATCTTGTATTGGAAAATGAGAGTATTCATTTATTGTTAAGATCCACAAAGCGCATGTACATTAGCTTACAAAGCTGATTATTAGTTTATTACAATTCAAAAATATTGCACTATAAAAAATAAATATCTCATTTACATATGTTTAATTTCATTTAAGAATGACATATCG
The DNA here is from genome assembly GCA_028023455.1 of Epiperipatus broadwayi. Lineage (NCBI taxonomy): Eukaryota > Metazoa > Onychophora > Udeonychophora > Euonychophora > Peripatidae > Epiperipatus > Epiperipatus broadwayi. The sequence continues at coordinate 6,009,404 of JAQFVV010012429.1, read as the reverse complement.
TAAATTCTAGTAAATTTCGCAGGTGTCAATCATTCAGAAATAGTAAAAGTAATTTAAAGTGATTGTTTAATATCTTCATGCTCTCATTTCCAGTACTTAAAATTTGCCCATAGTTAAACATTTGGGTTGAAAGAATAGGTGATTCATTCTATTCTTTCACAAAGACTTTATCTTGTATTGGAAATTGAGAGTATTCATTTATTGTTAAAATCCACAAAGTGCATGTGCATTAGCTTACAAAGCTGATTATTAGTTTATTACAATTCAAAAATATTGTGCTATATAAAATAAATATCTCATTTACATATGTTTAATTTCATTTAAGAATAACGTATCATAAATTCTAGTAAATTTCACAGGCATCATTCATTCAGACATAGTAAAAGTAATTTAAAGTGATTGTTTAATATCTTCTCGCTCTCATTTCCAATACTTAAGATTTGCCCATACTTAAACATTTGGGTTGAAAGAATAGGTAATTCATTCTATTCTTTCACAAAAACTTTATCTTGTATTGGAAAATGAAAGTATTTATTTATTGTTAAGATCCACAAAGCACATGTGCATTAGCTTACAAAGCTAATTATTAGTTTATTAAAATCATTTTAGAAAATCTGACTTGTAAATTGTTCTTATGGTATGTACATTTAAAAGTTGTTAGTAATAAAATTTGTTTGTGCACATAAAAATACATAAATGAGAATAGATGGACAACTGAAATCTTAAAGTGGATTCAAAAATTATAAAAGATCTAGAAAGAGTCTGCATGTGAGGTGTGGGTATGAAATAAGAAAATGTGTTGGAATGGTGTGAAAAAGAGAAGCAAGAGATTGAAAAAACTGGTTTAAACTTGAGACATTCATCCTGAAGTAAATAGATAATGTTTGAAAGTGATTATGAGGATGATATGCATATAAAATTCATTTACTTATAAATATTTATTCCAATTGCAGTTTACTTATTATTTATTACATATTAAACATAGCAATGATGATATTCAATTATGAATTTAATGTTGCAAATTAAATTATATATGTTTTGGGTGTTAAATATTATATTAGTGATTTAAATATATTATATACAAGTGATGATATTATTATACTCAACTTTTAAAATAAACAATATATGTTATGATTCTTACAATGCATAATCCATTATTACATTAGAATGGTTGATAAGTGTTCATGTCTTTCACTATATCTGATAAGGCAGTTAAAAACATGTATAATGTGAAAAAATTGATTTATTACTTTATGTTGTATAGGATTTTATAAATATAGACTGTGATGATAAAACTATTTCATAAAAAGAAAAGTAGAATGAATGTACAGCTGATGTTTAAAGCAAATTTAGAATTAATCAGATATATAAACTGGTTTTATGTCAGGAAGTAACAATATATATTGTAACTGAAAAGTCTGATCACATCACAACAAACAAAATTAATGATATAACATTAAATTGTTATGATCTAATCTGGTCACTGCCAGAGTACACCATGAAGACCCATCATAGCAGTATGTGAAAGTACATTAGACAAATTATAAGTATGTAATTTTATTATTCTTCAAAACTTTAATCTGTGATTTTTCATTGCATGAGACCCTATGGCCGACAATGGACAAGTTGGTATAATTTGTGGAACTACTAAAGATTATTCTTTAAAAGTGACATATGGTTTAGTACAAATGATAGTCTAGGTATGAGCTTTGCAATAATAATAAGCATTGAAAACTTGGGTTCTTTCCTTATAAACTTAAATTTATAATTTAATAAGTAGCAGTGAGACTCTTGTTATATTGATGAATGACAATTATAATATTAAGCAAATAAAATCAATCATATCATTACCTGGTAAATCTGTTTATAAGTTTATAAAAATCAATCAATTTTGTATCATGTACTAGAATCAACAATGCAAAGCTAAAGTGATGGAAAAGGCAAATGTGATTTTATTGTATCTTATACATCATAAATTACCAAGGACAAAAAGCATTCAAATGTTTTCTCAGAATATTACTGACAACAGTATGTACTGCAATGTATGTTCTATTCAAGATATAGGATTTCTGGTTTTATGAATGACAAATAGCAATGGCACAGTAAGTTTAATTATAAATTAATATTTATTTACAATTTTATGATTAACAAATAATTGATATTTAATATAATAAATAGATACATAAATAAACAAACAAATAAATAAAATAAATAAAACATCATTCTATTTGTTTCCTTCATTAAATATATCATAGGCACAGTTTTATAAAAACCGAATCATAAATTTTATTATAATTTGATCTAATTTCTGCCTTGAGGAAACTATACTGAAATTCAACATCAAATCATGAAATACCTAATGTGTCAGTACCAGAACCAATAAACCTATACTATAAACCTATAATAATATAATAAATAATATTATATTTGCAGGAATTAGCTATAATGCAATGCTAAACCAAAGTGAAAATTCAAACTACAGTTCAGATAAAATATTAATTAACAAACAGTTAATCATTATGAGAATAATTTAGATAAGATGCCCTGCTACACTTATGACTTAACTTATAAGTTATACTTATAGATTGAAGAAAATGATTTTAGCATAATAATACAAAATACTTTGCCCAAACTTACATTTATGAAATAAAATGATATTCCTGTGGATGCATTCATCTACACATAGGAATGATACAACACTGAGTGCCCTGTGGATTTATATACCACCATGAAGCAACAAATATAGCACAGGAATGAGTGTAAAAATACAGAAAGTCACAAATAATTAATCTGTGGATTAACCACCAGCACAGACTAATGCCATTTAACATTGTAAAGCAATATTAATATTTACTTCATATTTAAAGTGCAAAAATCATCCTTCTCAGTTCTTCTGACAATTCAGAAAAACACCAGCATTTTAGCAGATGTGGGTTCATACATAATGAAAAGTGTTTCAATAATAAGGACAACTAATATACTGATTTATCTTGCTTAAAATATAAACATAGTAACAATGTAATACAAGTGACATGAGTATAGAAACAGAACCCTGGAAAGACTCATAAGACACTTCAAAAGAGGTTGACACACACCATAAATTTATTAGTAATTCTCAACCTTTTTCCACAAGCGCTATTCCCTCAAATAAATATTTTATTCAAGCTCATGAGTTTAATTTAAGCATAGCAAAAATGTAAATCATGAACCTCACATATAAATTCAAATGATAATAAAATTAAAATTAATTCATTCTTCCTCAAATACATAATAAAAGTGTACAACATTTTTAAAATACTAAATATTATCTGTGAAATCAATGTAAAAATACCTTGAACAATAAGTACACATTACACAAAGTAATAATTATAAATTATAGCCAAATTCCATAGATGTGCTTTTATCTGTTTGTTCTACTTATTATGAGTACTTTTTAAATTAATGAATTTTACATGGCTCCATGAATATGAGATAATCCCAGAAGCATGACAAGTAGAGTTTAAATGAAAATGTTCTTCATAAGTTATTAAATTCTACATTTTTATATAGCATTGTTCCAAGCTTATGATATACAGGCTATATTAATTTATCTATCCACATTTAAATCTAGGAATAACAATCAGAGCAAAATAATTTAATAAATTAACATTGGCAATAAAAATCAGAAAGTAGTTTTAGTTAATTGTTTAAAGGCTGTTATTATTATTTAAGTAGTAAACAAATTAAATAGTAAATACATTACTGGCTGTATAGTTCAGATAAGATAATCGATTCTTTATTATTTAAGTGATATGCAGAAATATTAAACCATCGTTTCAATAAAATTTTAAATTTAAATTTGATTTTAGACCTCTTCTTTTTTAAAAAATAAAGTTTTCATATCCGAAAAACTTCTGCAATTAAAGTATTTATTTAATGTTGTCAGTTTGTATGTAATAAATATTCCAAAACATACTGAACTTCTGCTATTAGTTCTACTTTTAAAGTTAAGCGTTCCGACATATTTCAAATGTAGATATTGAGCAAATTATTATCGATTTGATTCACTTGACCGACTTGAACAGATCCTTTAAATTTAGCAACTCATACTATTATTAAATGTCACCATTTTATATTTAAATTCATATGAGAATTCTTTGTTAATCCATTTGCTTATTAATTATTTTTAAATATATGTAACATGCTTTGCTTACATGTTATTCTTCCACCATTTCTTTTTAATAATACCAAGAATGCTCTCACTGAATGCTTTCTTTCACTGAAATGCACACACATATTTATTGTATTTTATCTAATAATTAAAAATTGGTTAAACAAATGGTTTTTGAATTAAATGAAAATAATTTCTAAGATTATTTTAAATAAATAATAATTATTATTATTATTTTTAATCACATTTTACTAAACTTGATGTGTGCTGTCAATTTCTTCCAAGTTAAACATATTTGACCAAAATCAGTGGATGGACAAGAGCAATTTTAAATACATTAAAATAATACAGGAAATAAGCAAGGCAAAATATTACTTTTTCTCACCAATAAATTATCTTGAATGCAAGTAAATAGTCTGTTCAGAATTCAAAACAAGCCAATCAAATCACCAAGAAGACAGAAATTTTTATAACAGTTCTATCAATCTTTATATTTTACACTAAAATATAAGGTTACAATATATATTCATTAGAAACCAGTCACCACCTAAACATGCCAATATAGATAATAATCAACATTTCTCACTGTTGTCAAGGCAACCTCTTTCATAATAATAATAATAATGGAAATCCCCTCTTACTAATGGTCCAATGAATATATATATATATAATAGTTAAATTGAATCAGTTTATATTTTTTTTAAATAAGATTTTCACACGACCCACCACTCTCAGTGCCATCTCATATTGCTGATCCATCTGATCACACACATGTTGAAAAGATAAATAATCATCAATATATGTATTTCATGCTAAACCAGCAATCATCAGTTGGTCTAGATTACTATCCTCACAAATATATATAATCAGTACTCAGCTTTATATTAAGAATAGTTTGAAGCCTGTCCATTAAAGTATAAATATTGGCTATCTTAATATAAAGCTGAGTACTGATTATATATATGTGTGAGGATAGTAATCTAGACCAACTGATGATTGCTGGTTTAGCATGAAATACGTATATTGGTGATTATTTATCTTTTCAACATGTGTGTGATCAGATGGGTCAGCAATATGAGATGGCACTGAGAGTGGTGGGTCATGTGACAGTCTGAGTTCAAACCCTGCATATATTACATATATAAATGCAGGTTTAAGCCTGTACAATGTATTAATTTAAATAAGATTACAAAAGTATATTTCTTAAATAAAAAATATATCAATACAATTAAAAAGTAAATACAAACAAGGAAGAAATAGTATTATAAATTGTGCATGCATGGCTTAAAGTACACAAAAAAGGCAAAATAATAGTATGTCATTATTGTACTCATTAAAAATATTAATATTTAAATTATTGCTCAATATATTTTTAAAAAAATATCATAGGATAATATAGGAATGTAACAAAGGGTTAGGGTTAGGGTAGCATGAAAATACACACATTTTATTATTAGATAAAATATTAAACATATATATTTATTTAGTGCTATGCTTTAATCTGGAATAATAATTAGGGATCACCCCACTACACATGCCTATACATTTAGACACTTAATGAATACTCTCCTTTCCAAACACAGGATAAAAAATGTGTTTGGAAAGGAGAGTATTCATTAAGTGTCTAAATATACAGGCATGTGTAGTGGGGTGATCTCTAATTATCATTACAGATTAAAACATAGTGCTAGATAAATAAATAACTTGTTATACATGTTTAATATTTCTTCTAATAATGACCTGTAAATTGTAAAATTTCATGAAAAACATAGAAAAGGATTTGAAAGTGATTATTTAATATCTTCACACTCTCATTTCCAAATACTTAAGATTTGCCTATACATATATGTTTAGATTAAAAAAGATGGAATGATTCATTCTATCTTTTCAAAAGACTTTATCTTGTGTTTGGAAAGACGAATATTCATTAAGTGTCTAAATATACAGCACATGTGTAGAGGAGTGATTCCTAATTATTATTACAGAGTAAAGCATAGCACTAAATAAATAAATAATTCATTATATATGTTTGATACCTTTATTAAATTAATTAATAACAGCACAGTGAAATACAAATGCATTATGTTAGGGAAGATCAAAGCAAAATATTAATGAAATTATATATGTTATAACTAAATTTTGTATTAATCTTTTATAAGCTTAACTGTCATTTTACCAAATTGTTATTTTTATATTTTTTTAATAATTTTATTTTAATCATTAAAATTTTGTTCATTTAAAAATACAACTTTTACTTTGTTCTTTTCTATAGTCTTTTATCCTGGGTCACATATTGTCTTTATATGTGTGTTAATGTATAGTCAGGTTCATAAGAAATTGCGTCTGAAAGTGACATTTTCTATATGTAATTACAATAAAATAAAATATGAAAGTGATACTATACCTTACAAATAACTTCTTTAATTGAAGAAAGTTATGAAAATAACTGAAAATATTTTACATTTTATTACAATTATTTGAAAAATATATTATTACTATTATACTTTGTTAGTGTATTACTGTGGTTCTTAAAGAGGGCAGTACTGCCCCCCCCCCCCATTGGGTACTGAAGCTTTCTAGGGGGGCGATAGTGGTTTTGGAAGCATTTGTGGAGTGTTCATGCAATTGGTTCTTATAGAAGAGATTAGTAATATATATTTAAAAATTAAATATTTTCATGATTCTGTGATTGAATATTCATTTAAAATTTCAATTCTGCATTTTAATTTATTTGATGCCTGTCTTACGCGATCAATTTTTTTTTATCAATTTTCTATTTCAATTATTTAATCATTTGAAAATTGACCATGTCTGACAGAAATAGATGTCAATTTTCTATGTTAATGAAAAAATATAGCATGTTTATATGTGTATATAATAGGTTATGTTTACAATAGCAAATATATTCGTTATATTTTATTCCAAAATATGCATAAAATATATAAAAATCACTTTTCTAATTGATTTATACAAAAATAAATCCAATTTTATATAATTTAATATTATGAGAAAAATAATAATGGCAAGAAAGAAATAAAAACATAAATTTGAGTTAATCTAATTAGTATCAACTTGTATTGCTAACTAGAAGGAAAAGACAAATCAAATATTATTCCAAACTTATTATATTATTTTCTATGCTTATGTTTTGTAGGTTTGGTGTTTATATCTGGTGTAATTTTATTTATTAATTATTATTTAGCAATTATTCAACAATGTCATTGTTGGTCAAACAAATTGTGCTTGTGTGCAAAATAAAAAAATGAATGTGTCATACGGGATATTTTAACTTCAATTTTTTATATACTTAAAAAAATTTATTCATTTTTTCTATTGTAAAAATTGATCGTGTCATACAAGCTTTAGTCTATCTGCACAGATGATCCTTAACTAGTAGTATGTCTGACAACTATTACATAGATAATTCAAGCTATTCAGCATGTTTCAACAGGAATATGGCTGCTTGCAATGATGTATTGACAGCATGAGTATGATGATATTGCAAACAAGTCAATGCATGCAAATCAATTCAGGCTGGATTTAAAATCTTTAAATAACAGTGGTTTAGGAAGAAGTTTCATTATTTTTTGGGTGCTTTTCCAACAAACATCAGTTGAAAGTATGATAGATAAGTGGAGTTATACAAAGTGTAAATTAAATCTTTTATTTTGTGAATATTGTTGCAAATTTTATTACTTTATTATGCCAAATGTCGACAATAACATTATTGAGTATTTTCCAAAAAGTATTTTCAAATGAAGCAATGAAGCCTTCTAGGCTACAAGAGCATTTGCTAAAATGTGGGCTGACAGAAAGGAAAAAGATTTGTCTTATTTTCAAGTACTAGAAAAAAAAATATTTTAAAAGTCCAACTATATCAAAACTTTTTCTGTCATCCACTAAACAAGATAATGATGAATTACAAGCTTCTTATAATATTTCATTATTAATTGCAAAAATGGGAAAACCCACACACAATTGGTGAGGAATTAATCTTGTTAGCAGTAAAAAAAAGTAATAGATTATGTGCTTCATATGCCAGCATCAGATAACATCAGGGAAATTCCTTTGAGTAATAATTCAGTGCAAATAATTGACAAAATAGCTGAAGACATTGAAAAAGCATTGAGCGATTATTTGAGGACAATCCAATTTTCCATTCAACTCGATGAATCAACTCTTCCAGATAATGAAGCACTACTCTTATCATATGTACTATTTTATTTGCTAAAAATTTGGAAGCAAAGGGAGAATCTATATTTAATACCATGAATAAATTGTTTTAAGAGAAATACATTACTATTCATAACATTTTATCTGCTGCTACTGATAGTGCTCCAGCAATAGCAGGGTGCCACAAGGGTTTCATAGTGCATTTGAAACTAGCAGTACCAAATGTACTCACTATACATTGTGTTGTTCTTTGTCAACATTTGGTTGCAAAGAATTTAAGTGAACACCTGTATATGTTGCTCCATTATATTATTGGATCAGTCAACAAGATTAAAAGCAATTCATTGAGTGAGAGATTGTTTAGCCAAGTTTGTAATGAAAATGATGATTTTAATCATATGCTGCTTCACACAGAAGTTCATTGGTTTTCAAAAGGTATTCTTCTGAATTGATTTTACAATTTGTTTGATTCAGTACTAGAGTTCCTAGAAAATAGAGATAATGGATTGAGAGCCAACCTGATTACATTAAAAAATTACATTGCTTATTTAATAGACTTCTATAAAAGTAATGAGTTCAATCTATAATTACAAGGTGATGAATATAATTAAAACAATAACATTATTGCTGCTTTTTTAGGAAAATTTCTTCTGTTCAAGTGCAATCTAAGCTGAGGTGAATATAGCCACCTTTCCAATTTATTAGCAGTGTCTCTCAAAAAGGAAGATTTACTTACATACTGCCAACACTTGGAGATTCTCCATGCTGATTTCAATGAGTAATTCAAGGTTATTCTACACATGAAATACCAAATTAGGTTCTAGATCCTTTCTCACATGTAAACACAGCAGGATCATCAAATTTAGAAGTGGAACTCATAGAACTCACAACAAATGAACTAAAATTAAAATTCAAAAGTGGATACCAAGAGTTCTGTCTTCAGAAATCAATACTGACATTGTACCATGGATAATTATATTTCCATCTTCTTATTTGGCTCCGAGTGTGAGTTTAATGCTGTAATAATTTACTATCTAAGAAAAGGAACTGATTCTATATAACTGAGAATGGCAATTTATGACTGTTTTGATGAAAGTTAAACCTGATATTAACAAACTTTTAAAAGTGCATCAGGTTCATCCTTCACAGTAATTTATTTTTTCTGTGTATTTTTACTTTGTCAGTTTGAAATAAACAATATTCTAATATATTTGATGGTGTTTTAAGTATTACAATAAGATTCTTACTAATGTAATACAATCTCCTAATATGTATTCTGAATTTTCATATATTAAACATTGAATGAAACTGTACATAATGTTATTTGAGCATACACTTTACAATCTTGCTATATTTCATCAAAATCGGTATAGCAATAACTGTGTTCAAGATGAAGCACATATTGGCCACTATTTTTTCAATAATTTAATGGCATAAGCAGTAATGTATCATCAGTTGCTATTTATGTCAAAAATATCAAACGGATTGAATGCGGAAAACTGTTATAATGGGGGGTGAGTTATAAAATTTATGTCTTTCGAAGTGGGCAGTGACCCAAAAGAGTTTGAGAACCTATTGTGTATTACCATTATGTTACAATAATTATTTTATGATGGATATTTTTTATATACATAATATATTGTGATAGTTATTTGGTATGTCTAAATTAATAAAAATAAACATAATTTAATTTTTTTTTATTGGCTCGCTATTTTACTATACTATTATTACTATATCGAATATGATTATTATCATTATTATTAAAGTAATATTAACATTATAGATCATTACATTATAAAGCAAAAATTAAAAAAAAATCTGCCTGTTTTTTTAATTTTATGTTTAAAATACTTGTAGCAATTTTAAAAATCATGGTTTTATATTTAACTATAACACACACACATAAAGTTAGCTTTTAAAAAATAATACATTAGTATAAATACCCAATACTGTCAATATATGGATAAATTAATTAAAATAGGATCAATAAAGCAATTCTTATATTATTTTATGCATAATATTAAAACTGCACTCAATAGTGACAAAATTTATTGTATGATTTGAATATGTATGTGTGTGTATGAATATTTTTTTCTTTGACATATTTATACTTAAATAAGTATTTATTATCTTACAATATTTAGGTAAATTTATTACTTGTAATAAAATGCAATTAATGGTCAGAACAATTACAAATGAACAAAATAAAAAAATTTATTTTAATAACGTTACTATAAATATATATTTTAACATAATGTGTATATTAATTTTCATTAAAGGATATAAATATATTAAATTTCAGCGTAAACAGATAATATAATAACGTGAAAGTTAAACACCTTCAAACAGATACGCTTTAAAAATGCTTAAGTGACAGCCAATCAGATGGAATAATGGCATCACATGGGACTCTAAATTCTAAAACACAAGCCAGAACTATTAGAAAAAGATGGATCCATCTTAATAATTGAGGCATAGATTAAGATGGATCCATCTTTTTCTAATAGTTCTGGCTTGTGTTTTAGAATTTAGAGTCCCATGTGATGCCATTATTCCATCTGATTGGCTGTCACTTAAGCATTTTTAAAGCGTATCTGTTTGAAGGTGTTTAACTTTCACGTTATTATATTATCTGTTTACGCTGAAATTTAATATATTTACATTTATTAATATCATTTCATTAGATTTAAAAATATTTCTTCGTTGTAAATCGGATGATTTCGCGTTGTTAATTTATATATATAATATTTAGTGGATTAAATGTGAAGGTATTTAGCTTCATACTCTTAGTTCAAAATGCTTGAGTCTGGCTTATTTAAATATAATTGAGGCATAGATTTAAGATGGATCCATCTTTTTCTAATAGTTCTGGCTTGTGTTTTAGAATTTAGAGTCCATGTGATGCCATTATTCCATCTGATTGGCTGTCACTTAAGCATTTTTAAAGCATATCTGTTTGAAGGTGTTTAACTTTCACGTTATTAAAGGATATAATATTTTATTTAAAATATATTTTTATATATTATTTGTAATTTTAAAATTTTCATTGTGATTAAAGCTATAACTTTTTCAAAACTTCAAAAATCATTTTCCAGCATTACATATCTTAGCAACAGTGGCAAAATTTTATATAAAATGCTAAAAGAGTGATAACATTTGTTTAATGTGACTATAATATATAAATATATCTATCTGAGAGGAATCTTTTTTTTATTGCTTGCTATCTACAGTAAACTGCACAAAATCTGAATTTAAATTTAACCAACTTGGCATTGTGAACTATGATAATGGAGAAGGAGTAAGACCTTGATCAACTTAAAGAACATCAACAAAAATGAAACTTTTATCATAATGCTACCTATTGTTTATTAAGCTATTTTGGAATTCTAAGACTTCATTTAGTTACTACTAAAGTAACCTGATATTATATTTATTACAGTTAACTGAAATTTTTCTGACCTGCATATGGTATACTTATTGTTAAATCAGATTTCAAAATAATGGATTTTTTCTGTATAAATAAACTATAATTAATAAATATCACTTCCCATGAGATTAATGACTATAGATTCACGTATTCATTATACGTGAATCTATAGTTATTAATCAATAGTTATTAATGAAAAAAACAACTAGTTATGATTTTCTTGAATATGTTAAAAGACTCACCATTACTGGATTTAATGCAAAGTTAAAATTTGATCATTATTTGCTATTACATAAGGATTAAGTGTGGTTCCATTCACAGAGATTAATCATTTTAAAACTATTTGAAAAAATTGCACCAGTATAAAAATATGAGAACTTTTAAAAAGATTTTAAATTAACTTTAAATTACAGATGATATATGCTTATTTATCATATATATGTTAAAACGAAGATTTGCACGGGTTAAATATATAAAATACATATTTTGCGGATGAATCCGTGTTAAAAACTTTTAATATTAATATACTGACATTTCGACTTGGTCACACAAGTCATCCACAGAGTTATAAAAGGTAGAAAAATGGTTGTAGAGGCGCTACAATCACTGATTTGAATAAAACGTTAAAATTCCATCAATAGCAAAAATGTTAAATTTAGGAATGTTTTTTTAAAAAATCTTTCCAAATAGGAGGAAGTTTGCATGTATCATCTCGTTTATTGATACAATCTGGCTTTTTAAGTATCTCAATGGCTTCTCTAATTTTGCACTGGTAGAGATTATCACATCTGGATATGATCCTGGTACTAGAAAAATCAATTTTGTGACCTGAATCTATAGTATGGAGTGAGAGGGCTGATGATGATAAGTGTTGTTTAACTGCATTAGCATGCTCATCTCTCCTAACACTGTGTGATGATTACTCATACCTATGTAAGAAGCTCTACAATTTTTATGTGAGATTTGATAGACATCATGAGATTCAAGAGGGATTGAATCCTTAGGCTTGGTTATTACGTTGCTGATCTTTATATTATAGCATTTTAATATACGTCCGATACTGTCTGTAGTTCCTTTTACATATGGAACACAAATCCTAATAGCTGATTTATCATCTTTCTGTTTCCTATTTTGTCTATTTTGGGCTTGAAGTAAGGCTTTTTTTTTTATAAATTTGTAATTATAACTATTTGCTAATAAAACACTATTAATATGATTTATTTCTTCTTTCAGATGTGTCTCATCTGAAAGGTTAATTGCTCTATTTAAAAGAGTTTTGGCTACAGAAACTATCTGAGTTGGGTGATGATGAGAATGGAAATGTAAATATCTGTCTGTGTGTATATCCTTTCTGTAAATAGAAACAGATAAACTATTTGATGTTCTGGTGACTAGAACATCAAGAAAAGGAAGTTTTCCATCAGACTCTGTCTCCATTGTAAATTTAATATGAGGATGCATATTATTTAAATGTAAGAAAAAATCATCTAATTTATTTTTTCCATGTTGCCATATGACAAAAGTGTCATCTATGTATCTGAGCCAAATGAGAGGTTTTAAAGATGATGATTTTAAAGCACAAGTTTCTATATATTCCATGAATAAATCAGCTATTACTCCCAAGATAGGTGAGCCCATAGGAGTATCAAAAACTTGTCTGTAATGCTGTCCATTGTATACAAAATATGTATTTAAGAGACAATGTTTAATCAAAGCAATAATATGGTCTGGTAAATTGCAACGTTGTGAGATTATATTTAAAGCTTCATCAATTGGAATGTTTGTAAACAAAGTCACAACATCAAAACTGACCAGAATGTCATTAGCCTTAATTTTTAAACTTTTTAAAACAGAAATAAAATGAAGAGAGTTTTTAATATATGATTTAATAGATTTTTCTAGTACCAGGATCATATCCAGATGTGATAATCTCTACCAGTGCAAAATTAGAGAAGCCATTGAGATACTTAAAAGGCCAGATTGTATCAATAAATGAGATGATACATACAAACTTCCTCCTATTTGGAAAGATTTTTTTAAAAAACATTCCTAAATTTAACATTTTTGCTATTGGTGGAATTTTAACATTTTATTCAAATCAGTGATTGTAGCGCCTCTACAACCATCTTTCTACCTTTTATAATATCTGTGGATGACTTGTGTGACCAAGTCGAAATGGCAGTATATTAATATTAAAAGTTTTTAACATGGATGAACCCACAAAATATGTACTTTATATATTGGTAAAACTGACTTATAGTGGCCTAAACACTTCGCCCTCTATTTTTAAAAAACTTAACTACTTCCCCCCCCCCCTAATAACTATATAAGTGTATGTAACTATATCTAAGTGTAAATGTTAATAAAAAAAAAAACAAAAAAAAAAAAACGTACATTTACATGCGTATTTTTCACTTATAGTGGTCTTTGCTGTATATATAACTGTAAATAAATTAACTATAAATAGAATGGAGATAGACACCATTAGAAAGATCCAATTTTAATCAGTTTATCTAACAATAAATAAACTCTGTCTAAATGTAAATATTAATAAATAAAAAATTAATAAAACTTACATTTTTATGCGTACTTTTCACTTGGAATGTATATCTAGCGGTCTTTACTGTATATATAACTATAAATAAATAACGTATTTTAACTATAAATGTTTTTACATAAAGATGAATAAATAAAAAAAAAAGAACTTACATTTCCCACAGGCAGAATCCGTATTTCGAACTACATTATTCTCACTATGTAATTGCAAAATATATCTAACTATAAATGTATTTTTTACATGAAGATTAATAAATAAAATGTAATAAAACTTACATTTTTATGCTCTATTTAGAGAAGATAAGTGTCGCCAATAAAGTCCCTACTGTCAAAATTATAAACTACTGTACTTATCTCACGTGTGATTTTTGGCACGTGGAATTCCCCCCACCCTTCCCGCACCGACCATTTACTTTTTTGCTGCAAAAAGATTCAAATCAATACCAAAACAGTTATTCACAATTTGACATACTTATTTTTAACATTGATTTGAATCTTTTTTCAGCAAAAAAGTAAATGGACGTTGGGAGAGGGTGTGGGGAATCGCCAAAAATCACACGTGACAAAAGTACAGTACTACATAATTTTGACAGTAGGGACTTTATTGGTGACCCTTATCTTCTCTAAATAGAGCATAAAAATGTAAATTTTATTACATTTTATTTATTAATCTTCATGTAAAAAATACATTTATAGTTAGATATATTTTGCAATTACATAGTGAGAATAATGTAGTTCGAAATACGGATTCTGCCTTTAGGAAATGTAAGTTCTTTTTTTTTTATTTATTTATTCATCTTTATGTAAAAACATTTATAGTTAAAATACATTATTTATTTATAGTTATATATACAGTAAAGACCGCTAGATATACATTCCAAGTGAAAAGTACGCATAAAAATGTAAGTTTTATTATTTTTTTATTTATTAATATTTACATTTAGACAGAATTTATTTATTGTTAGATAAACTGATTAAAATGCTTTTTTATTTATTAATATTTACATTTAGACAGAGTTTATTTATTGTTAGATAAACTGATTAAAATTGGATCTTTCTAATGGTGTCTATCTCCACTCTATTTATAGTTAATTTATTTACAGTTATATATGCAGCAAAGACCGCTATAAGTGAAAAATACGCATGTAAATGTAAGTTTTTTTTTCATTAGATATAGTTACATACACTTATTAAATTTGGATATAGTTATTAGGGGGGAAAAAGTAGCTAAATATTTTAAAAATAGAGGGCGAAGTGTTCAGGCCGCTATAAGTCAGTTTTACTTTATATATTTAACCCATGCAAATCTTCATTTTAACATTATTAACCTCTATGAGGAGGAAATTTTTAAACAGCTTCGAAAGAACGTGGATTAAGAAATGTAAGTTACTTTGTAATTTATCTTTTCTATTAGCGTGCAAAAATCACGTTATACCCACTTGCTGTAAAATTGTGTTTCACAAGAACAATTATAATGTTACTAAAATTCTAAGGAAAACAAGCAATATTACTTTAAACTCTTTTATTAAAGAAACTCGGAAAAATTTAGACAAAATTGATAAAGCATTGCTACATTTACGTTTATTCCTTAGTAATAAAATACATCCTTTACTGTGGACTAGTTTTGATCGTATTGCAAGTTTTAGATCATTTAAAGATTCAGAATTTGTAACAGCAAAGCAAAAGAAAAAATTGCAAATGCTAATTAGAACACAATCCCCAAACATTATGTATCCAAATCAAAAAAACTGTTTATAATTTATCTAAGAAAGCCCTCTCTACAGATGAAATTTTGGTTTTAGAAAAAGGTTTCAATTTTGCTTTAACACCTTCCCAGATACCTTTTGAAAAAATTGTTTGTAATGTTGAATCAGCTCTCAATAAAGTTGATTCTCCATTGGCTGATTTGGCTAGAGCTGAGATTTGTAATATTTTAAAAAAAGCTAAGCTTTCTAAAAATAATATTTCAAAGAAAGAAAGACAAGCATTAAATAATATAAAATTGGACAAATCAATTGTCGTACTTTCAGCTGATAAAGGTAATGCCACAGTTGTAATGGATTGTGACATTTACCATAATAAAATTTTAGATCTGCTTAATGATAAAACTTATAAACTATCAAAAAGAGATCATACTACGTATTTGGAAAAAACAACAAAAGCTATTATTAATAAATCACCTAATGAAACAGAGATAAAAAATAAAATAATCCCTCGTGAAAAATCTTGTGTCTGTCCAAAATTTTATGGACTTCCAAAAATTCACAAACCAGATACCCCCCTTCGTCCAATAGTAAGTGCAATAGGTTCTCCAACTCATATTTTAGCTAGATACTTATCGGATTTCATTAAACCTACAATCCCATCTATTAAATCATATATTAAAAACTCTCTTCATTTTATTTCTGTTTTAAAAAGTTTAAAAATTAATGCTAATGACATTCTGGTCAGTTTTGATGTCGTGTCTTTGTTTACAAACATTCCAATTGATGAAGCTTTAAATATAATCTCACAACGTTGCAATTTACCAGACCATATTATTGCTTTGATTAAACATTGTCTCTTAAATACATATTTTGTATACAATGGACAGCATTACAGACAAGTTTTTGGTACTCCTATGGGCTCACCTATCTCAGGAGTAATAGCTGATTTATTCATGGAATATATAGAAACTCGTGCTTTAGAATCATCATCTTTAAAACCTCTCATTTGGCTCAGATACATAGATGACACTTTTGTCATATGGCAACATGGAAAAAACAAATTAGATGATTTTTTCTTACATTTAAATAATATGCATCCTCATATTAAATTTACAATGGAGACAGAGTCTGATGGAAAACTCCCTTTTCTTGATGTTCTAGTCACCAGAACACCAAATAGTTTATCTTTTTCTATTTACAGAAAGGATATACACACAGACAGATATTTACATTTCCATTCTCATCATCACCCAACTCAGATAGTTTCTGTAGCCAAAACTCTTTTAAATAGAGAAATTAACCTTTCAAATGAGACACATCTGAAAGAAGAAATAAATCATATTAATAGTGTTTTATTAGCAAATAGTTATAATTACAAATTTATAAAACAAGCCTTATTTCAAGCCCAAAATAGACAAAATAGAAAACAAAAAGATGATAAATCAGCTATTAGGATTTGTGTTCCATATGTAAAAGGAACTATAGACAGTATTGGATGTATATTAAAATGCTATAATATAGATACAGCATTTTCTGCTCATCAAAAGATCAGCAATATAATAACCAAGCCTAAGGATTCAATCCCTCTTGAATCTCATGGTGTCTATCAAATCTCATGTAAAAATTGTAAAGCTTCTTACATAGGTATGAGTAATCGTCACATCAGTGTTAGGAGAGATGAGCATGCTAATGCAGTTAAACAACACTCATCATCATCAGCACTCTCACTCCATACTATAGATTCAGGTCATAAAATTGATTTTTCTAGTACCAGGATCATATCCAGATGTGATAATCTCTACCAATGCAAAATTAGAGAAGCCATTGAGATACTTGAAAGGCCAGATTGTATCAATAAACAAGATGATACATGCAAACTTCCTCCTATTTGGAAAGATTTTTTTAAAAAACATTCCTAAATTTAACATTTTTGCTATTGGTGGAATTTTAATGTTTTATTCAAATCAGTGATTGTAGCGCCTCTACAACCGTCTTTCTACCTTTTATAACTCTGTGGATGACTTGTGTGACAAGTCGAAACGTCAGTATATTAATATTAAACGTTTTTAACATGGATGAACCCGCAAAATATATATTATATACATATCATTATATATAGTCGACTTAGTTAAATAAAAATTATCATAAGAAGACAGCAAGAATAAAATGATTTTATTGATAATATATTTAAATCACATTATTATAATTTAGCATTTATAAATGAGGTGTACATGTGTGTATTAAACCTATTTTGAAGATAGATTGTTAATTAATAATAAAAGTTTAATATTTTATATGGTGCATATGTTTTATTGATCTAATGTCCAGTCTAGGACGTTGTAATGAAATACTGTAAGATATCTAAATCATATGTAAAAAATGAGTATATTTATATATAGTTAAATTTTTTTATAAGAAGCATCCTTTTATCAATACAGATATGTTAATGTTTATATGAAAATATTTTGCACAATGAATTATGTTTGTGATAATAAGACTTTGTTTAGTAGAGAAAGTTCCTAATAATATGCTTTATAGTCTTTTATTTATAAATGTTAGCTTAGAGAAGCATCTTACATACTGCCACCTGTATCTATAAAAAGTTTAGGCAAATAAGAGCATATTTTTAAAATATTATATTATAGTAGGATAAATGTTCTCAATATTTTTAAGAATAACTAAGTCTTAAATCATCCTGATACATAGAAGAAAATGGTTTAAACTATTTTACTTAGAGATCTAGTAAAACATTGTTTCAATTTGTTTATCAATGATTATTATAATGCTTAAGTTTCTTTTATCTTTTGCTTAAAAAACCTTTTCCAATAACTTGTTTCATCCCACAACACATGTGGAGATATATCTTTATAGTTAATAATATAAGGGAAATCAAGTTCAAGTTTTCTTAAGTAATATTGCAAAAAGTTATTTATTTTGAGTGATGAAAACTTAAATTATTATTCTTACCTTTCATTTTATATTTTCTCTGTTTGATAATAAATTGATTTTATTAATTATGTGGATTTCATCTTTCATTATTTTAATCTTCATCATTTATCTAATAAATAAATATTGTCACATAGTCTTATTATAGTATACGTTTATTTAAAGGTACACTGTTTTTTAGCAGTAACATTTCTTATATTTATTTTTAATATCTCCACAGAATGATGGTTACTTATAATGTGGTTTAAATTCAATAAAATACCCTTGTTATTTAACCATATGAATAATAAAATTTATTGTTAAAGATTAAAATTTCAAGTCTCATTTATTATACATAAGTATTTTAATTTATGTAGTATGAAAACTTATGACTGAAAATGTTAACCCAATAAATAAATATTATTAGACTTATTTATTCTTATTTACAAATACACAGTTTATTTTAAGTTTACCATAACCCTGAAATATTATTATTATTATTATTATTATTATTATTATTATCATCATCATCATCATCATCATCATCATTATTATTATTATTATTATTATTATTATTATTATTATTATTATTTACTAACCCTCATTTATAGTGTTCTTAGATGTTATAAATATTCTGTTAACATTAAAGAGTCTCATTATAATAATTATCAGTTTAGTAAGGGTTAAACTAAAGTCACATCTGTTACCATTTGGTTAACATTGTTAATTCAATAGTTACAATATATATATATATATATATATATATATTGTAACCTGTCTGCCCCCAACTCTCTACATATCCCCTATATAACTTGAACCTATCTTCAGCCTAACTTAAACTTAAACAATGAATTAGATAAAACATTAATTTATGAGACTCAATACTTGACTATAAACATCTATTACCTAATATCTAAGATAGATTTAAGAGATAGTTACAATAGAGTGGTTTTAACATTAATAAAATACACAGAATATACTTCCCAATGGTATATCAAATCAATTACTTAAAAATTAATAAAATCCAATATATTCTAATAAGCTTCATAATAAATAATACCACCTTATGTATATCATATACTTCCCAATGGTATCAATTGCTTAAAAATTAATAAAATCTTATATATTCTAATATCCTTCATAATAAATAATATCACCTTATGTATATCTCAAGGTCCTTAATTATTTCCATACAATAAAATAATAATTCCTTCATTTAAGATAATTGAATAATAAGGTAGATTTTATTAAGATCCAACCATCTTAATAATAACCACAGCTAACATTACAATACAATTTTGATCATTTTTTTATAACTAGCATATCATTTAACAACTAGAAGAAATTCCCAATTATTGCTTATTACCATATTTTCCAACAAGTGATAAAAATTTGTGAATTGAGAATATTACCTATAAAAATGAACTACTTTATTCATTAACCAAAATAATTTTTCCATTTTAAGAACTTCAGTAGAATAATTAATCACCTTCTACTGTTTTATATTTCCTTTTAACTTAAAATGTAAGCTATCTGAGGTATTCCTATACCAATCTCTCTGATAAATTCATATACTATCATGAATTTATTTTAAGAATGAATTCAATTAATTTTACAACAAATTCCATGTCACTTTAAAGATATAAGTATTTCAGGTTAAAATTATGATGCTCTTAAATATTATCATTTAACTAATTATAATTTAACTTTAATAAACATTAGTTTATCAATTTTTGTTCTTTATAATATTCCCCTGATTTATGTATTTGGATGTGATGGTGTTGTGAAATAATTTGGAATACTAAAATACTGGTTTATTTAAACAAATAGCAATAATCTATAACAACATTTTAACTATTACATATAACAAAAAATGTATATATACACATATAACTTACATCTTTATGCAACTATTTACATCAATGAGAACTACTAACTCCTATATGCTTAGCAATTAAACTTTTAATTCGCATCAGTGTTTTATATTATCTAAAATTCTAATTAGTTATTGCAAGCATATATTTCTTTTTTGCTCAGGTTTGGTACTAATTTTATTAGTTTTAATATGTAGGTTCAATTTTCAATTAGTTTTTATTCAGTGCACATTATATTATTCTTTAGCTTTATTCCATATAACACTATTCTTTCATAAATTCAGATATTTTTATATGCATATACATTCCATTTATAATTATACCAAACTTTATAATTATGTTGTTAGTTTTATCATATAAAAATTAAAAGATTAATCATTTATTCCATTCATCCTTTCTTTATTTTATTTTTTTCATTGATCTATTTTTATTTCCATATGGTATCAATTAAAAAAAAATTACTTAAATATTACAACATTTGTTTTGTATTTACTTCCATTTCACATGAAACAATTTTCCAAACTTTAGATAAGATATTATAATCTTTCTTTAAATACAAATAACTATGTTTGATGCATACCTTATTTTTCTTTCTGATTAAAAATTCTGTAGATATGAAACTGATTTTTAATACAGTAAAATACTACCAATATAACATGGAGGCATTCTTTTCCTTTTAAATAAGATGTGCTCTCATGGCAAGTAGTCATTTTCTCTTCATGATGCTACCTTAATATCCAGGTTTTTGCATTAAGCTCTTATGGATCTTAACACCTCTATTTATGGAAATTCCTCACTTTATGATATCTAAAACTAGATGGATGTCACTTAGACTAATCACATATTTTCCTAGCAGTTCTTCAGGAAATTATACCTTAACCACATTAATTATATCCTGGAATGATAATTTATCTACCTTTTACAAAGTACTGCTAGCATCTATCATTACAATAAGTCAGCATAATAATATTACAATATTATCTTTCCATTAATTATTATCTTGCTACTCTCCTGATGATGTGTTACAAAACAAAGTATATGTATAACTTGACAATCGTCAATGTTTACTTGCTTATATTAAAACTGAGATCAAAACTTGTATTTTTGTTATTATCTACTTTTATCATTTACACATCTAATCATTTCATATTGTTTTTCTTAAAACTTCATTATTGTTATCGTTGTCATTGTTGTCATCATCATTGTTGTTGTCAACATTGTTGTTGTTGTTATTATTATTATTATTATTATTATTATTATTATTATTATTATTATTATTATTATTATTATTATATTTATTATTATTATTATTATTATTATTATTATTATTATTATTATTATTATTATTATTATTATTATCATCATTGTTGTTGTCAACATTGTTGTTGTTGTTATTATTATTATTATTATTATTATTATTATTATTATTATTATTATTATTATTATTATTATTATATTTCTCAGTTCTTTAGCATGAGAGTATATTAATTATTAATTACTTCATATATCATAGCATACAATAAATTAATTTAAATTGTTGTTACTTTATAATATAACAAAGTATTATTTTACTCATTTCCAATCTTCTCTTTTCTCCACACTCATTAAATTCTCACATTAAATATATCTTTTAAAATTATTAACCTAAAATAAACATTAAAATATAATAATACAACCATTTAACTTAAGATTAACTTAATAACTAAAATATTGTTGGCACTTGTATACATTAATATCCAATGGAAAAAAAATAATATTTATTTTTCCTTTGTGATTTCTTCTTACATATTTAAATATGACAGTCATCACCTTTTTCTTTTCTTTGTACATTAGGACTTTAAATGTTGTGTTCATTAGTTATTCCACAGATTGTTTCTCCAACACTTTAAAATGAGGTAATAATAATAATAAACCAAAATCTCTAATGGTGCTGCTCTTTCAGACTCTTCCTTATTTATAGGTCAGAGGGTTTTTTTTTACATACAATTTTTACTAGTGAAGAGAAAAACAATTTATTATTTAATACAACTATTATAAAAATGAATAAAACTGGAAAATCAAGCAATCAAACCCAACAGATATATTTTAAAGGTTAACTCAGTAAAACTGACTTATAGCAGTCACAACTATTTGGCCCTCGATTTTTAAAAAATTGAACTATATTTTTTGTACTATGTAATTGTAAAGTATATCTAAATATAAATGTATTTTTTACATGAAGGTTAGTAAAAAAAAAATTAAAAAAACATACATTTTTATGCATAGTTTTGAGCTATGCACACAAGGAAATTCCCGAAAACAGTGGCATCTTCATGCATACCCCTAAATGAAAATTCCTGCAGGTAGGAGGAAAACAAAGCTCTGCTCATACAAAATTGGTATTTTAGCTTACTCTATGCTTTTATTCACATTATTAGCGAGGATAAGTTCATTGTTCAGGTCAACAAAGTTGTCTTGGTAGACGATAACAGAGTGAAGATATATACCATTATCTAGACCACTTATATTGCTATATGCACCCTAGACATTAGTGATTATATGCATAATAGATAAAATGTGTTGCTGTTTGAGCAGTTCCAGAGTGACAGCTGATTTATCTTCAATTTCTGTTAAAAAAACACTTTCTTGACTCTCTCTCTCTATTACACCGAATACCCAATGGCCTTCTCTCATTACCCCTCTATGGTGTTTTCAGTGAAAGAAATACAACTCATCGATCTCCACTATCCGTGGTTCACCATTGTCATCAAATCTGTCAACAAGGGCTGGATTTTTGTCGAAATATGTAGCACATTCTTCCGTGCAAAAATGACACCAGTCTATGACCACTCGTTCGGTAACATCAGTCTCGTGAATAATAAAATGCATTGGCAATTTATTTTAAGTTTTTCCACATGTGAACATTAATAATTTAATAGTTTCTGTTTCGAAAAAAAAAACAACTATTTAATAGTTTATAACCTAGCTCAAAATTGCACATAAAAATGTAAATTTTTTTAATTTTTTTTTTTTATTAACCTAGATATACTTTACAATTACATAGTACGAATAAAATAGAGTTAAAATTTAAAAAAAAAAATAAATGCAAATTTCTGTACGTCGGATAAAAACAAAATAGTTCATTTTTTAAAAAATAGAGGGCGATAAGTTGTGGCCGCTAAAAGTTAGTTTTACCGTTAACTCTTTGAAGTATTGATTAAAATCATTTTTGACTTAAATTGTTCCTTTTATCTATACATTTTATGTACAAATTTATTTTCTTTAGGATAAATATGCATAAGTTTCTTGGAATTAAGTCTCGTAATATAATTTTTAATCTATCTGACAAATTTAAGTGTTGTAAATTCTCCTGCGTTTATGAGACCTAGGTAAAAATCAAATCTTTTAATTGGCCAACTCACAAACTGAAGACAAAGCCTATTGTTAAAACATATTCGCCTATAATATTAAATTCAACTCAGATATGTTTATAAAAAGTATATTACTAATTTTTCAGGTTATGAAGAGAACGAAAGTTCTTTCAAAAATAAATTGTTATTTATTTATTCTAAAATATTCAATTTCGGCAACATAAAAGCTATAATATAAACAAAAAGGTCGACTTTTACGTTATAGAAAAGTAAATATTTCTTTTAAATATTTCTTTAATATTTTTACTAAAATCTTCAATATTTTTCGAAAATAATTTTGTTTTTTTAGTATATTTTTTAAAAAACTAGTTTAATTTCTGAAATTATATTTTTTTAATACTTAAAATTGCATTTGAAATGAAAATCTCAGCATTTTTCTTTATTTTCTTTGATCAGGCGGTTTCTTTGTTCTTTCCAGCCAATCAGAATGTCTTTTTCGGCTGAGAGCATGCTAAGAACCAATCACAAGTAATGTTCTTTCTTTGTTTAGGTTTAAATACATTTATTTTTATTTTTTACTTGTAAAATAATTCAGAAGAGGGCACCATCTTACAGAACTTTTAAAAACCTATTCAAAACCTATCAAACGAATTTTTTAGCATAAGAACTGGCAGAGTTAGAGTGACGTCAGATGTCGACGAGGAGCTTCGTAGGAGGCGGGAAAAGGGTTAATAGAACTTTTAATGAATAAATAGAGAACTTCTCTAGCTTGTATACTTTTATTCATTATTTAAGAACAAATATTTATTATCCATTTGATTCAAAATTAATGTTGTTTAAAATAATGTACCTCCATCTTTCAATAATATTTTATTTTTAATTTAAACAGTATCAGTTCCTTTAACTAATAGCACCCAATTATTTTCTTCAACTTTTTTTTTTTTTTTTAAGGGTCATAGCATCGGCCGGGACGCGAATCTGCAACCCGCTGACCTCTCGACCACCAATGCAAGACTATTTTTTTTTATACATTAAAGAGTTAGCTATTCTGCTCTTGGTTTAGTTTTTATTTTATTTTAAATTAAACTATCACTTAATTTTTTTTTATAAGTAAATAAAACATAGATAAACTGAAAAATGTTTTGCTTACATTGTCCACTTTTTTTAATCACTTGTACTGAATCACTTTTATTCTTCATCTTTTTGTTAATAGCAATAAAATTTACTGGCAACTTTTCCTATAATAGCATTTTTGAAATTGTAAATTGATTTCTCCAAATTGTGACTTGTGACCTTGAAGAAGAAATTAGTTTAGATTATTCCATTTTTTAATTACTTCTATTAAGCATATTATTTTGATTCCATTAAGATAAATTACCTTATGGTTATATAAAACAAAATATTTTTATAATGTTATCAATTTTACCAATATTTTATACAATTATATTTAATTTTACTTACTACTTTTTTTTTTATCGTCTGCCAAGTCTATCAAAATTCCCTCCAACACTACGTGAAACTTGTCCTTTATTTCTGATTGGTCGATAACTTAAAAAATATTGCATAGTTTTTTTTTGTTGTTGTTTATATATATAACTTGTTATGTCAAAATTTAACTTAAAAAATTTTAACAATTTTAAAGCTGGCTAAATCTAAACAACGTTTCAATTGAAACTTAAAATGTATTTATTTATTCAGCTTTATAGAATCATTTTAACAAAATAATTAAAATCAATGATATTTTTTTATTATTATAATTATTTTAAAATATATTATTATTAAAATTTATATACATTTTTTTTGTTAATCAACCTCTTATTCTGATTATACAGCCATCTGATATACATATTAGTGAACGTTCTTTAATTTAGGACAATTACAATTTTATTATTACTTGAGAGAAAACTGTTTTTTTTTTTTTTATTATTACCTTAGCCTTGACTAAGATGAATGCAATTTCTTTGAAATGTTGGCAATCTATGCAATAAAACTACTATATATTAGGACCCCGAAAGTATTTTACTTTCATGATACAACCACAAAAATATTTATTATAGTATATATAGATAAATTTCTAATGGTAAATATTGAAAGTTTTAATAAGATTTTATGCACATTTTTTATAGAGTTCGGTTATGTAATTATCAAGTAGCAATTAATTTAAAACTGGCAATGCAAATTTGAATCATGTAATCTGATATTTATTTATCTTATCTTCTAGAAACTAAAATTTGGATTATGCTTTTAATTATATCTTATTTGTAAAGGAGGTATATCATATTTCAGCATTTTATATTTGTTTACTTGTAAACATTTTTGAGAAGTTGTAATACTTTAAGTTTTCACACACATATAGTACAGATGAATAATATTTCTGTGGTTTAATCTTCACTACACCACTCTTACACAAAGCAGGGACTGGTTTCTATCCACTTTAACATCTTGTGGAGGGATATAATCATAAAAATATGACCAAAGACATGGGAAAAGATTGAGGATCATACATCTATTCACTTGTCATTGGTCATATATTTAAAATCACATCCCTCCACAAAGAGTTGAAGTGGTTAAAAATCAATTCCTACCTTGTGTGAGAGTAATATAGTGAAAATTATACTACAGAAATATTATTCATTATATGGATAATTTCTAGTCTACTAAATGACTAATAAAAATTATTACTAAAGTACTGATGTCTGTTCTATTTCTTTATTCAAAACTAAGGCTTGAACTGAAAGCAAAATCAAATTTTTAATCAATATTATTAGATGATGTTATTTCAGTTTGTATTGCCAGTTTTTAATTGGTTGCTTACTTGATTATGTCACAGCTGAACTACAGCTAGAGATAAACATGAGAAATCTCATTCAAACTTTCTATATACATATATATCAAATCACCTCAAATGTTAAGAAATTTTCAGCCATATTCATTGTGATTAATGTGTCACAATCACATCTCAAAATAGCTAACTATTTTTTTGAGTTAGTTGTTTTGAGATGGGACTCTAATACATTTATTCATAGAGGACATAGCTGAAAATTTCTTAATGTTCGAAATGATTTGATATTTATTTCAGATAGGGGTATGCCGTGGTACCATTTTCATATATATAATATTTTTTTTTTAGAATTTTTGAAATTAATATATCAGAGAAAAAGCTAAGAAGTTATACAACCTTTAATTTATTGTTAAAAGTTATATTTGCCACATTTTATTATAAACTTTTAAATTTAGTTTTTTTAATTTTATTTAGAAAATAGAAATAAAAATAATTAAATATGAATTAATATGGTTTAAGCAATAGCAACAATTATTTTTAGCATTTTTAATAAAGAGACATTTTATTGTTTTACTTTGTTTTTTTTCCTCTAGATGATGATCCGTACGTCATTATTGTGATGGGTGAACTACCAAAAAATGTAACACATTTGATAAACTTTATTCTTCAAGAACTATTTCATGAATACTTTAATAGCAGTTATTCTGAATTAAGCATAAAATATGAGTGCTACTTAAATTATGGGTAAATTATGCGTTTGTTTATTATGTTTCTTTATCTAAATTTAATATTAGTTGCTTTTTAATAATAGATTATTTTGTAACTCCATGTTCCAATATAAATTTATTACCACACTAAATCACTTCAGGGAATATTAAAATATTAGTAGTATAGACTTAAAATACATGTTGTAAAAATGCAAAATTTTGTTGGAACTTATTGTGATAATTAATACAATTATAATATACATATTTAATCCATATTGGCTTATAATTAAATATCATTATATGAACCATATATATATATTATGAAATAATTAGAACAGTAGGATAATGATAAAAAAATAAAATAAAAGAAGCAAACATTTTATAACAATTAATAGGCTGTATTAACAAAGATAAATTATAACATGATATTTACATAATGATAATCTAAATGTGCATTGGTTTTACATTTAAATTGTCTAAAATACTGACTAATTTCTAATGGAATTATTTTCAACAATGATTTTGAACATGTTAAATAACACAATTTGATATTTCCATAATTGTTTTTTTTTTCTCATAAAAAATAATCCAGTTATTATTTTAAGTGGCAGTGTAATTCAAAAGAAAAAACGCAAAAATATGTCAAATAGCCCTGGAATCTTTTCTATAAATATTTAACTTTTCTATCAGGTATCATGGCATAAGCAGTTAACATAATACTTGAAAACAACAGTTGGATTTAAAAACTTTTTAAAAATAAATTTTCAAATAAATAAATAATAATTATAATTCATAAAACATTCTCAAAAATTAATAATATATATAAAAATATATTTTACTTTTACCATGTATATATACATCTTTATATATATCTTTATACCATGTATCTATATGCTCCTATAAAGAAGGCTTTGTATTAAAATAATTATATTACTAGCATCAATATATTACTTCTAAAAAAGATTTGTACAGTAATGTTTAGTATACCAGAAGATATGAACTACTACCATGATGATTTTTTACAGAAATAGTTAGTCTAATAATATTAATGCACTAGTATCAAAGGGGTCTTGTATGGTTTAGTATCCCCTCATATGTATTAAAAAAAAACAAAGTAAAACTAAAACCATCTTTATTATATTGGGTATATAAAAGATTAACTACAATTTATTCACTCTACTTTGAACACTTTTTAGCAAAAACCTTTTAATGTTTTAATGTACATATATGTACACATGGGCCTCATTTTATGCAGTAGATAGGTTCTGCAGAAAACTCGCATCAAAAACATCACAAAAAAATAGACTTAACGTAGTTTGAAAAATGGGGGATATGTTCTGTAATTTTCAGAAATCACATAAAAGCAAAGCAACAAGGAAAAATTACTTTAAAATTCGCATAAAAAAATAAAGAAATAAAGTATGACTATTAAAAAATTTCAAATATTTTTAAAAAAATTGCTACAAGACAAAGTTTTTTTTACTTTTTTTATTAACTACGGTATTTAATTTTATATTTTTTCATACATATTTTAATCATTATTGCTATTTGACAATATTCAGTTTATTTGTGAAGTGGTAAAAAATCATATTCATCACAAGAGGAAGTACATCTAGCACCATATCTAGTCTTGTGCTGTGTTAATGGTTTTCTGTTGACAATGTAATCTGTGATTAAACTTTGAAACAATGATTTTACTAATTGTTTATAAAGCTTGCGATATTCAGACACATAACTATTTAGCTCTCATTGGAATTTAAAAAGTTGTTCATTGCAGCAAGCTCTCAGATTTCAGCATTTTCTTCCATTTTTCTTTGTTTCACACATCAATGTAAAATCTATGATTAAATGATTTTTACTTATCAGAAAATAATAAATTTGTCTTCATTTTATAGATATTTTTGTTTACTACTGAAATAAAATTTAAATGTTCACATTTTGTTTCTATATTAAAAAAATGAAATCGCAATCAAAACAAAATCATTAAACATTATCATTAGAAAGATTATTTTCAGTTTACAAAATCAACAAAGTGTTCTTTATTTCTGATTATTTTTAAAAATCTAAAAGAATATTTATTTCTGTTATATCTAACAAAGTATATTTTAAAAGTTTAAAATTTTTGAATATTTATTGAGATATTTTTATATTTGTAAGTATAAATCTATTATTATTATTTATTCATAAGTATATGTAGGTTATTTACATAAAAGCTAAGATTCTAAATAGCTTCATGCCATATTCACATTAGCTGCTAATATAATGTTATATTTTTGTAAAAAAAAATATTTCAAGTAAAAATAAGTTATTAATAATTTAAATTTCTTGATATCTAATAAATATAGTAAAATATGAACTTTTTTATCACATAAAAGAAAGCCCGCATAAAAAGATATAGATTAAGAAGAAACATGAATTGCATAACTTCAAAATCGCATTTAAAAAATCCGCATAAAATGAGACCCAGGTATGTACACAATCTTACATTCAACTATCTTTCAGTCTTCTTCAGAACCACTTTTACTTTAATTTTTAGAAATAAAAACTGTGAAGAAGACACAGGACAGTCAAAATGTAAGATTGTATATGCATATATGTACAATAAAAGATTTTCGGCTAAAAAGTGTTCAATGTCTAGTAGATGAATTGCATTTATATAAGATATTACAGCAAAATAAAAGAAGTGGTGAATTTGGTAATATTTTTAAAAGATTAACTACATATATTATAAATGTCTACAAAATCATTGAGTCATGTCAATCAAAAAAAACAAATTGAATTCAAAAGTAGTTATAATATGGTTAGATAACATAAAATATTAAAATTACATTTAAAAAAAATGACAATTATGAGCTAACCCATTACTTAATTTATGAATTATAAAAAAGTCATTTGTGGAAATAATTACTGTTTTTGTTATTAGTGCTTTAAACATTATATCAGTTTTAGAAAATTATAAAATTTCAAATAATATATATGAGTATACAGATATTATTAAATGAATTACATAATGACAAAACTAGCATTAGTAAAAATGTATAACAAAGTGATTTTACTTTTTTAATGCTTAATAGTAGTTTTATAGAAATTATTTTGTAAGTAATTAAGTCATTTATCCTACAGATGATATAGTTATTTTTAAGTACTGTAATGTATTCCAATGTTTAGAAAAGTTTGCAAGAACTATTACTTGAAAGAAAATAAAAAATACAATAAAAATTAGTATTAAATGGGTGAAGCATGTTTCATGAGATATCAAAAAATTGGTAATAAAAATTATAAATATACTCTATAAATTATTTATAGAGAAAAATGTGAGGGTTAAAAACTTATATACAGATAAAACTTGAATGATAGTAGAAATAATCTTAACATTAAAAGGAATATACATATTTGCCAAACTCTCTATACAATAATGCTATCCTGTGAAAGCCTTAGTAATCAATGGATTTAAAAAGATTTGTGTATAAAATCCCTATCTAGTGCCTACTCAGTCAATATCCCTAGGCTAGTGATTAGCTTGATGTCTTTCATTAATGAGGAGCTTTGAATCTGAGACCACTGCACCAAATCTTAGGATCTAATTCAATCCTCTAGCAGCCATCTTTTACACATTTAGTTAACCATAAAATGATAAGGCCAAGATGAAAACACAATAATGTTTTCAACTCAAGCTCTTTCATTTTTATAGTCATATAAATCTGATCCCAGTTCACTATTTATATATTTTGATGTCATGGTTTTTTTAAAAACCACAGTCCCCATAATCCTGGGGCAGGATTAGTATAAAACCATTAAACATCACATGATTACTATTCTCTACACTCACACAAGCTGTTTAAACAGTAGAAAACTCTTCAGACAGTCGTACCCCTAGTACAAGCCTTAGTATTCTATGGATGCAAGATGTTTGTAAATAAAATTTCTATCTAGTGCTATTCAATCAATATCTTCAGACTTGTTTCCAACTTGTGGTTTCATCAGTGAGAAGACAATAATGTTTTTAATCCAATCTCTCTCACTTTTATAGTCATAGAGATGTGAAACCAGTCCAGTAATTACACGTTTTGGTATCATTGGTTTTTAAAAACCACAATCACCATAACTCTATGAGCAGAATTGGTATAAAATAACTAAAATATCACATGATCATGATTTTTTATCTTGGCCTCATAGATTTATATTTAACTAAAGAGCTAAAAGATGGCTGCTAAAGAGTTGTATTTGATCCCAATATTTAGATGCAGTGTTCTCATATTCAAAGCTTCTCATTGATAAATGCCACAAGCTAAAAACTAGTCTGGGATATTGAATGAATAGACACTAGATAGAAATTTTATGCACAAACTATCTTGTATTCCACTAATTAAAAAGACTGGTACTGGGTGACACTAATCTATGGAGAGTTTGCTACTGTTTTAACAGCTTGTGTAAGTATAAAAAATGGTAATAATATGTTGTTTTAATGGAATATTCATGTATGTGGAATAAAATTGAATAAATATGCTCTGCCAATGTTTTCTCCATATCAGAGATTCATAAATTTAATGAAAAAGATATAGTCTGAAAACAAAGATCAAAAGTTGAATATGTTGCTAGATGAATAAGTAACAATCAAGAATGTTCGAAATTAATAAGTGGATTTCTAGTGGAATATAGTGAAATATAAAATTAAGGTAATCAATGAGATTTATTATTCATAGAAATATAACAGCTTTTTTTACTAATTGTAAAGGCAGTGTGCTATTATAATCACATTTTAATTTTATTATTACAATTAGAAAATTACTACTCACCTGATCAGCCCAAATTAATACTGTACCTTTACTTTCTAAGCAAAAATAGCTGGGCATTCATTTACTAATCATTATCAAATAAATTGATAAGTTGACTACAGACTGTTTATATTCTAATGACTTAATGTGTGACTATAATAATATATTGCCTATCATTGTAGGAGAGTTGGTAATAGTAACTACTTTTTTTCTGTTTAAAAAGCTTGCTTAATCATATACATAAAGTTATTACTATATATATATATATATATATATATATATATAGTAATAACTTTATGTATATATATATATATATATAAATATATATATATATATATATATATATATATATATATATATATATATATATATATATATATATATATAATATTTAATTACAGATATACTTTATATCCCTGAACTTTAGATGTAATTATAAAGGATTTGAATCAGTCTTTCAAACTCCCTTCAGCTATTCAGTCCATCTCATACAACTGATACAAATGATCACACACATGTTTAAGGTCAAAATCAGCATGACAATAATATTGGCATCATCAAGGGATTTGGACATTGCATCATCAGATTTTCAATGATATGGAAGGGTGAAGAGTTGGATTGTGGAGTAGATTGAAGCCAGTCTATTAAAGTTTACAGATTTGTTATCTTAATGTAAACTGAGCATTTATTATTATATATATATATATATATATATATATATATATATATGGGACTGATGATATGGACCAACTGATGCATGCTGGTTTAGCATGAAATATGTATATTGGAGATCATTTATCTTTTTTACATGTGTAGTCATAGGTATTGATTGTATGAGATAAAGGATGCTGAAATGAGCTTGAAAGTCTGGATTTAAATCCCCTATAATTATATATATATATATATATATATATATATAAATCATTACTTTCTAATTTTTAAATAAATTTTAGCAACTCTATCTTGAAATAAACACAAAGACTGAATAAAACAGCATAGATAAAAATTAATCTATGCTGCCTCATTCAGAATTGTTGCTTGCTTCACAGATAGCACTCCTGAAATTTATCTGTTTACTAGAAAGTAGTTAACCATTAGCATTTATGATTATATGTCTCATGGCATACAAGAACATAGTCTGTGTGTGTTCATGTATATATAGAGTTGAAAGAAAAAGATGAAATAAACACATTTTTATAGATATTTTCTATATTACACTGGAATAACAGATAATAAATTTGAATTTAAAAAATTATTATAAATTAAACATTTAAAAATATATAGTTAATACTTTAGTAATTCTGATTTTGAAATGTAAAACAATCTTGTTTTCACATTATAATAAATATTACCAATAATTATAAAATTCCTCTATCTTATAATTAGATTAAGACATTTTTTAAAAAATTAAAGCTCATGATAAAATCCTACAATCTGGTGTTTATTAAAGGATTACAAATACTTGTAGATAAACATTTGGTTTTAATTAAGGTGAATTGAAAAGAACCATTAACTTTTTTTTATCAATATAAAGAAAAAAAAATTGTAATTATTTTTTTAAAATTTCACTCCTGACTATAAAAAGGCTAGAAAAAAGATTAGTGTGGACATTATTATTACTACGAAGTTATAACTGAAGGCAAGAAGTAGAGATGCTGATAATATCATGATGGTAGAGTTTGAATAGATATTTTGTGTGTTTCATAGCCCATATTGTGTATTAGATGACTTGTCTAAAAACTGGCAAATTATAGAGACTGAACAAAGTTAACTGAATGCCAATTTATGCCTTTCCTGAAGATGTCAATAGACCAGTGTACTACTTTCAAATAGACCATCTTACCAAAGAAGTACTAGCTAACTTACTGAAAAACATATCATGTTATAGTTTATACATATGTGTTTTATCAACATGCAAAGAAGCACAAACATATAATTACTGGCACTCTTATAAAGATTGTCCATGATGATATTTATTTCATGAAGGATAATATCAAGCATGGATGGAAGAAATAAACTGGTTAATATATCTATTGGAAAATGAAATTACATGAAACACTTAGCTTTAAAGTTACATATTTAAGTTATCAGTTTTGAAAGTAAATAACTGGTGACTATATTAGCTATTGAAAAGAAAAAATATGAGTGAATAATCATTTGCTCTTCCAATGATTTCTTTCCATTACCATTTCAAAGTGTGTCAGATAGACTCACATATATGTTAATTTATTCATTGTTTATGTTTTATTAAAATGAATTGATTCTTTATGACAATTCTAAGCATGTCTGTATGCTTAGGCAGATGTGTGTCATGTAAACTCATATATATTAAATCAGTCATCAAACACATATATGTTAAAATTAATTATATTTTATAAAAATGAAATTGTATTATTGGTTTATGATAATTTAAAGATGCTAATTTAAAATTATAATACAGCACTTCTGAGTGCTTATATATAGATGTGTTTTATGTAAACATATTATGTAATGGTTTATCTTTTATATTCTAATAAAAATTATAATGTTGAATTTATAGCTATTCAGCAGATCTTAATTAAATTTATTGTTATTAATAAATGTATATTTTATTAAATTATTCCAGTGAATTTATTTAATCCTAGACTAGGTTTAAAACATTTTATGTTGGTATTATCTCTTGTTCACAGTAACAATTATAGAGTTCTTGCTCACTGAGCTGGATTCGTGTATAATAGTCTGTTATATGGATTGGGGTTTATGTTTAGTGTTATGGATATCTAGTTAATGATGATTTCAGTACTTCTCTAATGGTGAATGGCATAAAGGTATATACTTTAAAGTTCATGCATTACATTTTATTTTATTTATAAATAGAAATTAAGTTTGTATTTGGCCAGTATATTAATGGTACTAAGTGACCAGGGCATTGATGATGATCAGCATGGTTTCTGTATCTCAGCATTATTTTTTAATAATTATATTCTGATGGATTAGCACTTAAGTTTGTGCATTCAAATTATTGTTTATACAATCTGCCCCAAGTTTGGCAAGGGCTAAATAATTTATAGTGGATCACTTCCAAATCCAGTCACAAGGTTGACTGTTAATTTATTTAATATTCTTCTTTGTAATGCTAGTGGATTCATAATTAGTTTTGTGCTGATCTCTTATGCTCATATTCATTATATTCATTTATTCCTTTTATAGTTTATAATTTGATTATGGACTTGGGATTGATGATAATTGAGTTCCATCAACCCAGGTTCACCCCAATTCTTCATAATGTTACTATATATATATATATATATATATATAACATTATGAAGATATATATATATATATTATTTAAGAACAAAATTAATGGTAATTTATCTACAAGTAATACTGAACCAAACCATCATTTTAAAGAATGTAAATATTAAAGATATCTTTAATTCGATACCAGACAAAAAATTAAAAAAAAGATTTCACCAATTGCTTGAAGATAATCAACATAAAGCTTTGGAACCAATCAAAGAAACTCCCGTAAGTATTTATTTATTATTAATAAATTCTAGTATATACATCAATGATAAAATCTTTTAAATATACTTTAAATATAAAACACACTTATCATGTTATAATTAGTTTAATTTACTCTTATATTTAAGGGTTTTTTAAATGAATAAATAAAAAGGCAAACTAATGTATACTAAATCAAAGATAGACAGATCTTTTTCTGTGATAGACCAACTCCTTATGGGATAAAAATGAAAGTCATAATATTTAGAGATTCAAAATAAAAGAACCTAAAAATGGTTTAAAATGATTTATTTTGATGTTTATTACTTTAAACAGAACTGATAATACCAAGATTACAATTATCATTATCTTGATATGAACGATTTTCACAATCAACTTTTCTCATCTTACTGCTCATAGTCATCCTACTAATAAAATAAATGTAAAAAAACAACAAATAAAATGTTTTATTTTTGATTGGTATTGATATTGCATCCTAATTTTCACCACAACTGCACATTAATACTATGCAACTACTCTAGTCATAGAATTCTGATGTAAATGTATAAATACAATTATCTGCTGTTTTGAGTGCTTGTCTTAGAAATCACTGGGTGTTTAGAATATTCTTGTTCTAACTATATCTGACTTGTTATTTTAATGCTATAAGATAAACAGTAAAACTGATTACATCATCATAACATGCAATGATGTCATTATAAATAGAAAAGAAAGTTTCATCCATAGAAATGTTAAATGGTGCCTATTTTTTATGATGTGACATTTTTTAATAAATACAAATAAAAATATTTTAACGAAGAATAGTTTTACTATGCCAATTTAAAAATATACACAGGCCAGTTTACAAATTTCTGAGGGCTGAAATTGGTTCATGGATCTGAATTGCTCATCTTTGTTATAAATGATAATTTTGATAAATAAATTAAAAACATTTTTGATTTCTATTATGTTGACAAGAAATCAAACTATCTATGGATTTAAAAGCCTGAAAGCTGAAAAATTCTATAAGAAGTTAAAAGAATGTTAGAAAAAAGTGTAGTTTAGGTTAAAAAAATATATCAAAAAATAAGCAATGCCAAAAAGATTAGTAATGATAAAAACAAATTATTAATTTTTATTATATATTTTTGTGTATTTTGCTCTTGGTTTCAACACCCTCTTCAAGGCACAAAATTTCATAATTTCAGATCACAAGCAATAGATAACATATGGTTGTACATTTGTATATATATATATAACTACAACCATTGTATATATATATATAACTACAACCATTAAATGTCTGTATTTTTAAATCATATAATAATAATTCAAACAAATATATTTAACACAGTATTCAAAATTAAATAATATATTCTTTACCAGAAGTACTTTCAATTGTTTCAATTGTTATCAACTGTTAATACTGTTGATAAAGATTGTCAGTGAAACAATTGAAAGTACTTCTGGTAAAGAATATATTATTTAATTTTGAATACTGTGTTAAATATATTTGTTTTTATATATATATGCACACACTGTGTTCATGGTATTCAAATAATAATACTTAAAAATTTAAAATTAAAATTTTTAAAAGTGAAGTAATGTCCTATAAAAATAACAATTATAATATAGATATTTACTAATCATGTTTTATTGTAGTCATGGCCATGTCACATTGTTTTTACAGTTTTGGGCATTATGATGGTGCTGTGATCATTATATCTTTTCTTTATGATTTTGTGTTTATCTATAAGATTGGATTAAACATGGACATTTTTATTTTACCATGGATATTATTTTAAAATTATTAGTTGAAAAAAGTATTTCAAGATGGCAGCATCAGATTGATCTTTTGGAAATTACAGTATATAATTTTCTTATAAAAAAGTCAGGCCTGCACTCAGAAGTGACAATTTCTGATTGGTGGATTGTTTCACCTCATGTGAATTTCTGAATATTTCATTTTTTGAAAATAAAAATTGTAATTTTCAATAATTTGTTTATACATTTAAAAATAATTCATGCAATATTTTTATAAAATACTTAATTTAAACTAAAACTCAGTGTGATTACAATAAATTTTATTAGAAATGATTTCTTTTAACTTTTTAATAGCCTGAAATGCGATATCACAGTTGTCACCTTTAGATTGCTCTAACTCAGCCAATTTTTTAGTTACATTGAAGAAAAAATACCCGTATTAAAGCTTAGAGCAAGGCCTATAAGATGCTGCCCTCTTTTGAATCATTTTACAAGTAAAAAATCAATACTAGGAGGATTTTAAGTTGAACAAAAGAAGAAGGCCAGTTTTTATTGGTTGGATAATCTATTCCCATTCTATTCCCAATTCTTATTGGCTGATGATTCCGTTAAATATTTTTTCACCGCTAAAATGAAAATATATGTTTTGGAGTGTTTTTTTTATTATGTTTCATACATATTATAAATAATTTTCATAAAATCTAATATTTCTAATAAAAATATAGTTATTTTACAAAAGTAGTAAGGTTTTATTAAAAAATTGTATACTTTACACGATTGTAAATTGAAAAAGAAATCAGCCGTAGCAGCAATTTTTGACATCTTGTCAAGAGGTTAGATTGCTCCAAGCTGTTTATTTGATTTTCAAACAAAGATTAATGATTTAGAATATTTTTCTGGCATTATAATGTATTTTTGGTGTATTTTTTTAATAATATGCTGAAAGTATAATTATTTTGAGAAAGACTTTAAGATTTTTCCTAAAAAATTCTTAAAAAATTCATAACGTGAAATCTGGGAGGGATCTAAATGACATTTATAATGCTTCTAATTCGCTCGTAATGTTTTCTTTGATTTTTCCGCTTTTGAATATTTCTATAAAAAACAAATAAAAATATATTTTTGAAATAACTTTCATTTACTTTCTTAACATTACAAATATTTAATATACTTTTTGAAAACTAAACTAAAATTAATATACATTAAAAGATGAAAATATTTGTATCAAAAAGTTTGTCACTTGACCAATTAAAAGTTTCAGAGTTTTACTTCGCTGGACCAATAACAAAAGTGTTCTATTTAAGTGTTAAGATGGGAAGTCATAAAAAGTTTGTTACAACAAAATGGAAGCAGCTTTTTTAAGAATAGCTTTTTATCAACACCAATAAAATTTTTTGATAAAATAACTTTAATTATAAATTTTAAGATATATTTTTTTTAATGATGCTATCACTAAATATCTTTTAAAATTAAAAAAATTGAATTCAAATATCTAATATTTCATTTTACTAACTATTTGAATAAATAAATTACATTCAGTAATACAAAGCACCATTGTTATAGTTAATAACTCCATTTAATAAATAGTTTTTCTATTTTGTAAAGTTCAAATATTAACTTTTATAATGTTTATTAAGTGAAAATATATATTTGTAATAAATATGTTAAAACTATCAATATATGATAATGAAAAAGATTTAATTGTAAAAATAAAATGTTCAATATTAAAGTTCTTGCTAGAGCTTTTTCAAATAAGAAAAGCAGAGATGGATTTTAAATAGGATATAATAAAATATTGAAAAGCATGTTATGAATTAGTATTTAACTATTAATGACATGTAATTTTCTATCCTCTCCACAAATGGTGTGGTTTATTACATAGGATGTAGCTTTATTATAATTACATAATTATTGACACTATGATATAATAAAATTGTTTATGTGGATATATATAAACATTAAAAGAAATTGATTTTTCTCTGTAATATCCAGACGAAATGTTGGTTATGATGTCATTAGGAGTGCAAAATAAATCAAAAGAGAAAAACACTTTAATGTAATTATTTATGGTAAGTCAGACATAATTTTTTTAAAAGTGTAAAACTTTGAAGAATTTCAACTTTCTTAAATTTTCACAAGCAATTAAACCTCTTTGCAAAAATTGTACATATCATAGATTTTCATAACTCCAAAGAAATCAAGTCGTATATCACATGATCTATGACAAGCTCATTAGATAACATTTTAATAACTATGTAGATGTAAGCCTTCAATATAATAAAATCTTCTACATAATAATATAAGTAAAATTTTAGTTACAATGTAACTAAATACAACTATATTATTAAGCATTTCTAGTGTTAAATGGTTGTTGCCTGGATACATCATTGCTGAAATTTTATAAATTGTTATCAGGAAAAGTTCTCTTTAGAATACAATGTTTATATTTATAGAATTCATAAAAAATAATTAAATTAATATATATATATAAAAATTAAGAGCATGCTAATGGCTCTAAACAAGCTTTTTTTTTTATTTATGATAAATGCTACTACCAGAGAAGACATTCAAATCATTTTTATCTTGGATTGTCCCCATCCCCAGACCGGTTTCGACCTATGGGTCTCTTCAGTGAGGAGTTGGGACATTAGATTTAAAAAACCAACTCAAGCAAAGCATTTATCTAAAAGTTAATTGTTAGAAGAAGATCTGAAACTTTTAGACATCTACATGTCTTTAAAGTCAGCTCTCCAACTGAAAAAATCATATGGGCCTGAACTTAATTCAGATACTCCATATATTAGTAGGCTTAGCCATTTAATTTAGCCAAAGCCACAACAGCAAAATAATAATAGTAATAATAACAAGTCAGATGTCACATGACTTATATATAGCTTGCACTTACAAATATGTAAAATTAAGAGCATGCTAATAGCTCTAAACAAGCTTTTTTTTTATTTACGATAAATGCTACTACAAGAGAAGACATTCAAATCATTTTTATCTTGGATTGTCCCCATCCCCAGACCGGTTTCGACCTATGGGTCTCTTCAGTGAGGAGTTGGGACATTAGATTTAAAAAAACCAACTCAAGCAAAGCATTTATCTAAAAGTTAATTGTTAGAAGAAGATCTCAGATCTTCTTCTAACAATTAACTTTTAGATAAATGCTTTGCTTGAGTTGGTTTTTTAAATCTAATGTCCCAACTCCTCACTGAAGAGACCCATAGGTCGAAACCGGTCTGGGGATGGGGACAATCCAAGATAAAAATGATTTGAATGTCTTCTCTTGTAGTAGCATTTATCATAAATAAAAAAAAAAAAGCTTGTTTAGAGCTATTAGCATGCTCTTAATTTTACATATTTGTAAGTGCAAGCTATATATAAGTCATGTGACATCTGACTTGTTATTATTACTATTATTATTTTGCTGTTGTGGCTTTGGCTAAATTAAATGGCTAAGCCTACTAATATATGGAGTATCTGAATTAAGTTCAGGCCCATATGATTTTTTCAGTTGGCGAGCTGACTTTAAAGACATGTAGATGTCTAAAAGTTTCAGATCTTCTTCTAACAATTAACTTTTAGATAAATGCTTTGATTGAGTTGGTTGTTTTAAATCTAATGTCCCAACTCCTCACTGAAGAGACCCATAGGTCGAAACCGGTCTGGGGATGGGGTCAATCCAAGATAAAAATGATTTGAATGTCTTCTCTTGTAGTAGCATTTATCATAAATAATAAAAAAAAGCTTGTTTAGAGCTATTAGCATGCTCTTAATTTTACATATTTGTAAGTGCAAGCTATATATAAGTCATGTGACATCTGACTTGTTATTATTACTATTATATATATATCTGCAAGAAGAGATTTTCTATTTATTCAAAAGATAATTTCTCTCAGAGGCATTTAGGAAACTAAGCAGAATAAATTTCTAATGAGTACTCCATATATTCTTATAATTGCAATTATTATTACTGTATTTATCCAACTGATAAACAAACCTACTAACACATTATTTATGTCAGTTTAAAAAGTTTACCAGTTTTATCTCCATGTTTAAGTTATAGAAAGAGTCAATAAGTATCAGTCACCATTGTGTATTAGATTTGTATATTATTAAAAGTTATTTTTGGGGTAATATCATTCTATAGTTTGCCACCTTTAATCTTATTTTTTAAAATGACATTATGAACTTTAATGAAGTCTTACATTATTAAAATACTATATTAAAAAGTAAAACTTTTTAATACTGCAGAGTCAAAACTTTCTCAAAAACTTTTTATTAAAGAACAGTTAATGCCATTAGCCAGGAGTGAGATTTCAGGATATCTACTTACCAAATAAGATTCTATGGTTATTTGCATTGGTGAGAAATAAATTTCTGTATTATGTATAATATTAAATGTTATTTATACACAACATATTTTATTATGAATTTATCTACCTTGGCATTCTTTAATATATAGCTGTATCTAACCTTTATTTTATCATTGCTTTTATGTAAATTTTGTTTATGTAAATAGCTTATATATATATATATATATATATGATCACAGGTGGAACTCTACCAATAGCCCACTCAAGCTTGTTTACAAAAAATGCTGAGAGAGAATCGAAAATTCAATATCTCTTTCAAATTGTCCCCAACCTTTAAACCATGTTTTCAAGCTAATTGGTTTTCGTTACTGCTTTCGTTACTGACGAAAGCTAATTAGCTTGAAACCATGGTTTAAAGGTTGGGGACAATTTGAAAGAGATATTGAATTTTCGATTCTCTCTCACCATTTTTTGTAAACAAGCTTGAGTGGGCTATTGGTAGAGCTCCATCTGTGATCATATGCAAGCTATAGGCAGGTTAAAAAATTTTTAACTTGTTTTTGTTTATCATATAACAAAAAGAAATAATTATTTAGGGAAACAAAAATCATGTTTTTTTTTTGTTTTTTTTTTAAGGGATGGGTATCTTTTAAACTTCTGACAGTACTTTTAATTGTTGGATCAGTTGTATTGTTTACTATATGTCTCACAATAAAATTTTTCACAAGTGTCAAACAAAGGTAATGCATATTATTTAATTTTTATTAGTTAAATTACTTTTTAAGTATAATTAATAAAATAAGTATTTGTCGTAGTATAAACTCTTTTTTAAATGTTTTGTAGCACAAAATAAAAGTTTACCATAATTAAAAAAAATCTACTCCACATAATTCATACAAATCTTGTTCATATTTCTGAATCAATAATTTTCATTTATATACAAAAATGATATTTTGATTTTGTCTTATTTAATCATTTTCAAAATAAATAATCTCAAAACAACATATATATATAATTATTATAATTGGAATACAGACATTGATTAATAATTTATATATATCATAACTACTTAAAACATTATGTTAATTTCATATACATATTTTTTTATTAAAAAAATATTATCTTCTCTCTAATTTAGACAAACCCCAATATTAAAATCATTTTATATCTTTTTTAGAAAATTTCTTCCATTTGCACATTTTACTTGGATCAGATTATTTAATTAATAACAAAGATAAAAAAATAATGATTTTAAATTTCACCACATACATTCTTATGATTTGAGAAAGAATCTCTGAAGAAAGTACTTGTTATTACACAGACATGTCAATTATTTAGCTATTATATTTTTATTACACAGAAGTTTCCAGAAATAATACTATGGATTCATATATATAGTTAAAAGGAGGTTAACTTGATAATATCTTAAAATTGTTGATGGTTAATGATATTGGGCTTGTCTAAGTGTTGACTGGCTTTAATTATATATATATTGTGACCCTTGGTTTATTTCATATATAAACCAATGGTAAGAAAATGAACTATTTATAGGCAAAAAAAATTTTTTTTAATTTAAGAAAAGTTGAAAAGTTTTATTTGGAAAAATCAATAACTATATAACTTAAATGTAACATATATAGAGAATTTGTTTGTATTTTTTTTGTAAAATATAGCTAGCATTATGTAATGAAGGGGGGAGTGGTTTTTATATGCACTATGATAGTTGAAAAATAGATATTTATATGTCTAAAAGAATCTTCTTGAAGTGTAATATTTATCAGTTAAAAAAACAAAATTAGTGAAAATTGAAATTGAACCGTTATAAATAGGTTTGTGATTATAAGAAATTATAATGGATATTTTATGCTCATGTGATCTGAACAAGCAGTTTTCTATTTAATGTTCTGCATACGTATGTGTGTGTATGTTGCAGATATATAGATTTATTTACTTTATTGAAATTTATATATTGTTTTCTGTATTATTTAATATATAGGGTAAAATGAATTTGTTTTGATTTGTTATTTGCAACTCAAAAATGTAAGTTTAAATAAAAAATTATTTAGGTAACATTATTTTGCAAAAATTGTCAGCAATCTTAGATAGTATTTTAATTGGTTTTCTTTTAATTGGTTTTTCATAAATCACCCAGAAATGTGTTTGGGTCATGTGTTGAAATTGGAGTTGCAAATGAGAAGTTAAAGCTAAACAGTTGACAAATGGTCTTTAAATGGTTAATTCCTGAGAGAAATCAAGATTAGAGAAAAACCAGACACAGGAAAGAAGACTAACAGATTTTTTTCTCCCTTTTGCCTATAAAAAGACTGAAGAAAGTGAAGGGGGGGACTTACTAATTCAGATTAACTTGGCAATTTATCTCTGAAGGTTTACTCTGATTTTTTTTTGCTCTCAGAAAGATCAACCTAACTTGTTAAGAAGTGTATATGAATTGCTTGAAAATGAAGTAATCCAGTCATAATAGGTGTACAATGCTTTGTCCAAAGCCAATTATGAACAAATCAACTCTTAATAAAAGACTCAATATTTATATTTGGTTTATCAAAATTCATTTAAAGAGAGAATGATCTGACTTTTATATAAAGGTAAATAGCCAATTTATATTTAATAATAAAATCTATTTGTTTTGACTGTATTTTAAACCTAAAATGGAAACAGGAAGAAGTATCTAAATTCAAACCAAGGAAAGAAAATCTTCAAAATGTGAAAGTAATCTGCAAGACTCTTTTAAACCACTTTTATTATCAATGTAGCTACATCTTGATTCAAGAACTGTCTGTGCATTTATATAGTGTCTACCTACAGCTATCTCCAAAACAAAATGAACTAAATAGTAATTAATTGGAGGACAATAATATCAAGTTTTCAAACTTGGCCTTGAAGGAAAGAGACAATCTGTAATGTTTAATATTTATTATTTATTTTG
Organism: Epiperipatus broadwayi; assembly: GCA_028023455.1. NCBI lineage: Eukaryota > Metazoa > Onychophora > Udeonychophora > Euonychophora > Peripatidae > Epiperipatus > Epiperipatus broadwayi. Next base: position 5,964,469 of record JAQFVV010012429.1, on the reverse strand, counting down.
CTTTACTTATATAATATGTAGCATGTTTTATAGAAACTTTAGCGATTACATTGATCTTCATTTTTTTAAAAAGTGTTTAAAAATGTTTAAAAGAAGAGAAAAATGATTTTGATCCATAAGATCCATTGAAAAAAAGAGAAAGAATTAAAATTAGTTAATATGTAATGATTATGAAGTATATATATGCTTTTTTTTTTTAAAAAAGAATAGAAATATTTTTTTTTATTATCAAAAATTTATGCATAATATTGGATGTGTGAAGGGTGGTTGTATGGTCATATGAAAAATCATTGCTATGCTATAATATGTTGATCTGTTATTAATATAAATAGTGGATGGGCGTTGCTGTGTGTTTGACTTTTTAAATTAAGATATTTCATGGTTTTGATTGTAATCTGATCAGATTTTGTCATTTATCTGAACTGTAATCGACGTATGTGTGTGTATATGTAAAGCTATAAATGCTTATTATTACTGAGGTAGTTATTTGACCATCTCAGAAGAGATAACTATCTCATAGTTTATTCACTAGTGCAAAGGAGATCTTGGACCAGTTTCCAGCTCCATTCATTTTTATTTATTAGGGAATTATTGACTGAGTTATTGTTAGAGTTGTGGAAGATGTTGTGCATGCCTATATAGAGTAAGTGTGTAAAGAAAGAGTTCTTCACATGATTTTAAGTCTCAGAGAAGACTTTTCTCTGGCTAATGCAGATATTTGAAATTGGGAGTTGTTGTTTTTATTTAATTTCTCTTATTAAGACATTGATGTGTGCGAATTATAAAATACTGCATAGTGCTAGGAAATATGTAGAGTATTTTTCTTGTGCAGGGCAGGATAAAAGTTGCTTTCACAGGATGAGGATTTCAATTGGATGTATGTGTGTTGATAAAGGAGATAACAAAGATTTTAATTTGGAAGCTGACTGGTCTATAGTCAGATTTTGTAAAGAATGGTAAATTGCATATCGTCAAGCTGGGGGCACCTATCAAAAATATATACAGCCATTAAAATGAAAAGCATGAATATTTGGATGCATGAACATAAAATTATGGTTTTTATATTTAAACCCATTTGCAGGATCAGTTAGAGATTTTTCGTGTCACCTCATCCTTTTCATAGAAAATATAAAAGATTATTGCCTGTTGGAATAATTAAAATTGATAATTATTTATTATTGCTTATTAGAATAATTAAAATTGATAATTATTTTGGAATAGTCCAATCAATAATGTTTGCAATAAAAGGGGGAGTGGGAATTTATAGGTTTTCTCAAAGTTAAAAGAGCATTTTATATTATACATAAATATGAAATTCTGATTCTGTGCTTAAGCGTTTTTAATATTCAATTAACAGATGGGTCAAGACAACAATTAATTTATCTAGAAATTTAGTTAATTTAAATATGTATTATGTATCATCAGTATCATTTTTTAGTAAATCTCATATATAATATTTGAGTGTAATGATATTATATATAAGTGTGTGTTTTTATTATTATTATTATTATTATTATTATTATTATTATTATTATTATTATTATTATTATTATTATTGTTGTTGTAATAAAGATTTGTTATTGTTATAAAATTACATGCGTCTTGTGTTTTAATGTTTCAAATATCTCCAGAATCTATATCCAACACCTATATCTAGAACTAATATTAGATCACATTTAAATTTATATTTATTTTATATTGATTGATTCCATAATTGATTTATATTATTCATTTTATATTGATTATTTTCATAGTTGATCCACATAATTCATTTTTATATTGATTGATTCCATAATTTAAATTGACATAATTCATTTTCATATTGATTATTTTCATAGTTTATTTGCATAACTCATTTCACCTACATGATTGATTTTCTTGATCGATTTCTATAGTTAATGTCCATGTTTTACTTTCATAGTGTACTTTGGCAAAATTCTATTCGATTTAAAATTATTAATTAAATTTGGGCAAGCAGATGATATAAATTAGAATAAAATGACAGAGAATAGTCAATTTAGGTTTATTAAATTTAGTCATTTGGTTCATTACAATGTTGAGAATATTGGGAGCAGACATAATATCCCTTTCCTGCTTTCGGTATTTAATGTGATGCCCACTAGTAATTCAAGTTTAATTTGGCAAAATTTGGGATCATATCCATTGCAATGCAATCAGTTAGTAATGATTGCACCTCATTGGCAGATCTAGACCTTGAGAAAGAGTAGTTCGATTATTAAATCTAAGAGCTAGCTTGGAAGTCAAGTAGCATTAATAATAAAATTGGAAATACTATTATTATAATAATGATCATGAATTGATAGTTGATTGAAAGGTTAATATGTGTGTTTAAGAAAATAGGATTAAGAGTTATCAGATTAGAGAACATAACACAGACATTCAGTGTTATATAATTGTAGCTATTGAAAGTGATAGATGCTGAGAATGAAAAATAAAGTAATGGAATTAAATGGGAAGGATTTATTTATAATATTTCTACCCTATATTAAATTAAATAATAATTTTATATTATAAGCATAAATTATGAGTTCTCTGCATCGATTACTAATTTATTTCCAATCATGTATAAATTAGAAATGTATATAATATTTTCCGTAGTTACCACTCGAGATCAGATATTTATATTAAAGTTGTGGAATAAAGTTGTCTCATTATTATTTATTTAGTAATACATTTATCATGAAACATTTGCATAATTGATGCTAGGTTTGAAACCAAGACCACAATAAATTGAATGGTTTTATCAACATTACATTTTTTTTGAGAGACAGTTTAATTACTTTCTCCATTATCTTTTATAGTCATAAGCATGGATGATGATGATGGTCTCTGGTGGGCATTATGATTTATAGTTGCAAATTGGCACCCAGGTATACTTAGTCTTATTATTAATATCAGTAGATAAACACACTAGCCGTCCTTCTTTGATCCTAAGGTTAATATTAGATTCAATCGACTAGCTACTTGAATAAATGAAATAAAATAAAATTAAGGTTACACACATAGAGAATAAAGTTTGGCGCAGTAAAGTGAAGTTAATAAATAAATGAGATAAAGTTGAGGTCACAATATATATATTGTAACGAGCACAGACGTTCGTTACATTGTTTTTTTTTATTATTTATTAAACATGAAAGTAAATTAAAAAGTTCGCATTTAAAAATTTTCTTTAAGAATTAAAAATTGAAATTAAATATCATCTTAAACTCGTATATATTAAATCGCACATATAATGAAAATTTATTAAAATAAAACTTTATTAAAGAAAAAGTATTTTAAAACTAAATTTTAAAAAGATTTGGAGATAAAATTATATCTTTAAATTTATCTTTAAATATATCTTTGATTTGGAAAACAGGTTAATTAATCAGAAATGGAAATGATAAATTTAATTAGTCAAATGTAAACCAGCCTTGGGCATTTAAATGTAAAAACATCGGTCAGATATGAAAACAATAGAAACTTTTAGCAAATGAAATAAATCCATTGGGAAATCGGACCTCAACGAAAAGGATCAACACATCGATGACGTAATGTTAAGTCAATCTTTCAAAGTAATATAAAAGGACAAGTTTGGAAATTATTAGGGGTGAATGATTAATTACGATGTGAGAGATATGTGGTAGTGCGGAAGTGAAGAAGGGATTGAAACAGACGCACGATTCAATCCCTTCAGTTTTGCTAGGAAAGAAAGAGAAATGAACTATCGTTTTTCTACATTGAGGACCAGTTAAAACAAAAACCTCCGGATGGATAAATAAATCGGCCAACAGAATATCAATCTTAGGATGGCGTGGGAATTCACGTTCATGGCAAGCAACGGATAAAGTTGGACGTTTTAAAAACCGTAAGAACTTTACAATTAATGAACATTAAATTAAAAACTTTTCGTATTTAAAATAATTGCATTAGTTTCCTATCTGACTAAAGTAGTTAAAATGTTATTTGATGTATTTTTTATTTATTTGTGTAAAATCATTTCCATTTATTTAATTTTGTTCTTTAAGTTTATTTATGATTTCTGTTTTCCGATAAATTAAAATATATCAATGTTAAACTTAAGTCAGGCGTGAATGGCCGTATAGATTTGTAAAGTTATATTAGGGGAGGGTAATCTTAGGTTATTTGTTTCGTGGTTAAATTGGGTCAATGGATTGGATATATTGGTGTGATTAGTAGATGTAATATTGATTCGCTACGGGCAGAATCGCTTCATACGCCGCACATTTCCGTTTGCCTATGGAAGGAATTATAAGACGCAGAGCGCAGTTCCTTTCTATGGACTTTTTTTTTTTTATTGTTCTTCTCGTTGGATAGAAGTAATATTCCTATCTAATGAGAGTCAATATCTTCTCTTAATCTTTTTGGTGCTGCCGTATTCCGTATTACATTGAATACATCGATGTATCAGATGGATTGATGCCAGTTTGACTGCGAATTTTAGCCTAAGGTTAAATAGGGATAGAATATTATATTTTCAAATGCAAATCTATGTAGTCTATTCATACTTGACCCTAAATAAAAATGCATTAAATTTAAGTTGTTTATAGACGCTTGCATGGATTGGTTATCGGTTAAGTATGTTTTGGGTTTTCATATTTGATCAAAATATATAGACATTCGATAAATAATGATACCTTACGGTGAGTATCTAAAATGTATTTATTTGGATGTCTTTTAAGTTATTGGTGACAATGCAAGTATCTTATGGTGAATACTATTGGGTTACGTATAAATTTCCCTCCGCAATTGTCAGTAATCAATAATTTTGTATTTTGATCGTTTATGTTTATTTTGAAATGTTTTTGACCGTGAAATCTATGTAACCGATCTGTATTCAACATTATAAACAAGCTTTCATAAATTTATATGTGCGAACTTAATTAAAATGTAAATTTATAATATAATAGAAATTAAAATGTAAATTAAAATCTAAGGTAAAGTTAAAAATAATGTTAAATGTTAAAATGTAAAACTAATACTAAAATAATTTTAAATCTTATATATATGTGCATAAATAAATATTTTTATGTGCTAATTTCTGGCAGTGGCTTATTTTATTTATTTTTTTAATATTGAAATCTAATTAGATAAGATATGATATTATTAAATCTCTGCTACTCCCTGAGCTAGTGACATGGGCTAACGACCGGAACCAAAATATTTAAAAAAAAAAAATTTTTTTTTTTTTTTGACTTACGTATCTGCCTACTTTATAAATTTTTCTACGTTCAAATGCCTAGATGGCGCCCCATAGTGCAGATTACGTTAAGTCGCTTTCTCCGGATCGTTACAATATATATATATTCAGAGATAAAATATTTGTTTCCCACTACCACACAAACAACATTAAGATCCCATAAAAACTTGTATATCTAATTATCAATCAAATAAAATGAGTTTCATTACCTCTAAAGTTTTAGACACTTAGAATGCAAATTTAAACAGTGCTAACTTTGAAAATGAAACTTTACTCATAGTATATGTAAATAAAGCATTATTGTTAATGTCTCAACTTAATATTCCTAAAGCAGAACCCAAACTATTAATTTTTAGTAACATTGCGATTGCTCAAGTGTTTGTAAATGTGCAATATTAGAAATATATGATGTGAAATAACTTTACAAAAAAAACAAGTCAGATGTCACATGATCTAATTTAATAAGACTTGTGTTTACAAATGTTAAGAGTTTGTTTTGCAAGCTCTATATATAACATGATGTGAAATATTCTGTAAATTTATTGAAGGTGAGGTTCTCTCCAACAGTCACAGAAACAACATTAAAATCTATACAAACTCATGTTTAATTGTCAATCAAACATAATGGGTCTCATTTTTTCTTCAACAAATTTACTTAATATTTTCATGCCATATATATTTAATATTATATATTTCCAATTACTTTTAGCATTCACAAGATTATTAAAAATAAATGTATTGTTTGTTTAGGAATTGGACAGATTATTCTCTTTAACAAATGTATATAAATAGATAGATAAATAGATAGAGGAATAGATAGATAGATAAAAAGATTGATAGATAAATATAAAACAAATACAAATACATACAATATATATATATTAACAATTCTGATAAGATTTTTATTATATGCACATATATATTTATATATGTAGATTATTTATATTTGAATCCATGTATATATAGTTCTTATTTGTTTCTTTTAGGTTAGATACAAGAGGAAATGCAATTCAACCAACGCCTACAACAGCTACATCGGAACCTAATTCAGTTATGCTCATAAATATAAACATAACTGACAAAACTTTGAGGAGTTCAAAAACCAAAAAAGATATGAAAGAATTAAGTACACATTGTAAATATTTACAAAAAGAAAATTAAATTGCAAACACATTTTTAAATTGAAAGATCAAAATAAATTTGTATATTAAGGTTTTTTTAAGATTTCTATAAAATAATTTCTCACTAACAACAATAAAACCTAAAAAGATCTAAGTTAAGATTATATTTAAATCACTTTAATATAAATTTTACACATCAATGCATATACGTAATTCTTAAAATAATCTAGAATCTAAAAATAATCCAAGTACACAAGCACTCATTTTTACTAGTTTCTCACTAAATTAATTACCAATATGATTAGCTATTTTACGTTTTATTTTCAATTTCTGCAAAGTGATTTGTTGGTTTTTACATTTTACAATAATTGATATAAATAATGTCAAGAGTTATAACTTAAATGGATAAAATCTAATAATGTGATAGTTTAATTTATGTGTAACTGATTACTATATTAATCAAATTTCAAATTTTACACAATATATTTCAATTGAATTCTCTCAAACATAAACTCTCAGAGTAATAGGTTTATTTAAAATCGGTAAAATATCAATTTTGATTTGAAACATATATATAGCATAATAATTAAGAGAATCCATTATTGTTAAACGTAATAAAATTGTGTTTATATTTATGCATTATGAAGTAAAATTTATTTAGTCATTTAATGACAGGTATTATTCTATCCTAAAACATTTTGGTGGAGTGCGGTATATCCTATTCGTAGCTTTAGATTGCGTCATATATTTATTAAGACTGTATAATTAGCTTTTGCATTTTATATATTCCAATGACTACTTAACTGGATATGGGTAGATTTTTGTTATTGATACTATCTTAATATGCAAGATCTCATATTTTATTTTTCAACTACTTTACTCTATACATACTGTTCATTTTCAAATTATAAAACAATAGACATATGGGCACATTTTTCTGTGCTTTATTATGTAAGTATTTATTGGGTCTAATTCCTGTTGGAATATTATCCCAAGATTCACGTTTTATATAAAGCTGAACAGTTTAAGATATTGCAGTAAATTGTTTATACAATCTATGGAAGTTCTGTTTTATCAATTGTATCTTTAGTATTATTGATGAGTCTATTTAAATTAATCAGTATTCCAAAACTTAGACTTGTAATTAGTGTAATGATTTAAAGGCAAAAACTGAACAACAGATGGTGGATTGAAACTTCAAAGGAGATAAATGGCATTTGATGGCCATGATGACTTTCATTCTTTCTAATGCATTGAATGCAACATATGGGCTTAAAAGATAATGACAATATTTCATATCCGTTCAAGTGAAGTTAAACAGTTTATTTTAATCTTTAAAAAATGAAAATGTCGCATTTCTTCATCAGACACCTGGAGATATTTTAAAATAATGTTAATAATTTATTAGATTCTAATTATGGATGAAGGGTTACCAAAGATTCAATCTCATTTATATATTGCTTTTATTGATTTTGTCAAGTATTTAACTCAATTAAACAGATACATAATATTGTTTGAAATTAGTTGGTTGTTCAAAAAAATTTAGTTATATTATAGATTCTGCATAACAGAGTGTAAGGAATCAAAAAAAATATATTGGGATATAGAATATAAGCAATCACTACATTTTTATGAAAGTAGTGTTTGGAGTTACTTATAGGTGGCTTCATAAATCAGGGATGAAGATGCACAAAGGTTTGGTTATTGAATTTTAATATGAATAGATTAAAAGCAAAAACAAGATGATGTCTTCATAGTTGTTGTTTTTTTAGTTACTATCCTTGTCAATTCAAAAGACAATCTAGAGAATAAATTTAACATTTGGAATATGGTATATCATAACTTTGATTTAGTAGATATTTATCAGATATTAATGAAAGAAAATTTAAATGTAATTATTTTGGTAGTTGTTGGAGTAAAAAAAAAATGGTAGATATTGAATTGCAATATAGACTTCAAAGTGTTGCTGCTGATTTGAACAACTTAAAATATAACCACTGTCACTACATTTGTTTATAAATAGAGTTATTTTAATTGATTGATTGTATAAAAATGAGATTTTAACTTCCTACTGGCTTAACAAAAATGCTTTATTTTTTACAGAATACTTTAAGGGTGACAGCAAAATCATCAGAACAATCAGTATGTTCTTCATCGTGCCATATATGATACTACAGAATTCAGGATTTTAAAATATCTTCATTATTAGTTTCATTTAAGGATGCTCCAGAAAAATTAAAAAAATATAATAATAAGATTATAAGATCAATAAATATGTTCAATTATAAAATCACAACTTCATTGGAATGAATCGATGAACTAAATGAATAATATAAGAATTCATAATGAACTTAAGCATAATTTTTATGAGAGAGGCAGATCTCTTTTTCTTATAAAACTTATTTCAAAGATATTCTAAAGAAACATAATGTTTTCATTTGAAATATACATATAGTGATGATAGAATAACAATAAAGAACTTAATGTTGAAGTTTTTCAAAAAAGAAAATTGGCACAGAAGAAATTAAAAAACAACATTGCAAAATATCAAAGAATCAAAATAATGGAATAGTATATTCTATTAATGACATATTAGAATTTCATGGCTTGGTTTATAGAGTCACTGCAAAACTCATTTTTAGTGCAATATTATTTTATTATTTTGTCTTTAAATCCTATCTTTTTAGAGTTGAAATTCATTTATAAGAAAATTTTTATTAATCTCTTTACAATGTGATTTTAACCATGTAATATTAAATCATCCATGCACATTATTACTGTTACACAATGCTTTATTTACCACCCTCTTTTATAGTTTACAGTTTCAATTGCCCCAACAATCTTCTTCAGAACATTATATATCATAACCTCAACTCTATTTTTTTTTTAAATTTGAATTTAGAGTTGAGGCTAAGAGATATAAAGTTCTGAAGAAGATTGCTGGGGCTATCGAAACTGTAAACTGCAAAATAGGGTGGTAAATAAAGCATTATGTAACAGTAATAAAGTGCATGGATCATTTAATATTATATGGTATACATTTGGCAATGCAATAAGAAAGAGTAGTTATTATACTTCTTGAATGTGATTTTAACTGACCAAAAATCTTCATCAGAGTTTCCTCCATCTTTTAACAACTTTCATTAGATTGTATTGTGAAGTGATTAATAAAGGTATATATATATATATATATATATATATATATAAATCAAGGCATAAAAATAAATTTATAAGTATATAATATTACTGCCGATAATATAGGGTTGGCTCACTTGACGATACATGGCTGATCAAAATTCTTCACAGATGACATTGGTCTGCTGGTATTTCCAGTGTCTGCAGTGCTCTGTTTGAAATGTGAAAATACCCTTACTTATAAATAATAGTGTGAAAAGTTAATACAGAGAATATGAACAGATTAAAATAAATAAAGATTGACATTTCTCTGTATAAAGTATTATAGATATCGTTGAACTTTATTAAAATTTAAAATGGTATATTTTCTAACTTAATAAAAAAAATCATTACAATTTTTTTGTACTTATTAAAAGTAATAATTGTTGTGAAAATACTTATTCTCTGTTAAAGTGTACCGATAAATGCAAAATAACAACGAATATAATTTGAAGACTATATAGGCAGAACCTTTTGTGGATATATAGTTTAATAAAATCCACTCAAAATTCACATTAGCATGAGACTTTTTGCTATACACAATAATATTTTTAAATGTAAAAATGAATCGTTAATTATAAATAAAATCATGGACTATATCTTAAAAAAAGATGAAATAATTAAAATATTAAAATTGTTGTGTAAATGTATAAAAATAATATATATTTAAACTTGCTAGTATTAACAAAATTATATTTAGGTTTGTGTAAAATTTAATTTCTAGTAATAAAAGACTAATAATTATTAATGTATTGTGAGGGATGTTTGTTGTAAATACTTAATAAAAACTATGATATTTCTATAGTCAATTTTCATAACACACAAATGTAACTTGGATTGTATCTAATAATTTTGCTATCAAAAGTAATAAAAAAGTGTTGTCTTTTACTTTTCTTAAAGTTTTTATTGAAGAAGACATATATATATATATATATATGTTTATTATCTAATAAAATTATTAAATGCTTTTAGAAAAATTCAAATTTTATTTATACTTTTCTAAAGATATTCAATTGTTAATAATAATACTTAAGTTACTTTGCAGCAAAACATTTTAAGTGGTATTATTCTTCAATTTTCTTCAAGTGTTTGTGACCTGGCTATTGAAAGGTAGCATTGAAATTGAATCTGTGTTCTTTATATTTGGGAATACTGAATTTAAGATAAAGCTTTAATATAATAAGCTATTGACAATATTTTTGTTTTACATATGAATAATGATTTAAGGAAAAGTCAAAAATATACATTTTATAAATATGGAAAAATAATTGTCTAAATATGCAAATTTTATGGAAAGTTATTGAAATGTTGATATTCATGATTTTTAAAATATTTTGATGTTTAAATGGCAAAAATACCATAAGGTGTCTCTGTTATTTATTTATATAATGGTATATCGAATAATTGTAGATTTAATTTTAGTGTTTAATAATTGGTTATTAGTTTTAATAACTATTAATACCATATTTTCTTCTGGATGATATATTGAGTTTATTCTGAACTTTCATCAATGTTAGCAAGAATACGAATTAACAGAGACCAGTTTAAATTAAAGATGGATACATTTTATTTTTAAACTTTTCTCAATAGATAGCTTCAGAAAAGTGTGATTTATTCCATTATATATATATTGAGCTATGCTAATTTGATGTTTATAATTATTAACTTCTGTTCGATTATTAAAACAAATGTATTAAAAGTGAGATTCAATCTCCATTTTTGTATAGTTAATTCTTAGTTTAATAATTATTGATTTCATGTTTTCATGTAGCTTATATATTGACTTCACTTTGAATTTACATCAAAGTTATCAAGATAAGCTCATAAATATCAAATTTAGAAATAGATGGATTCATTCTATTCCAGATCTTTATCAACAGTGTTATTTATTTATTTTTGACAGTGTGGTGGCTTGTTCTACTAATTACACACAGATATTATTATGCTATATTTATTGTTATTTCCATCATCTAATATGAGTATTGAATGTCTTTAGAAAAATTTAACTTTATTTAAACATTCCAAATACATTCAATTATTAGTAATAGCACCTCAAACAGGTTAGTATATGCACAACATTTTGAGAGATATTATTCTCTCCTCTTCTTCAGATGTTGCTGGCCAGAGCAGTGACAGGATTAGCATGGGAATCAAACCTGAATTCTTAGATTCTTGAGTATTGAATTTTAAGATAATGCTGTAACCAACTGAGCCATCCTGCTAGGTTTGATTCCCATGTTAGTACTGTCACTGGTCAGGCCAGCAACACCTGAAGAAGAGGGGAGAATAATACCTCTTGAAACAATGTGCATGTACTAACCTGTTTGATGTGCTATTACTAACAGTTGAATGTTTTTGGAATATTTAAATAAGTTATTTTTTTTTCTAAAGACATTCAACACTCATATTAGAAGATGGAAATAGTCCAATATAAAAATGCAACTAGAACACCATCCATCACAAACCTTCAGGAAAACATTATTAAGCTATATTTTAGTTTAAAATGAATTTTATTAACTACGACTTAGAAATAAATACTATGCCTAAATAACATTTTAAAATAAAAAAATGATACACAAAATATTAATTTATCTACTAATGATAAATAATATAAATATAATAATTTAATGAAAAATAATATAATTGAATTTTTACACATCTATAATGTATGTATCTATAACAACATCAAAATTAATTGTTTGCCTGCAGAATATTTCATAAATAAGAGAGAAAAATGTGATATTCTGTTAGGTTAAGAAATAATTTTGAATTAGTTTTAGTTAGATTACATTTATTTGTAACTGTTGTTATTGGGAGAATGAATGAAATTTGTATAAATACCTAATAAAATTTTATCTAGCAATAATTTATGTTTACAATCAATGAATAATTTTTTGGTGATTATTATTTTTAAAATTTGGATTTTTGCTGCAAAATTAAAGTACTATTTGATATTCTTATACCTATTGCTAAACAGTAGTTTGTTTCATCAATTCTTTCATTTTCATAGATTAAATAGATGTTCTATTTAAAAATAAAAAATCATTGAAAATTTATTTAAAATTATACTTCAGAAAAATTTGTAATTCTATCCCAGCCCTTTTTATACATTGATCTTTTATCTTTTAATTTTGGTTTAACATCTATTTCTTTTGAAAGAATAGTAGACCCCCCCCATAAATATATATATATATATATATATATATATATATATATATATATATATATATATATATATATATATATATATATAGATTTATTGTATTTTAAACTTACTACATGTTCAGTGAGTTGACTAATACTGTTTTTTAAGTGTCAATTGATTTTCTGCATTGAAGCAGAATTTTATATATTTAAATTAAAGATTTAAGTGTTAAAATTTGAGTGAAATGTGTTGAAAATTAGATATTAATATTTCGGAGCTATTCATATTAGAATATTAATGGAAAAAAATTACAGTTATTGTTTCTTAAAGATGTATTTGTAGACCTTTTCTAGATGAAAAAGTAGAAAAAATGAATTGCTTGAAAGTCCTCACTTTGGATAATATGTCAATGGTATAACAAAATATTACATATTATAAAAGCTTAATATGAACAAATAATACATTTAGCTAAATTAATTGCAATTATTCTGACTTATCTTCATTGCAAATATCTGTTGTGTATAAAACATTGTTGTAAAATCATCTACACACATTATTTGTATTAGTTCATCAGATTGTATTTATTTTAAAAATTTCTGTAGTTAATCTTTATCAAGATTTTTAATAAAAAACATAAAATCCATTAAATTCACTTCAATTTGAATTTTTCCAGGCAAATGTAAATATGCCTTATTCTTTGTGTCATTTGTATTAAATGCATAATATCTGGAGTATAATCAAACATAACTAAAAAGTATATTTAATAGCTTTGACAAAATATTCAATTTTTGATCTAAACTTTTGGTTATAGTATATAGATAGATTTATTCTGAATATTAAGTGCTAAATATGAAATTAAATCTTTCTTATTGCCCATGATTTTAAATGAACAAGTGAGACATGCCATTAAATCCATGAAGAAGAGAAATGTTTCAGGTAATGATGGAATTGTAACTGATATTTTAAAAGAGGCAGGTTGAGAAATAAAAAAAATGTTTGTAAATTATATACCAAATATCCAAATGATAAATATGAACCAGGTAAATGAAAAAATGCAGTATTAATATTTAAAAAAGATGATAAAGAAAATATTACAAATTACTGACCTATCAGTCTTTTATCAATTCTATACAAAATTTTTACCAAAATAATTACAATTTCCTTAGTTTTTAATCAACCAAAAGAACAAGCTAGATTTAAAAGTGATTTTAGTACAGTGGATCATATTCAAGTATTGAGAAAAGTTATAGAAAGGACCAATGAATATGAGTTGCCATTATATTTTGGATTTATAGATTGTAAAAAGGATTTGATTGTACAAGCATTTCTTCAGTGATTAAGACACTGAATCGTCAAGATATAGACACAGGATATTGTCATATTGTGAAGAATGTTTTTAAAAATGCAACAGCAATGATTAGATTACATAATAATAGTATGAAGATTAATATTGGGAATGATGTATGACATAGTGACTCAAAATCTCCAAAACTTTTACAGCAGTTTTGCAAGAAATATATTGTGGATTAAAATGGAAAGCTAAAGGAGTAAAAGTAAATGGAGATTATTTAAATCATCTAGATTTTGTAAATGATGAAATTGTTTTTGCAAACAATGCTTCAAAGCTTCAAGAAATGTTGCAAGAGTTATCAAATGAAAGTATAAAATAGGACTAAAGGTAAATGTTATAAAAGCCTAAAGTAATGTTAAATGGATTTTCACACAAAAAAATAAAGATTGATTATGATTTAAAAGAATGTAACAACCACAAATACTTTAATCAGATTATTACTACACATGGAAACAAAATGGATAAAATTAAATATAGAATTAAACATTGTTGGAGTGCTTTTTGTAACTATGACAATATTAAAATGAAATATGATGTGTTTGAAAGCAAAGGTTTTTTATAAATGTTGGATTTTACCAGTTCTTACTTATAGACCTAAGACTTGAACATTTGCAGAGACTTCACATTAAGAGTAACAAGAAGAGATCAACAATGAAATACATGAGAGAGAGAAAAAAAGTTATTACTGACATCATTGAAAGAATTAAGAGACTGAAGTAAAATTGGACTGGAGATATTGCTAAAAAAGATAATAATAGATACTGATAAAATCTTAAAGACACATCATGTAAAATGGAAGGATGAAATAAATAAGTGTACTAGGGTGATGTGGAAAAAAGAGGATATTGATTAGAGATATTGCATTGAATTTGAATAAACCTTTATTCTGCAATGGATCAATAATTGTTGGGAAGGATGATAATGATGGGCTTTTTATGTTTGAATTAGAATGTTTCATCATTTTAATTAAATTAAAGGACATTATTAATTCTAGATGATCAAAATGTATAGTGGTTACTCTGAATACTGAATTAATTTTAGCACAAAAACATTATATAAAATTGTCTTTATTTCTGCTTCTGATTTTACTAAGAGTATCCTATAAAAGAATATCCATAACAGCTTTAGTTTTTAAAATTCTACTTACAGTTTCCATTATGTATAATATGTCCAACCTATGTACATACTATTAGTCAGTAAATTCTTTTCTTGGATTTGGTATTGTCAATTATAACCACAACTATAATAAAGTATTTTGAATACATGTAAAAGATTTGTTGTACATATTTTCAGTTCTTTCTAGTCTATATGTATTGTATAGCATCTATTTTGTTACTAATTAAAGGCCATCTCTATTTTATTGAACTCTGTAGTAAAATAGCCTTAATAATTTTGTTTTATTTTTTCTCAAAGCTTGCTATGTATATATTTCAATAGCTTTTTTTCATGTTTTTATTTATCTTCCTAAGGCCTTGACGGTCACAGTCACTTTCCAGAAAATAATTTATTTTATTTTATAAATATCATCATCATCATCATTATCAACCATTATCAATCCACTGCAGGATGAAGGTCTCTCCAAGTTTAATCCATCTTCTCCGATCTTTAGCTTCTCTTCTCCACATCACCCCTACACATTTTCTTATTTCATCCATCCATCTTACATGTGGTCTCCTTCTGGGTCTTTTACAATCTCTTGGAATCCAGTTTAAAATTTCAATTGTCCATCTATTATCATCTCTTACCATTATCAATCCACTGCAGGATGAAGGTCTCTCCAAGTTTAATCCATCTTCTCCGATCTTTAGCTTCTCTTCTCCACATCACCCCTACACATTTTCTTATTTCATCCATCCATCTTACATGTGGTCCCCTTCTGGGTCTTTTACAATCTCTTGGAATCCAGTTTAAAATTTCAATTGTCCATCTATTATCATCTCTTCTAGCAATATGTCCAGCCCAACTCCACTTCAATCTTTTAATTTTTTCAATGAGGTCAGTAACACCTGTTTGTTCTCTTACCCATACATTGCGTTTTCGATCTCTTCTTGTTACTCCCAACATACATCTCTCCATACTTCTTTGAGTGGTCTGAAGTCTCTGTATTGATCTTCTATTAAGTGTCCAAGTCTCAGATCCATAAGTAAGAACTGGTGAAACACATTTGTTAAAAACCTTTCTTTTCAAACACATAGGCATATTTCCTTTTAATATCAAGTTATTTCTACCAAAAGCACTCCAACCAAGTTTAATTCTATGATTAATTTCCTCTATTATGTTTCCATCTGTATTAATAATCTGACCAAGGTATTTGTAACTCTTAACTTCTTCTAATTCATCATAATCAATCTTTATTTTCATATTTTGAGCAAATCGATTAAACATTACTTTAGTCTTTTTAACATTTATCTTTAGTCCTACTTTCCTACTTTCATCTGATAACTCCTGCAACATTTCCTGCAGCTCGGAAGCATTATTTGCAAAAACAACTACATCATCTGCGAAATCTAAATGACTTAAATAATCTCCATTTACTTTCACTCCTTTAGTTTCCCATTTTAATCCACAAAATACTTCTTGCAGCACTGCTGTAAAAAGTTTTGGAGATATGGAGTCACCTTGTCTTACACCTTTCTCAATGTTGACTTTCCCAGTATCATTATGTAATCTAATTGTTGCTGTTGCATTTTTATAAATATTCTTTAAAATATGACAATATCCTGGATCTATACCTTGATGATCCAATGCTTTAATCACTGAAGAAATGTTTATAGAATCAAATGCCTTTTCATAATCTACAAATCCAAAACATAATGACAACTCACATTCATAGTGTCCTTTCTATAACTTCTCTCAATACTTGAATATGATCTACTGTACTAAAACCACTTTTAAATCCAGCTTGTTCTCTTGGTTGGTGAAAATCCAAGGTTCTCTGTAGACGAGTTGTAATTATCTTGGTAAAATTTTTATATAAAACTGATAAAAGGCTGATAGGTCTGTAATTTCTAATATCTTCTTTATCACCTTTTTTAAATATTAATATTATTACTGCATTCTTCCAATCATCCGGTACATCTTTATCATTTAGACATTTGGTATATAACTTTGCTAATATTTTTTCTGTTTCTTCACCTGCTTCTTTTAATATATCAATTATAATTCCATCATTACCTGGAGCCTTTCCTTTTTTCATACATTTAATTGCATTTCTCACTTCTTCATTTAAAATTCTGGGCAATTCGGAAGATGTAATAGATATAGGAGGTACTTGTTCTTTATTACTATATAATTCTTGATAAAAATCTTCTACTAATTTCATAATATCCCTCTTTTTAGTAATAATTCCATCTTTTTTCCTTATTGCATATATAAATTTCCTACCAATACCAAAATGTTGTTTTACATTCTTAAGACTTTTATTTTCTTCTACAGCTTTTCTTGCTAGTTCACAGTTATACTTTCTTATATCATTTTCAACTCTTTTCCGCACCATTTTACAAAATTCGAGATATTCAATTCTTTTTAATGCATCATTCTTGCATATCTTCATATTCCTTCTTTTCTTCATAAGTTCTCTAGTCTCAGTAGAAATTTTATTAGTCAATTGCTGCTTTTTTCTACCAGCTATCTTTGTTGCAGTTTTTAAAAGTGTATCAGTTATTTTCATATTAATTTCATTCAAATCTGAATCATGTTCAAAATCTACTAATACTTGAAACCGATTTGTAAGTTCTAATTTAAATTCATTAGAATGTTTCTGAAGATTAGGAATATCAACTGTAAATATAGTTTTTCTTAATAATTTTTGTCTCTCTAGTTTTACATTAATATGTATCTTATCCCTTACTAATCGATGATCACTTCCTGTGTTAAATTTATTAAGAACATTACAATCTTGAAATATGTATTTCCTGTTAGTCAAAATATAATCCAATTCTGCTGTACCTTCATTTGGATGCTTCCATGTCCATTTCCTTCTAACATTTTTCTCAAAAAAAGAATTCATAATATAAAGTTTTTCCTTCTCTGCAAACTCCACAAGTCTATGTCCTCTCTCATTTCTATTACCATAACCAAAATTACCTACAACACTTTCATCTTTCATTTGTTTACCAATTCTAGCATTAAAATCTCCCATAACAATTTTAAAATGTTGTTTACTCTGATCAAAAGCCTTTTGTACATCCATATAAAAATCTTCTACTACTTCATCACTGTGAGAACTTGTTGGGGCATAAACCTGAATTATCTGCATTTGATATCTGCTATTAAGTTGTATAACTAATCTTGCCACTCTGTCTGATACACCATCAATCTCCACAATATTGTTCTTTCACTTTTTATTTATAATAAATCCTACTCCACTTGTATTTCCAATATTTGTGCCTTTATAATAGAGCATATGTCCACTTTTTAAATCAATTGTCTCTTCACCTTTTCTTCTAACTTCACAAAGTCCAATAATATCCCATTTAATATAAGAGAGTTCTTCTTCTAATTCTTGCAATCTTCCTTCACTTGAAAGTGATCTGCAGTTGTAAGTACCTAAATAAAAAGTCGTCATCAAATGGCAGCCTGGGTCCGCCTCCAGGATATTCTTAGCACCCTCCACCTTCGGCCACCAACTGCTGCCTTGGTTGGTGACTTTACAGCCTCCTGGGATTAAGGGCCATGCTTTATTTTTGTCTGTCATAATTGTATAATTGGGAAAAATCTTTATCATTTACACAAACATTCATTCTGCCTTATCAGGCACTGAGAAGAAAGACCATGGTCTTTCTTGATCTTAAACTCAGAGGTAAAAAGCCAATAAACTCACCACACTGGCTAATGCGTGTTGGTGAGCAGCCCATCCATGTTCGTATACTATATGAATAAACATATAGTAATAACAGCTGCAACGACAAGAACGTATGGAGTGGACATTAGGAATTTGCCCTGCTCGGTTCCTTTAAGGCCTCCAAGAGGAATCAAAGGGTCTCCTTTCAGTTAATAGCAAACTCCTTTCTGCAGCCTTTTATAAATATATATATATATATATATGTACATATATATTTCTTAAAATATCTAACTTTTTATTTTAACTTCTTTAATTGTAATACCAGCATTTGACTCAACCTAATTAATTAAATTTTTGAATTTTTTTAAGCTTATATTTTTTATATTGCCTTTTTTTAAAAAAAAATAAAAAAAAAATACCCAAGGCAATTTGCTAAAATTTTGGTTTATACAACATGTGTCTTAGTAAAATTAATTTAAAAAAATAAAATTTAGTATTTAAATAATGTTATATATGTATCTTGAAGTCATCATCATCAATTTCAACCATGATCAATCTACTGCAGGATGAACGTTTCTCCAAGTTCAATCATGTCCGATTTCTAGCCTCTCTTCTCCACATTATCCACCCATCTCACATGTGTTAAACCATTAAGCATCACATGATCACTATCTTATACTAGCACATAATTGTTTATAAACAAAGCAAAACTCTCCATAGAGTATTGCCACCCTGTGCCAACCAGAGTAATCAATGAAATGCCAAAAGGCTTGTGCATGAAATCCCTATCTAATGCCTACTCATCCAATATCCCCAGACTAGTTTCTGGCTTGTGGCCATCATCAGTGAGGAGTTTTGGATCTGAGAGCACTGCACCTAGATCTTAGGATCTAATGCAACCCTCCAACACCCACCTTTTATCTCTACTTAACTACAAAACTATGAGAATGAAATTGAAAACAAAAATATTTTCAATCTAAGCTCAATAGCTTATATAGTCATATGGGTCTGAACTCAGTTCAGCACCCATACATTTTGGTGTCTTTGGCTTTTTAACTAGTCTGGGGATATTAGATGAGTAGGCATTAGATAGGTATTTTATGCACAAGCCTTCTGGCATTCATTGATTACTCTGTTTGGCACAGGGTGGCAATACTGTATGGAGAGTTTTGCTTTGTTTATAAACAATTATGTGCTAGTATAAGATAGTGATCATGTGATGCTTAATGGTTTAACACCAATCCTGCCTAATAGGATAGTGGTGGCTATGGTTGTTAAAGAGCCAAAGACACCAAAATGTATGGGTTGCTGAACTGAGTTCAGACCCATATGACTATATAAGCTATTGAGCTTAGATTGAAAATATTTTTCTGTTTTCAATTTCATTCTCATAGTTTTGTAGTTAAGTAGAGATAAAAGGTGGGTGCTGCAGAGTTGCATTAGATCCTAAGATCTAGGTGCAGTGCTCTCAGATCCAAAGCTCTTCACTGATGATAGCCACAATCCAGAAACTAGTCTGGGGATATTAAATAAGTATTAGATAGGGATTTTATGCACAAGCCTTCTGGCATTCATTGATTACTCTGGTTGGCACAGGGTGGCAATACTGTATGGAGAGTTTTGCTTTGTTCATCTCACATGTGGTTTCTTTTTAGTCGTTTACAATCTGTTGGAATACAGTTTAAGATTTCAACTATTCATCTGTTATCATTTTTTCTAGCAATGTGTTCAGCCCAACTCCATAATTCTTTCAATGATGTCAATAACATTTTTTTGTTCTCTCACCTGGGTATTCCATTTTCGATCTCTTCTTGTTACTTCTAAGATGCATCTCTCCATACTTATTTGAGTAGTCTGGAAATAATAAACATTACAATTAAATTTTAATAATAAATAATAGATGTTGCTTTTAAATTAATTTGTTTGAAGTGCTCAATGAGATACACTACTTTATTCGAAAGCCAATTGAATCTATTATGCAAGCTTAAACAAATATGGGATTTTAACAAAATGAATTTAAATTGCTAGTAAAATTTTACTTGTATGCATATTTTCATATTCAAAATAGTGTAATTGTAGTATTACTGTTTTCGTAAGTAATTGTTTTATTTTTTATTTGAATCATTTTCTAGCATTTCTATATGAGAATGGGAAAATTTTCCATTTGCCTCATCTTAGATATAATTCGGTATATCATTTTATATAAAAGAAATAATAATAATAAAAAGTCAGATGTCACATGACTTATATATAGCTTGCATTTACCAATATGTAAACTTAAGAGCATGCTAAAGGTCTAAACAAGCTTTTTTTTTTATTATGATAAATGCTACTACAAGAGAAGGCATTTCAAATCATCTTTATCTTAGATTGTCCCCATGCCCAGACCGGTTTCTACCTATCTAGAGTTGTTTTTTTAATCTAATGTCCCAACTCCTCACTGAAGAGACCCATAGGTCGAAACCAGTCTGGGGATGGGGACAATCTAAGATAAAGATGATTTGAAGTGCCTTCTCTTGTAGTAGCATTTATCATAATAAAAAAAAAACTTGTTTAGAGCTTTAGCATGTTCTTAAGTTTATAAAAGAAATAATAAATTAGAAAAAAAGAAATGGATAACTTTAAAAATTATAAAAGTAAAATAATAAAAGAAATAAAAAATAGAAGATATTAAAAATGATTATAAGAATTGACAACTAAAAATAAAATATAAAATGATATTTAACTTGTAGTGGATTAGAAATGTTTGTCTAAGAGGGGGAAATATTTTATAAAATTGAGACTTATAGATGAGAGTAGATAATTATTATGAATAGAATTGTAAGATATTTAAATAAATTCAATAAATTAAAATGAAATTAAAATATAGATGGCAAAAGTTTATAATTCCAGAAAATTGATTAGATATCTTATCATTGTTGACTTAAAATAGTTTACAGATAATTATGATATTTAATTATTCAAACAAAATATTTTCTCTATCCTAAGAATATAAAATGTAACAAATTATTAAAAACCAAGTGTTACATTATTGAACATTCTTACTCTTATTATTTAAATAAAATATAATGAGTATAATTTCTGACTATCTACAAACTTTTAAAAGTGAATGGCTTTTAATATTGAAATATCTTTTAAATCAAGAGTTACCAAACTTTTTTTCGGCCACAGACCTCTTTATCAAAAACTTTTAAAACTGTCGATTCCCTAGTCATTTACTTTACTTACTCAAATTAATAAATTTGTACAGTACTCGATATTAAATATTTCATTTTTATCACTTGTAATTAATGATTAAAAAAGGTAAAAGGACTACGAATATGAAATCTTGTGCAACATTGAATATCGCAACCTGCACTAACGAAAATTAAAGCAGGAAAATATGAGCGGAGTTTTTTTTAATTTTTGACATATATGAAATAAATATGTAAATTCAAAATAAGTACAAGTATTGAAATCACTTTATTAAACATAAAAATGAAGTGAAAAAATCAATTTATTCAGACAGAATTAAACATCAACAAAATTACTTCAATGAAAGATTTTAATCAGAATTATAACAAATAAGAATACCAAATAAATTAGTTTGAAAAACAGAATTTAATGAGATTGGTGCACCTGGTGATCAGTAAACAATTTATCTATATCCTGGTTTTAAATTAGTGTGTTGCATTCTCAGATCTCCCTTTTCAGTGATATGCAATTGATATCTGCTCTGAAGCAAGTTTAAAACTACATTGAAGTTTCTCTCTACCAGATATGAAGATCTTGTTGCAGTCAAAACTTTTGATAATCTTTCTTGAATTGTATTTGAGATACTCATTCATGCTGATGGTTATCAACTCATCTTGCAAAATTATATTTTGTTCTGCACTAATAGTATATGGGTTTATTATCAAGTCCAGTATTTCCAATGATAGAATATCTTCAAATATAATTTGGAAATCTAAGTGACGAATCTCCCAATAGTTGATGTATAGCAAGATGTTTTCTTCTTGGATTGTGTCTATCTTAATAAATTGAGGAACTGAGAAAGTTCAAATCTTGCAATATTTTGCTTAAAAACAATCTGGCAACAAAAGCTTATATAACCAGTTTTGATTTGATGAGATTCAAATTGTCTCCTTGCAGTTGTAAATTAATATCATTAAATTTTCCAAATAAGTCAGTTAAATGAGCAATATCTGTTTTACTCTTAAGTAAATTTGTTTTCAAACTGGAATCCTCATCTTCCAAAACCTCTAAAACATACTGAAAAAGTGCAAAAAATCTCACCAGCCACAAATCTTTTGAAAGTCAAATAGACTTCAGAGAACAAATTGATACAAATCTTCATTGCTTTCCTCACATAATTGAGCCAATGAATTTTATTCACAGCTGTTATAATAAATTGAAGTGACTGATACAATTTGTCATTAAAATTCTTGGCTACTAAAGGTTGCATATGGATTATGCAGTGAACTGCAAGCACTTCAGGTATGTGTTGTTTCAGGTAACTTATGAAACTGTGAGAATGGCCAACTATAGCTGGTGCTTCATCTGTCACAACAGATAAACTATTTGACAATGGAATTGCTTTTCCCCTGAAAAATAGCTCCATTAAATTAAAAATTGATTCATTTCTGGTGTCAATTTCTAATGTTCTAGCAAAAAGCAGCTCTTCATGCACTTCCTGATCTTGAATAAAGTGAACATATGCCAGTAACAAAGCTCTATTACAGGGTAATGATGACTTGTCAATTAAAGAGGAAAACATTTTTTGCAAATGATTACACAAACAGTTTTCCATGGCATGATTGATACGTCTTTGAACTGTGCTATTGCTCAAAAGAATCCTTTTTATAACATCTTATGCAGTTTGTGGAGTACTTCTGTGATGGCTGGTAGAATCAGTTTCTCCTTTATGGTGTTTGGTTCACCTGACTTTGTGATGAGTAGGGATATGTTGTATGATGCTCTTAATCCATCATCAGTTTACTTTGATGATAAAACAAATACGTTATCTATCATAGTTCTCTTCAGAATTATATCTTTAAGTGATTGAAAGTATAACAGATCTTTTTTTTGTCAAGATGAATTCTGTTCCATGAACTGCTTGTTTTGATGTTTTATAGCATTGTTGCTAAAGACCTTTTGCATGTGAGACACATTGGCAAATGTTTGTTTGATAATGATGAGATAAATCCTTGCTTTAAATAGTACAAGCTGTATTGTCTGCATTTCATATTATCATAAGAAACAAAAACTTTTATTAACAAACAAGTTCATCAGCCTCTGTGATAAAAAAACAATAAAGAATGTAATTATACAGAAGATGTTTGTTCAAACATGA
This sequence comes from Epiperipatus broadwayi, assembly GCA_028023455.1. NCBI lineage: Eukaryota > Metazoa > Onychophora > Udeonychophora > Euonychophora > Peripatidae > Epiperipatus > Epiperipatus broadwayi. Next base: position 5,940,342 of record JAQFVV010012429.1, on the reverse strand, counting down.
ATAAATAAACTGTGTCCTCTAATTTTCTTTGTCATAATACTGCTTTTCAATAAATAATTGTAATCAAGGTTCAAATCACAAATAAGTATGTCATACCAAACAAAGCAATTTATAGTGTTTTATGGAAGCATGACATATAAGACTGATAGATTCTCCTAATATTAAATATTATCTGTCTCACCGTGAGCAAGTACAGCCATGCAACGTTTTTTTATATCTGCATTTACTCTGATACATTCAATAAGACAATGCACAGACATTTTCGTGCTGCAAATATTTTCATGTATCCTTATGCATGGTTCTTTTAATAACACATTTTGCCTTTTTGTTTGCAAGTTTGGTATACAATGTGTTTTTATTAAAAGGGTATTTTTTAAAAAAATTATTTTACTTCTTAATTAAGTATCTATTGGGATCATAAATATTTTGAAGTAACAAACAAAGAGCAGTAGTAAGGGGGGGGGTTCTATTTTGCTGTCATCGATACAATTTTTTTTTGATTAAAACTCCTAGAAAGATCAATTCGACCCTAGGGTGTCAATATAGACCACTTTGAGAACTCATGTTTTAAATCAAAGATGTAAAAAATAAAAATAAAATAATTCAGTGTTAGTGAGCTCTTTTTTAATATAGTCAATCCCCAGCTGACATAGCAAGCCATTCCAAAAATGAGTATTAAGATATGTTTAGATGGAAGATAATGGTTCCAGAATAATCAGGATTGGATAAATAAATATCAATACATTATCAATAATAAATATGGTTATCATGTAGTGCAGTATTAAACATTGCTGAGAACATTGTCAAATACTATGATTTATTTTTATTTTTTAAGCATATTTATGCTATATGTTACTGAAAAAATAAGATTTGCAACTGCCAAAATAATATTTTTTATCCTGTTAACTGATTATTTCTTGTTTATCAGATTGAGTAAAACTTTGATTGTTCTTATTCGTCTGTTTCTAGTTCCGTTCTATTCATAAAATTATTAAAGTAAAATAATCAGAATTGTTTTCATTTAAGTTTTAAAAATTGAATTATTTTACATTCAAATTGCCCAAATATAATTTAAAAAAAAAAATTAAAATTTTTAACTCTAAAAAAATATAACAAAAGTATAAGGAAAATTTGTTTGCAGTAAAACAAAGTTATTTTTCAACCAATTACATGTAGTCACCACTGATTTTCTCTTGACTTATAAGTAAAAATCCTGATTTTTCATATCTCTTGTCTTCTCTTTTTCTCAAATTAACTAGTTATTAATAAAAATTTAAATCTAACTACATTATTAGTCAATATATTTTGAAAAATAATTGTTAACATGTAAATTATTATGAAAAATAGATGTTTTCTTCTTATGGTTGCCAATTGGCATTAATTTATAAACAGCAGTTGAGAGTTATTCATTTCTCTTCTAAAACTTAAATATTTTTGAATAAAGGTCTACATTTAAGCACAGTATTAGTCAATGCATTATAAAAATTAATTATGAAAAATACATGTTTTATGTTCAAAATCTATTACAAAACAACAGAAATTCAATTTTTTTATTAAAATATTAACTACAGTAGATTTTTTTTGAAATTAAAATATTATTTTATAGATTAAGGTCAGTTTTCATGGTAAAATGACTGTAAAATTAAGAAAATGCAACTAAAATTGGCCAAGAGTTGGTGGACTAAGGAAAATAATAGTTTTGATCTGACAATAGAGGTTAAAAAATTAAAAAATATACTTCAGTCAATTTAGAATTGATAATGAAAGTTTATGTTTGTTTCTTTGCTCGTTACTTAATAACTCAACAAATATTGCGCCAATCTTGATGAATCATTAAGATTTTTTTTTATTTTTGGGGGCGGAAAATTATATAGGTTATGGATTTTTGCTTGATGGTTTGACCCCCCCAGTAATTTACTAATAATGTGACCAAAGCCACAGCTATAGAATATGAAAGTTTATATTAGTACTTATCACTAGGGATTTTTTTATTAGCTAAAATAATATTTTCTAGCCATTTGAAAAACATTTTGTGGGCACATTAAGTAACTAACAAACAAACTTTTAAATATATATATATATAAATAATACTTAAATACATGTATATTGTCTGTACTAAACATAATGTAATTAGAAGGGAACTCAGATTTTCAAGCTTTCTACAGCTATCCACTCATCTTATATAACTAATACACATGACTAAATACATGTGAAAAAGACAAATGATCATCAGTATACATATGTCATGCTGAACTAGCGTTCATCAGTTGGTCCAGATCACCATCTCTCACACATATAAACAATTAGTGCTCAGTTCATATTAAGATAGCACATCTTCAAACTTTAATGGATAAGCTTCAATCTTCTCCACTCTCAAACTTTTCAGCCATCCATATCATTGAAAATCTAATGATGTAATGCTCAAAGCCCTTTCAACACTGGATTTACAATGATTGGATGGCTGAAAAGTTAGATGGTGGAGAAAATAGAAGATTATCTATTAAAGATTGAAATTTTTCTATCTTTGTATAAACTGAGCTCTGATTATAGTATAAATGTGTGGGATGTGGTGATATGAATCAACTGCTGAGTGCTGATTCAGCATAATATATATATATATATAAAATTAGTTTCCAACCAGTAGTGCTGATTCAGCATAATATATATATATATATAAAATTAGTTTCCAACCAGTAACCACCTAAACATTCACAGTAAATATAGCAACCAATATTTCTAACTGCTGTCAAGGCAACCTTCACACCTTTTATATATATATTGTACCAATCGAAAAACCCACCAAAAGAACTGCAAGTCGGATCCAAACTCAGCTGGTTCAAACTGAATTCAAACCCAACTCACCAGTTCAGATTAGTATAAATCAACGGCACAGTGGTATGCACCAAGAAACTAGCTCAACAGTTGGTGAGGATCAGAGACCCCTGAACTGACATTAATATCTGATAATAAATGACTAAAATAATTTTAAATCGATGCAAATGTATATGTTCGGGTTGCCAACACAGACAGCGAGTATTAACATTAAAATAATTATGAAAGAATTAAGCACTAAGAAACCAAGTGTGTTTAGAAAATATTTAATAATAATAGTTTGTTTTGTTTGAGTTTTAAATAATGATTATATTAATTAATTCTAGTCCTTAAACAGAATTTATAATAATAATAAGAGTGGCAGTCCTTGTTATATACCAACAAGTATTACACAATATTTGAAAGTCTATGTCTATGCCCCCTCACATGAAATAAAAAGCAGATAAAGGTATTCATTAGTAAAGGAATTTATTACTCTAATTTTATATGAAAGAATGTGATATTTATTTTCACATTCGCAAATTCATTCATGAAGAGCAATATATATATTTTAGGGCATAACTTTAATCTTTATTGGAAAACTTATTTAATTAAATATATCTGATAATTTGTTCGACTTTAATTGAAATCACTTCATCACGAATTACGAGCATCGGAGCGGGCTTTACTGGAACAGAGAGGTAACGGTGCTGACAAATTATGAGCTATAAAGTGAAATTGAAAGATGATGGCTAGTCGATAATTGAAGTCCTATGATGGCTTGTGTCTGACAAGTCTTATGCCTGTTGACTAATATGAACAGGAGAGGAAGAGCTTTCTTCCTCGATAATTTAAATAACAGAAATATGATCACCGACGAGCCTAATGGAATGAAAGATTGCCCTACATCCGCAATGTTCGAAGATGATGACTTGATAGTCATTGTTTGAATACTAAAACCCATATAGAAGCTCTACGTGATGACTTGATCAATTAATTAAAGTCAAATGAGCTTTTAACGAAAACCATTTTAAAATATTTGCAAATCATATTAATTATGCCCCAATCATCGTGCCCTTCCTGAATCTAAATAGCAATTAACTGAAATTTGAATTAGAGTATATTTAGTTGATTCCTTTATCGACCCTTTTGCAGAAAACATTTTAAGATTATATATAAAGAATAAATACATATTGGTAAACATGAGAAAATAGCTGGGGCATAGATTGGAAATGGAGCTAATAATTTATTATTAGCCAATTATAAAAATAGTAAACATGTAATAATTTCTTTCGACTCGATAATTGATAGAACTTATAAATTTAGTTCTAATGAGCAAGAACTACTATTAGAATTAATATTATATTATTTGCGTGAGGCAAATAGAACAAAGGAGCTCATCGAGTCGAAAGATTATTGGCATATAATTAAAAATAAATGACATTAATAAAGCACACAAATCTATATAAATATATATAACATAATAAATGAACCGCCAAGTAAGAAAAGAGAAAGTTTAAGACTAGAGATTGAGAGAATTACGATATAAGTTTACAGTAGCATAAATAAAAGGTTTTATAAAGATTATTACATTAAAGAATAAAAGAGCTCTAAAAGGGAGTGTAAAGTAAAGTTCAAAACTGGCCAGAAAGATTAAGATTTATTTGGAAACATATTACCCAATTCTTCCGGGTCTGGTTCTTAGTTTACACATCCAGGTTGGTAAAAATGTAGGCATGCATTTAGTCAGTTACTTGAACAGAATTTTAGTTGCTTTTTATAATTTGATTGGTCCGGAAAAGATTCAGCAGCTTCATTGAAGATGTTTAGGGGACTTCAGGAACAAATAGCCAGATTCCTGACGTTTTAGCCCTTCACCATGATCGAAACACTATTTAATTTTATAATTTAAAAACACACAGAGTTGACTGCACTTCTCTACAACAAAGATGGCTTCTCTTTTCCAAACTTTTCAGAGCTATATATACTGTCCTCTCTGATGCCTTCAGGCTAGCGCTTCTTTCATTATCAATGTTTTTAGATACATTGGTTGTTTTTAGATCCATTCCTTCGATAAGGCTTTCAAACTCATTAACTTGAATTCATTTTCTAATTAGAAAATGAATTCTTAAAATCAGAAAATGATTTTAATTAGGAAATCCTTATCTTTTTTCTAATTAATAAAACTTTAACTGTTGTTTTTGAAAAGGGAAAATCTGAAAGCTTATCGAAAGAATGTAGCTTTTAATCATTAAACTTTAACAACTTATTTAAAAATAAAATCAAACATTCCCGACGCAATGAAACTTTTAAACAATTATATATATTTAAATATTTACAAATATATATGCACAATCCACCCAGTTATAATATATAAATTCATGTATAATTCTATCATGAATTTATTAATAGAATTGATCAATTTAAATCTGAAACTAATTATATGAATACACATTTATGAAATAAGTTATTCTTTAGAGAAATTAGCATGGATTGAACGTATAAGGCCCTATTGCATCGGAAATTTAAGGTTAGTACTAGGGTTTGAAGTGGGCTTATGGCTAGAGGTCATGAAGCTAGGATCGAACTCAGATCTGACTGCTTCATTTCTTTTCACTTCAAAAAAAAAACAATGAAAAAAAAATATCTTATGGGTGATACATTCGCATAAGTGTACTTGACTAGTTGTTAGACTCTGGGAGAACAGCATGAGTGTGAATAATATCATCTGTACAAACTACAAAATTATACATGTCTCACTGCAATCATTTTGTTTTAAATATTATCTAGCTTATAATAAGCTTATAATAAATCAGTCTGATAATCAAGTCTTTTCCCTATGGTCATGTCAGTCGGTCGTCTGTATATATATCTGTCATTTAATGTTTGTATTATTGTTTCCCTGGATCAGGTGGCACATATGGTTTTAACTTTTGATACTGGTCATAGTCTTGGTCTTTTCTGGTTGGTGTCAAGTTCCCATAGTCTATTGCAGTCAAAAAGTCTATGGTCTTTTCTATTGACATAGGGCACATCCCAAGCATGATTCTTTGGATCCATGGGGGTAAATGATGTCTGATCATCTGGATGATGTGTTGGTCCTCATATTTGAAGGCTGTTAGGGATTTGAATGTGGTTACTTGCTGGATGAAGTAGGCTGCATATCCCTGTCTGCAGTTTTCTTGATACGTCTGAGTGTTCAGTCTATGCAAATGCCCTCCTGCTTTTCTTTACTCCAATATTTTTTTAAAATGGCCTTTTCATATCCTTGGATTGTGGTAGGTGGTTTTTTTAATAGCTTCCACCATGCCTTGGCAGCTTCTCTTATGTAGTGGCTGGCTAGGATAACCTTTTCCTTTTCTGCTATAGAGTGCAGACAGAAAAATTCTTTAATGCTGTCTAGATGATCTATGGGCTTTTCTCCTGGGTTACCCCTAAAAATTTGAATTTCTACAGCAGATATAAGGGATGATCTCTGCAAGTTCCTTAGACTCATTTCGGAGTTTATTGTCTTCCATTTCTACCTTTGATTTTATCTTACTAGTGGTCTGAACATCTTTTTCCCTGTCTGTATTTAAATCAGTGTCTGCAACCATTTCTTGGTTTAACTCATATTCTCCACTGTCATCTTCTTTACTATCCACAACTTCTTTTGGTGTGGTCTGATCATCTTCATCACTTCTTGGAGCCTTGTAAGTGTCTATTGCTGTATGATGCTTTACAATCTCTGGGTTGGTTTGGGTCCCTCGTGCTTCCTCAAGTTTTAAAATCCTCTCCATCATCATCATCATTAGCTTCCTGTCTTCTCTCATTTCTCTGAGGATCATATGAAAAGTCTCTCGATCATCGTGATCATCTTTAGCCATCTTTCTGCTTTGATGGTTGCACTTTTTCCTATTGATCTGATATTTAAAAGTGATTTCTCGTTCACTGGAGGTGGTTGAAGGTGCATCACTATCATCAGTCAATCCTTTATCTAATTGTTCTTCCATCTTTGAAAGTAAATAAATAATATAATAAACAATGTGAATCAAACTTATGGCACTCTCTGTATACTTAAATAATAATTTTTTCTTCAGTACATTTAATTAGGTCTCTGACTACTGTTCCCATTGTCCCTATCTTCATTAGCTGCTGCATATTATTTCCCCAATTTATATAATCTGCCTTTTTTAGTTTAATTTTAGTTTACCTACTTTTTCTTGGTTAGCTCTTTCTATTAATTCTTTGAATGAGACATGCATTTTATTTAAAAAAAACTATTAAAGATAAGGAGAAAAAAAACATTATTCACTTTCCCTCTGTTCAACTGTTCTCCCAGGTCTGAAAAAAGAAAACTATACAAATGATTAGTGATATACAAATATTTATATATATATTATATATTAGCAGGTAGTACAAGTAATTGTATTGGACACATTTGGTTTTCATTATTTAGACAACTGACCCACTACTGTGCTGACAATCAAATTTTCTGACAAATTTATTTATATGGGCGCCAGTGAGCAAAATGAGATCAATAGGGCCTGTGAAATAACCCATTGACCCCCAAACTACATATGACTGACTTAATTTTTGATAGAACAATTTTATTGATGATGAGTATTTATTATTTAATAACAACTGATGCGTTCCTGACCTGAGTTTAAATATAGGAGTCCACTACTTCATTTTTACTAAGCATGAGGCTTGCACACACAAAAAAAAAATGTCAAAATTAATATTACACAAGAACTTTTATTTGTTGATATCATTTTTAATCTTGCTAGCATAAAAGCATGTAAACCATTTAAGCATTTTGCCAACTGCATCTGGCTGCTTGGTGTACACAAAAGGTCTTCACCTGCTTTGAGGTTACTCTAGAAATTATTGTCATTAAAGCGTAATGTCACACTTTATCGGACCGCTTGACAGATAATTCCCAGTTTGAGGGTCTTCGCCTTGCTTTGAGGCTACTAAAATACGGAGCGAACATTTAATATATGTGCTAGCAATCAATACTTTGAAATTTAAAACTTTTAACATGACATCATTTTGGATATTTTTAACTATAAGACTGAGATACATATAATTAATCTTGACACAGACAGAATATTTCATTTTTTTACCCCTTGCTTTGATCTATGGACTCTTACTACTTTTCTAACAATATTTTTCCTACTGTCATGAACACGTATAAACAAACGTATAATATATATACTGATATAGTACACGTATAATTAATTTATATATCTTATTACTTTTCTTTAAATAATTATTTTGACTAACGAATCTTTTACTAACGAACATTTAAAAAATAGTCTTGAAAACATTTTTAAGTATAAGAAAAAAAATTTACAAAATGACATTTTAATGTATTAAATTTTCGCATAACTTTTCTCCAAATATATATAACATTCTACAAAAATATCACTTTCTACTGAAACATTTACTTTATTGAGATCTCAGTTGACTGAGTAACTAAGATCATAATTGCTGTCTACAGGGTGTGGGGTTTATTAAATCGAAGCCACAATGGTTGGGCAGCCAAAAACATAACCATGTACCAGTCGAAAAACCCACAAAAAGAACTGCAAGTCGGATCCAAGCTCAGCTGGTTCAAACTGAAATCAAACCCAACACACCAGCTTAGATTAGCATAAATTGACAGCACAGTGCTATGCGCCAAGAAACTAGCTCAACGGTTGGTGAGGATCAGAGACCCCTGAACTGACATTAATATCTGATAATAAATGACTAAAATAATTTTAATTCGAAGCATATGTATATGTTCGGGTTGCCAACACAGACAGTGAGTATTAACATTAAAATAATTATGAAAGAATTAAGCATTAAGAAACCAAGTGTGTTTAGAAAATATTTAATAATAATAGTTTGTTTTGTTTGAGTTTTAAATAATGATTATATTAATTAATTCTAGTCCTTAAACAGAATTTATAATAATAATAAGAGTGGCGGTCCTTGTTATATGCCAACAAGTATTACACAATATTTGAAAGTCTATGTCTATGTCCCCCCCCCCACCACAAGAAATAAAAAGCAGATAAAGGTATTCATTAGTAAAAGAATTTATTACTCTAATTTTATACGAAAGAATGTGATATTTATTTTCACATTCGCAAATCCATTCATGAAGAGCAAGATATGTATTTTAGGGCATAGCTTTAATCTTTATTGGAAAACTTTTAATTAAATATATCTGATAATTTGTTCGACTTTAATTGAAATCACTTCATCACAAATTACGAGCATCGGAGCGGGCTTTACTGGAACAGAGAGGTAACGGTGCTGACGAATTATGAGCTATAAAGTGAAATTGAAAGACGATAGCTAGTCGATAATCGAAGTCCTATGGCGGCTTGCATCTGACAAGTCTTATGCCCTTTGACTAATATGAATAGGAGAGGAAGAGCTTTCTTCCTTGATAATTTAAATAACAGAAATATGATCACCGATGAGCCTAACGGAGTGAAAGATTGCCCTACATCAGCAATGTTCGAAGATGATGATTGATAGTCATCGTTTGAATACTAAAACCCATATAGAAGCTCTACGTGATGACTTGATCAATTAATTAAAGTCAAACGAGCTTTTAACGAAAACCATTTTAAAATATTTGCAAATCATATTAATTATGCCCCAATCATCGTGCCCTTTCTGAATCTAAATAGCAATTAACTGAAATTTGAATTAGAGTATATTTAGTTGATTCCTTTATCGACCCTTTTGCAGAAAACATTTTAAGATTATATATAAAGAATAAATACATATTGGTAAACATGAGAAAGTAGCTGGGGCATAGATTGGAAGTGGAGCTAATAATTTATTATTAGCCAATTATAAAAATAGTAAACATGTAATAATTTCTTTCGACTCGATAATTGATAGAACTTATAAATTTAGTTCTAATGAGCGAGAACTACTATTAGAATTAATATATTATTTGCGTGAGGCAAATAGAACAAAGGAGCTCATCGAGTCGAAAGATTATTGGCATATAATTAAAAATAAATGACATTAATAAAGCACACAAATCTATATAAATATATATAACATAATAAATGAACCGCCAAGTAAGAAAAGAGAAAGTTTAAGACTAGAGATTGAGAGAATTACGATATAAGTTTACAGTAGCATAAATAAAAGGTTTTATAAAGATTATTACATTAAAGAATAAAAGAGCTCTAAAAGGGAGTGTAAAGTAAATTTTGAAACTGGCCAGAAAGATTAAGGTTCATTTGGAAACATATTACCCAATTCTTCCGGGGGTTCATTTGGAAAAACGTAGGCATGCATTTAGTAGGTTACTTGAACAGCATTTTAGTGGCTTTTTATAATTTGATTGGTCCGGAAAAGATTCAGCAGCTTCATTGAAGATTTTTAGGGGACTTCAGGTACAAATAGCCAGATTCCTGACATTTTAGCCCTTCACCATAATCGAAACACTATTTAATTTTATAATTTAAAAACGCACAGAGTTGACTGCACTTTTCTACAACAAAGATGGCTTCTCTTTTCCAAACTTTTCAGAGCTATATATACTGTCCTCTCTGATGCCTTCAGGCTAGTGCTTCTTTCATTATCAATGTTTTTAGATACATTGGTTGTTTTTAGATCCATTCCTTCGATAAGGCTTTCAAACTCATTAGCTTGAATTCATTTTCTAATTAGAAAATGAATTCTTAAAATCAGAAAATGATTTTAATTAGGAAATCCTTATCTTTTTTCTAATTAATAAAACTTTAACTGTTGTTTTTGAAAAGGGAAAATCTGAAAGCTTATCGAAAGAATGTAGCTTTTAATCATTAAACTTTAACAACTTATTTAAAAATAAAATCAAACATTCCCACAATGAAACTTTTAAACAATTATATATATTTAAATATTTACAAATATATACCACAATCCAAGCAGTTATAATATATAAATTCATGAATAATTCTATCATGAATTTATTAATAGAAGTGATCAATTTAAATCTGAAACTAATTATTTAAATACACATTTATGAAATAAGTTATTCTTTAGGGAAATTAGCTGGATTGAATGTATAAAGCCCCATTGCATCGGAAATTTAAGGTTAGTACTAGGGTTTGAAGTGGGCTTATGGCTAGAGGTCATGAAGCTAGGATCGAACTCAGATCCAACTGCTTCAATATTTATATTGGAGATCATTTATCTTTTCCACATGAATGTGGTCATGTGTATTAATTGTATAAGATGGAGTAGATAGCTATAGGGAGCTTGAAGGTCTGATTAAATATATAATCAAAATACCCTAGAGTATATACTAAAAAATCTAATATGCCTATATAAAATAAAATTTTTGCTATAGCTAGCTTACAGCATTTTATACCATCACTACTCAAGCTAACTATTGGTGCAAAATGCCATAATCTGACTATAGCAAAGATTTTATTTTTTATTTTATATAGGCATATTGAATTTTTTAGTATTTATTCTAGAGTATTTTGATTATATATATATGACTTTGCATTGCCTCATAAATTGGATAGACCAATTATAAATATAGCTTTAAAGGTACTAAACTAGCATGTAAAATAATAAGACTCAGCTGGCAGCGAAATTGTAATTCAGAATCTAAGAGGCATTTTACTCAATCCAAACTACATTCAATAAATAAATAATTTAATATACTTTAATAAATTAATCTTTTCATCTATTTAAAAATTCTTAATTGCTTTAAAATGTATGTGTAGCTTGTATATACTCTAAATCACTTTTTAACAATATGATAAAGCTTATTCTAATTAAGTCTAAAATATATTTAAATATTGGTTCAAGTATCTCAGAGTAAATTAAATATTTGTACTAGCAACTACCATCATGTGATTCAAACTTTTGATAAGCGATATAATCTTATAAATAAATAAAAAAAAAATACAAAATCAAGTTCAATTAATAAATAAATTCATATTCTAATCACATTCAATAACAAGATGCAATAATAATTTATTGATTTTATATTTTAAGTGTATCTTTCTCTCTACTATTTCCATTTTTTTTTGCAAAAAAAAAAGTTTATAATATTATGGATATATATAAGCAACTTTATTTTGGTTTAACAATTATGTCTTGATGGCTAAAGTATTAACAAAGGTTATCTATTTTATTTAGATAGAAAAAAATAGTTAAAAATCGAATAAATTTAAATATATTTTTTTCAGATAAATAGCTTTAATAATTCATATATAACACCTTCAGTTATACTACTTCTCCCTAATCTTACATATATAATTCTTGCAAAAACTGTTTTTAACACTATTATAAGAATGGATTATTTCATAGAGTGGCTAAAATTTAAAATTGCGGTGTAAACATATACATAAGCTTCACTAAATATATATGCTAAAGAAAAATAAATGTGTGCTATAATGTAACTAAGGCATAGTCACTATTATTATAAATATATGAATAGCATTTGTTTATGTTTCCAGATACTTTATTTTTACCCAACTCCATTCTCCTTTGAAAGCATATTATAAATGACTAAACTAAATTATTATAAAGGACATATAAAAATAATAATTTTATAATCTAGGCAATCTTTGTTAAAAAATTAAATTTAAATACATTTAGAGGTAGTTCATTCATGCTCATATAAATATGTAAATTGTATATGGAATAAATTATACAAATATTAATTAAATATAAATACCTGTTCTTCATTTTTATAAATTTTCAAAGGAGAATGCTAAAATGGAACATATACAAAAAAACATATAATAATAATAATAATGATGATGAGGATGATGGTAATAATAATATATTGACCTTTCTCTGTATTCTTTTTTTTTTAAAAAAAAAGTTTTTAAAGAAATTAATATGATTAAAAGTTCATAACACTGTTTCCAAATCCTGCTTGTTTTTTTTGTTTTTTTTTTGGTGATTTAAGAAGAGTAAATAGATAGATGTGAACATCACCGAAAAATAACCATTACTTTGAATGATGAATAGTTTTAAGCCTAAATAATCTATTGTTCAAGTGTTTATTTTTGGAGATAATTACAGCCAGCAAATGATTCTAATTAACAGTTTTTGGAAATGCTTAGATAATTTAAATCAATCTAGACGTTAACATCTCTTTTCTAGAGTTATTTGAAGAAAAAGTTATTCCTTCTCTTTAAACATACATCCTCAAAAAATTTCTCATGCCTGGTGAAATTGACAAGCAATAAATAAAGATTTGGCAGAATTTGAGACAACTTAGCTTTTTTTTTAGTTATGCATAATTGTTATTTGCTTATACATTATATATATATATATTTTCATAATTTAGCAATATGAAGGCAAAACAGCAAAAAGAATTGTCAGTGACCAAAACTTAAAGGTAAAAATACCCCCCTTTGATTATTTCTTATTTTTATCCAACTTTTTTATTACATCAGCATTTCCATGGCAACCTTTAAACATATAGGCTGATCTTTGTGTGTTTTGTAATAGTCTATTATTATAACTAAGATCTACATGCACACTTGATGACAATCCTTTCAAACATCACTGTATCCAAATAGAACATTAAAATATTAATATAATATTAAATAAGTAATTTGAAATATATTTTATAAAACAAAACATTTCTCTATATTTTATCACCGATTTATGAGCGCACATTTTATTGCCTTTATTATAACTAAAGTGATTATTAATAGTAATTCAACCTATAATTTAATCACCGTATTATTACATTTATGCTGCTTTTAAAATATGTAATTTAAACACAATATTTACTTAAGCAAACAATGGCAACAAAAATATATATACTTTTAAAAAATCAAACAAATCTAAATGCGAAATTCAATTGTTTCTTTGGATTTCTTTTTCAACTAACTATATATACAATTGCAAAGATGTAAGGAAGTCATAATACATTTCTGACTCAAAGAAAATAAACCACGTACTTTAAGGATTGGACTAGGATTAATCTTTACAATACACACACACATATATATATATATGAGGCCAATAAAAATATAGGTGAGGAATTATTTAAAATATTGTACTGGATAAGTTTTAATATTGTTTAAGTAATATATAAAGTATTTAATAAAAGATTAACTTTCTTGTATATATTGTTTAAGTAATATATAAAGTATTTAATAAAAGATTAACTTTCTTGTATTCTATTGTTCCATCTGATTGGAGTTTCTGTTTTTATAAAACCTTACTTTGTTCTAAAACTCATTATAGTGGACTTACTTTTCTTTTAATTTTATTTAATGAGTAAATAATATTCTAAAACATCACATTTGACCAGTCAAAATAAGAGTCATAGATCAAATGCTGGCTTTGGGTTGGTATTGTTAGATCTAGTGTCTGAACCTACCCTGACATCTCTCTGAGGAGTGCCAAAGCACGAAACCATGGTCAGGGGTTTGGGGAGGGGTTCCTGACAGAGATATTTTAAATTCTTCCTCTGGCTAAGCATTTAACACAAAGCTTGTTGAGGAATTAGCAATCCTCATTGTTTATCACATTTGACCATTATACATATTTAAAAACTGACCTGTAAATATAACAATGTACCATAAATGTCAGTACAGATATTTACATAAATACTAAAATTACAATCAAATGAATCATTTTTACTTTGAGTTTTTCTTTTAATGTGAATGAATGAAGATAGATTTATAATAATACTATCAAGTTTTGCTTTAAAATCTGATATGTATATTTTTTTACAAAAATTACAACATTTTAAAAGACTTTAATACCAAGTCAATTTTGACAAATAATGATATAACAGACACTATTGTTTGTTTCTTTATATTACAATCAAGTTTATTAACTTCTATTTCTAAAAATAAAACAAACAAATAAACTGAAAGTCTATCTGTGTATTTCTTTATAACAATTAATTAATTAATGGGTGGAAAATTAGGTCCTCTGACCATTTTTTTTCTGTCAAAAGAAAAGGAAATCTTTATGTTTGGCAGCCGTCTTTAAAATGCTGATCTCATTAGATTTTATTTTCAACTTGAACATCAATAAATGCATTATGTTAAAATTAAAACACAGGCTATTATTCCTTAGGATAATGTTAATATTACGATCTAAAGTTATGGGGCAACAATGTTTTTTCTGAGATGAGTTCACTGAAGTTGAAGGTTTATTAAATACCCTATTATTATTTGTAAAAGTAAGTAATTTAAAGAAAAATCATCTGAAAAATGGATTGCCTGCCAAAACATGACAAGTATGTTAAAGGAATTATGTACAAAATTGAGCAATTACAATAGGTATTCTAGTATAATTCAAATATTCTGATAAAGATTAAAAATTTGCAATCAAAAACCAGAGTACATATTAGAGCTCTAAAACAAATAATTCAGGAATATTTAAAATAAAGATAGCTCTATGATGCATAAGTTACCAGTAATTCTTTATCATTTCTTTAATTTTTATTCTTATATATATAAATTGGAAATTTTTGTTTGCTAAGCTATAGATTTTTGTTTTAAGGTACTTAAATGTAAAAAATTGGTAAATTTCTAATGTAAATGAAGTCATAAAGAATAGCTAATTATATATAAATCTGAAATTTGAACACTAAAAAACACTATAATAAAATGTTTTAAGAATATTTGGGATGTGTGCATAAAAAATGAGTGCAATTAGATCAAAAGATAAATTACAAATGTTAAGTGCTAAAAAAAATGTTAGAAGACAACATTTTTAAAAACTTTGAAAAACTATACTACAATATATTTTTCAAAGTACAGTACTAGAATTGTGGAAATTCAATAACGCTATAAAAATACATAATAAAAATTGATAAATGGTTCTATGTAAAAACATATTTATACCAATTTGAATAGCAGAATCGAAATAGAAAACTGGAAAAAAGCTAGTATAATAAATAATGATATATATATAGTCGTAGAAATAAATACTTAAAATGTGCTGGAATGTTTAAGGCAATGCTTTCTAGTATCAATATTAAGTATCATTAGTATATCTTAGTACATTTTAATTTATGAGTTTTTTTTAAAAAAAATTGATTACATATTACTTGTGTTTAATTTATTTTATATATATATACACACAAGACAAACAACTTTTAGTTTATTAGTTAATAATATTTACTAAGGCAATAAATCTAAAGCATGTGCGGTGAAAATGCGAAGGTAGGGACCTCTACATATCTTAACCACAAGCTTACGCATTGGAAGAAAAATCAAATTTTTAGTAGTAATATAAAAATGAATATGGTTTCTGAATAGATATTGGCAAACAAGTGCTTGCTTTTCATTTATAAAATTCTATACTCACATGTTTATTTATTACTGCTATCTGATGCTAATTAATTATTACTCGAGCTACATAGATGATTTTTGAGCAAAATTATTATCAACGATTCTTACATAGATGTTTTATTATAGAACTTTATAATACATAGATAATAACAAAAGTATACCTAGTAACTAATATATTTTTTTAATTTTACGATGTAATATTTATTATAGTAAAGCTCATCATAAAATGTTGAATTTTCCCCCCTGTAGATTAGTTCGTATTATAACTTTTTCTAATGTATTATTATATTGATCTCATCGAGTTAGATAATATATATATATTGTGAATATTCAAATTAATGATCCAGGTATTTAAAAAAAAAATAAAGAAGTTTGTTGATCTTATTTGATTTTTTCTTTTGCTTGATAGATAGATAATGGAAGATCTTGGAAATATAGATTTAAATTGATCCCCATGGCAACCTAAAGCTTTTAAATAGAATTGTTTACTGTTGATTTTAGCTTTAAAATAATAAATTCACTATAATCAAACTCAGGAAAAACATATAGGTAAATAAATAAATTTTGAAAACAATTCAGTACAATATAAGTTTACTTGAATAGGATCAATATTATTTTACATATTTCATGTATATTAATGCAGTCACCATAGTAACATTATTACATATAATTCAATGTTTTTGTGTTATGTATATTTGTTTATAAATTAATTTAAAAAAATATTATTGTTAAAATATATATATATGTAAATTATTAGTGTTTATAAAGTAAATAAAGGTTGTTATGTCAATTTTGTATTTTGGTTTACAAATAATAAGAAAAATCGGTGCTGATATAGTACGTGCTCGGCGGCCATTTTGAATTTGAAAACAGCCAAAAACACTGCTGGCACATGCAAGCGATAAATGTCATCGACTAGAAACACTCATTTTTTAAAAAAGTAAATCGCCTGAGGCACTATAATTAAAAAAGGTGTTGGGAAGGGACTACACTTAAAAAAATTGCGGGAAACGTCACATTAAATAGCTTAAGGTGATACTATCAAAAAAAAAAGGGCGGGAAAAGGAAAAGAGGTGAAAATTAAAAAATACTTTAAAATAAACCAAAAACGCTAATTTATATATATAGTCATAATCAAACATTGCAATATTTACAAAAATCCGTTAAAATATAGCGATCACTAGAAAAATAATATAATGCTATAAATCAAACCTTACTTTAAAATAAACCAAAAACGCTAATTTATATATATAGTCATAATCAAACATTACTTTAAAATAAACCAAAACCGCTAATATATATAGTCATGATAATCAAATATTGCAATAGTAAATGTCAAAAGATTAACCCTATGTTAAGGCACTTTTTTAAAAAAAAATCGTAAATGATATTTACAAAAACCCGTTAAAATATAGCGATCATTAGAAAAATAATAAATGCTATTTTAAAAATATCAGTCCGGTCTATCAACGCTATATACTAAATCAGTATTATAATTTTAAAAAACAATATTTAAAAACTATAATGCTATAAATCAAACATTGAGTTGTAACGTCACATTGAATAGCCAAAGGTTATACTATGGAAAATAAACCAAAACCGCTAATATATATAGTCATGATAATCAAATATTGCAATAGTAAATCTCAAAAGATTAACCCTATGTTAAGGCACTTTTTTTAAAAAAAATCGTAAATGATATTTACAAAAACCCGTTAAAATATAGCGATCATTAGAAAAATAATAAATGCTATTTTAAAAATATCAGTCCGGTCTATCAACGCTATATACTAAATCAGTATTATAATTTTAAAAAACAATATTTAAAAACTATAATGCTATAAATCAAACATTGAGTTGTAACGTCACATTGAATAGCCAAAGGTTATACTATGGAAAAAAAGAGCGGGAAAAGAAAAAGAGATGAAAATTAAAAAATACTTTAAAATAAACCAAAAACGCTAATTTATATATATAGTCGTAATCAAACATTACTTTAAAATAAACCAAAAACGCTAATATATATAGTCATGATAATCAAATATTGCAATCGTAAATCTCAAAAGATTAACCCTATGTTAAGGCATTTTTTTTTAAAAAAAATCGTAAATGATATTTACAAAAACCCGTTAAAATATAGCGATCATTAGAAAAATAATAAATGCTATTTTAAAAATATCAGTCCGGTCTATCAACGCTATATACTAAATCAGTATTATAATTTTAAAAAACAATATTTAAAAACTATAATGCTATAAATCAAACATTGAGTTGTAACGTCACATTGAATAGTCAAAGGTTATACTATGGAAAAAAAGAGCGGGAAAAGAAAAAGAGATGAAAATTAAAAAATACTTTAAAATAAACCAAAAACGCTAATTTATATATATAGTCATAATCAAACATTGCAATAGCATTTATTTAAGTAATTTTTTACTAATATTTTAAGAATTTAAAAAAAATTACCAACTCTCGATCGGATGGATGGTCATCCGCTCAGGCTAAATTTGGTTCTTCCTCTTCATTACTGCAATACCACAAAACATCAAATTATACTTTTAAGATTTAGGTTTATTATTTTAAAGAAGACGCCAGTAAACAATTAATTTATTCAGGAAATATCGCAGCTTGATATGGTCTCTTTCAAATTTATTTTTAAAACTGTGTACTTGGGTCTGACACAAGGTATCTATGATGTAAGATAATTTCCAAGAATTATAGTTCGGATTTGGGCCTTTGTCTTACTAAGATAAAAGAAAGTGTTAAGTTAAACTTTCAAATTTAAAAAAAAACAAAACTATAAACCAGCTAATGGACTTTTATGCCTCAAGCCTAACTAGTCATCAAATGCAAAAGATGGTTAAAATTAATTATAACAAAAAATTTATAATAAATTAATGATTTAAAAATATAATCGCACTGTAACATATTATACATCACAACTTGTACTCATATATATATATGGGTGCCGATACATGTATTAGTTTTAAGATTTTAGTTTTAACACTTTAAAGACGCAAATAAAATTATTTGGTCATTTATTATAAAAAATATAAAAATAAATTAATGATTTAATTTATTTACGGGTGTATTCTTTTTTTACTTTCTAGTGCATGTATTTCGACGTAGTCGACCCACGTAGTCTATCATGTCAGCTGCCATCCCACCCCATCCAGTATTATGAATGCCTAATAAAATATATTCTTTAATTATATTTGCGTATTCACTTATTGTTGCTAATTCTGTCTATCATTCCGTTTCACCTTCTATGTATCATAGTAGGCCTGTTTGTCAAATTCAAACCCATCCCAGACCACGTGTATAATCCTATAATAATGTACTTTGATGTATAATAACGTATGTTTACGTGTATTGCGCACATCTAATATATAAATAAATATATTTATATATTAGATGTCGCACATATTAGACATCAAAATACATTATTATAAGATTATATACATAACGATGTTAGGCTTGAAGCATAAAAGTCCATTAGCTGGTTTACAGTTGTTTTTTTTTTTTAATTTGAAAGTTTAACTTAACACTTTCTTTTATCTTAATAAGACAAAGGCCCAATCCGAACTATAATTCTTGGAAATTATCTTACGTCATAGATACCTTGTGTCAGACCCAAGTACACAGTTTTAAAAATAAATTTGAAAGAGACCATATCAAGCTGCGATATTTCCTGAATAAATTAATTGTTTACTGGCGTCTTCTTTAAAATAATAAACCTAAATCTTAAAAGTATAATTTGATGTTTTGTGGTATTGCAGTAATGAAGAGGAAGAACCAAATTTAGCCTGAGCGGACGACCATCCATCCGATCGAGAGTTGGTAATTTTTTTTAAATTCTTAAAATATTAGTAAAAAATTACTTAAATAAATGCTATTGCAATGTTTGATTATGACTATATATATAAATTAGCGTTTTTGGTTTATTTTAAAGTATTTTTTAATTTTCATCTCTTTTTCTTTTCCCGCTCTTTTTTTCCATAGTATAACCTTTGACTATTCAATGTGACGTTACAACTCAATGTTTGATTTATAGCATTATAGTTTTTAAATATTGTTTTTTAAAATTATAATACTGATTTAGTATATAGCGTTGATAGACCGGACTGATATTTTTAAAATAGCATTTATTATTTTTCTAATGATCGCTATATTTTAACGGGTTTTTGTAAATATCATTTACGATTTTTTTAAAAAAAAAATGCCTTAACATAGGGTTAATCTTTTGAGATTTACGATTGCAATATTTGATTATCATGACTATATATATTAGCGTTTTTGGTTTATTTTAAAGTAATGTTTGATTACGACTATATATATAAATTAGCGTTTTTGGTTTATTTTAAAGTATTTTTTAATTTTCATCTTTTTCTTTTCCCGCTCTTTTTTTCCATAGTATAACCTTTGGCTATTCAATGTGACGTTACAACTCAATGTTTGATTTATAGCATCATACTTTTTAAATATTGTTTTTTTAAATTATAATACTGATTTAGTATATAGCGTTGATAGACCGGACTGATATTTTTAAAATAGCATTTATTATTTTTCTAATGATCGCTATATTTTAACGGGTTTTTGTAACTATCATTTACGATTTTTTTTTTAAAAAAATGCCTTAACATAGGGTTAATCATTTGAGATTTACGATTGCAATATTTGATTATCATGACTATATATATTAGCGTTTTTGGTTTATTTTAAAGTAATGTTTGATTACGACTATATATATAAATTAGCGTTTTTGGTTTATTTTAAAGTGTTTTTTAATTTTCATCTTTTTTTCTTTTCCCGCTCTTTTTTTCCATAGTATAACCTTTGGCTATTCAATGTGACGTTACAACTCAATGTTTGATTTATAGCATTATAGTTTTTAAATATTGTTTTTTAAAATTATAATACTGATTTAGTATATAGCGTTGATAGACCGGACTGATATTTTTAAAATAGCATTTATTATTTTTCTAATGATCGCTATATTTTAACGGGTTTTTGTAAATATCATTTACGATTTTTTTTTTTAAAAAATGCCTTAACATAGGGTTAATCTTTTGACATTTACTATTGCAATATTTGATTATCATGACTATATATATTAGCGGTTTTGGTTTATTTTAAAGTAATGTTTGATTATGACTATATATATAAATTAGCGTTTTTGGTTTATTTTAAAGTAAGGTTTGATTTATAGCATTATATTATTTTTCTAGTGATCGCTATATTTTAACGGATTTTTGTAAATATTGCAATGTTTGATTATGACTATATATATAAATTAGCGTTTTTGGTTTATTTTAAAGCATTTTTTAATTTTCACCTCTTTTCCTTTTCCCGCACTTTTTTTTTTGATAGTATCACCTTAAGCTATTTAATGTGACGTTTCCCGCAATTTTTTTAAGTGTAGTCCCTTCCCAACACCTTTTTTAATTATAGTGCCTCAGGCGATTTACTTTTTTAAAAAATGAGTGTTTCTAGTCAATGACATTTATCGCTTGCATGTGCCAGCAGTGTTTTTGGCTGTTTTCAAATTCAAAATGGCCACCGAGCGTGTACTATATCAGCACCGAAAAATCTAATCGAATTTGGATTTCATTTTCATGTATCCATTTTCTCCAAACTTCCATGTACTTGAATGCCAGGCAGGAAAATTAGCTCTGTTGTATCGTTTGGCATTGAGGTTTATTCAAGTAATATTCAGTGGTTGTTATGATACCAGAACGCCAGAAAGAGAACACATAAATAGCAGCCAACAGACTATAAGAGAAGCTATCGTCTTTTTGTAATTGACACGACAGACCTATTTTCTGTGTTTTTACAAATAAAAGTTTTTCAATATTTTTTTTTGTGTTAAACCATAAGACATGAAAAAATAAGCTTAAATTATCTGCCCATTCAATCAGTTGAAGGGGCAGTTGCGAAGGATTTCCAAGGGAACGATAACAAAATGTAAAAAAAAAAAGAAAACCTATAAAAAAAAAATACTTTATATAAAAATCGGCTATTTTAGTTTTAAAAACAAAGAGATTTCTGGTTTAAAGTTTGGCGTATAACTACCATTGGATTTACGTAACAAGCAAAAGGAACACAGGGTCAACTGGATTAATTCACATCATAAAAAAAAAAAAAGGCTCATTAAATTGCACTCTCCTCTCTGGAAAAGAAAAAGGACTGTTAGTGAAGCATTGTTTCGAATTATTATTTCTGAGAAATAAACTTCTCTTTGTATCATAAAAACTGAAGTCAATCAATGGACAAATAAATAGTGAACGGACAGACTCTTATATATATATGGTATGATTTTTTTTTTTATATAAAATGTGGCATATTAATTTTTTTTACATATATTTAAAGAGGATGATTTATATATTTTTTTAATTATCTTTAAGAGTAATAGAATTTATTAAATGAAAATGATCGGAGAGATTTATTTATTAATCATTTGAACTTTTGTCTAAGTATATATTAACACAATCCGATGTTGTTGTTTTATATATATATGATTTGATGGTTGCATGTATAAAATTTAGTTAAAACCTCGAATAGACAAGAGATTCAAATATATCATATTATTTCATACCCATTTATCGGTTATTATTTTGATAAACAAATAGACTTCGATCCCGATCCTATTTCATATCTTTGGTATCTGTTATATATAAATTTTTCAGTAAAATATCCAAAAGTCTCTCCATTCATTCATTCATTTTTTTATGTCGTTATTGTTGTCGCAACACATTTAGAGATACTCATAGTAATTTTATCATTTTTATTTAGTCAATCAATCTGAAATATAAAGTAATTTCCAATGTATTTTATAATTAATCTTGCCAATTTTCTTTTATATAATCCAATAAATTGAATTAATTTAAATACCAAGACTACGTTTAATTATTTTGTTTTATTTGGATTGCATAAGATGACGTAGCTATTTAAATAGCAAGGTTCAAACCCAGCTTGGTAAGTGAGCTAGAATATAAGATATGGTATGTTTTGCTTATTAGTATTTTATTTTATTCCCATATGAATTTTATATTTATATTTGCATTCGAATATTATATATATATTATCATTTATCTTAGTTAATATTACAAAGTCAATCATTTCATGTTTGTCTGATTCCGTCATAAAAATCTAAATAGATCGTGCTTTATCGTTGGTTCAGAATAACTCGTCTTAGATATTTTTTTTTAAACTTCTATAAAATGAAGAGAACAAACATCATTGACCGGTTTAATTGAATATTGTTTTGATTTGTATAAATATCAATTATAATCATGTGTTTTAATCATTGCCAACCAATTTTATATTCAATTGTTTAAAGATTCAAATAAATAATATTAATACTCATAGGTGAATAAACATCCAATAGAAACTTAATATCTCTTTTATGTAATGTGGTTGGACATTGTAGAGTTAGAAATGAGCTAATAGAGTGTTAATAATAAATTCCAGTGAAGTATTCTATTTTAACACATAAACGAAGCAATAAATAAGTATCACTTTATTGGAAGATATGAATAAATTATTTATAAATTATTTTATAGCTTCTTAGTAAACTAGACGTATATTAATTTGTTTAAACATTTAAATGAGTGCATAAATTTTCAAAGTGTTTATAAAATGATATTAAAACCAGTTGATGTCAATAGAAAATTATTAATTAAAGATTGGAGTAGAAAGAATTGTGTATCGCTTACTGACACGAATGTTTATACTTTCTATTTAGCGTTTATTAAACTAGATATATATTTGAGTCAAGTATTATTTTGTTTTGATATTTAAATAGTGTCTATATGTAAAAATGTTTTGTAAAATACAATTATAGGTATTTAGAAGCTTATCCGTTAAGATAAAATGCAGCATCATTAAATAATGAAGTAGATTTAAATTACTACAATAATAATAGGTTAATAAAATATATATTGAAATCTGCTTTAGTTATTAATTAGATTTGATTTTCACTAGATTGCTAATCAAGTAGTTAGCCTAATCGTATATTATTGTCTAGGGCAATAGTAGATGGTTTCGTTGCTCAGTGCAGTGTACTTTGTAATGTGATGGATTTGTTGATGTCTGGAGCAGATAATCTCATTATTCTTTTGTTTCACATATCGCTTAAACAAATTAGACTTTAAGAGAGATTATTTGTGCTTTGTGATGGTTTATTACACAATGGCGATCCGATTGAGCTAGACTAGATGAATTTAAATTAGATTTTGGATTTTTTTATCAGATCAGATTGATCATCCTAACCATCACCTGCATTCATCAATTCAACCAGTTACAAAATGGCACCAACGTTTGGAGCCTTCTTTCTTCAATTTAAATGGAATACAGCAATCATCAATTCCATCAGTTACAAAATGGCGCGCCAACTCAGGCCGAAATAACCAATTAAAGAACCAAGTTTGAGTCTCATATAGATGTTAAAACATGGTATTATGTTTGTATGCATTGGTGTAGTTATATAGCTGATTATATTATATCATAGGTTTAAATAAGATATTAGAATATTTGTTGTTGTCGTTCTTTGTGGATTTTATTCGCAGCTGTAGGATTGAATGGATAGAGATGTTTTATGTAAAAATAAATAAAGGTAAAGTATTTCGCAATTTAGTTTAAAAAAAAGACAGAATATTTGACATAAATAGTAAAATAAAATGGAAAGCAATAAGACAGAAGCATTATCCAAACCTGAAGGAGATCTGTATCCAATTCTGAAAGAATTGATGGAAAAGATGAGTAAAGATATAAGTAGAGATATAAATAATAAATTTAGTGATATAAACAATAAATTTAGTGATATGGGTAGTGATATAAACAATAAATTTAGTGACATGAATAGTGAAATAAATAATAAATTTAGTGACATGAATAGTGAAATAAATAATAAATTTAGTGACATGAGTAGAGATAATCAAATGTTGAGAGAAGACATGAACAATAAATTGAGTGATATTATTAGAGAGAATAAAGAACTTAGAGAGGAGGTAAATATTAAAATTGGCCTATGCAAAATCGAGCTAAATGCTACTAATGCCAAGTTTGATGAATTTAAGCATAACTTAGATACTCGGTTGAAAGAATCCAATGATAAATATAATTGTAGGTTTGACGAATTGAGTGACCATATAGAGAAGTCACAAGAACACATAGATGTCAGGCTTAACATTTTAGAAGCCGAAGTTAAAAGTTGTAAAATTAAATATCAAAGTTTGGAGGAAAAATGTTTTAAAATTGAACAGACTTATGTAGATACCCAGAAAGCAACCGCATTGGAGATAAGTGATATTAAAAAGGAGCTAAGAGATATTCAGACTAATATGAAGGTAAAATGTAACGAAGCAAAAATAGTAAATTACAAAACGTTAGAACAGGTGCCTTTAGGAAAAGTAAAGATGATTAAAAGATTTGAAAAGGTAAAAATAGATTGTTCTAATGATTCAGTAAAAATAAAGTATATTGATGAACAGAATAATTTAGATAAGAAGCTTTCAAATGTTGAGCTGTTACAACCAAATAAAAACATAAAGACTGAGGTTAGTCAGAAAATGATAGATGAAGCATGGTTAATAAATAAATTTAAATCCAAAGGAGTTGAAAATTTGAAAGGTAACTTTGGAAATTATATAGAGTGCAAACAAGTAACACAAAGATTTTAAAAAATCTATCATAATGCAAAGGAAAGGTGGAAAATAAGTACGGAAGAAGATATGTCCATAATAATGCAGGCAGATAACATTTATTATAGGAAGTATGTTAAGCAGTTATTTCAAGGAGAACTTTGTGATAGTACAGTAAAATGGAAGGAGGATGAATCCTTTGAAAAATGGAGTAAGAATTTATTTCTTGAGAAAACTTATAGTAAGTATAACTATACAGTAGATGATAATGTTCATAGTAACATTTCTCTGTTATTTTGTTCAGAAATATTGAGAGTAGTTGAAAAGTACATGGAGAGAGGAAAAGACTAATATTGATTTGATAAATTTAGATGGCATGATTTCCTCCCTGACCCATGATTTGACTAATGGATTAATGAATTTGTGGATGACTGGAAAATAAAAGAATTTATATAAGAACATATTTATTTGAAGTAGAGACAAATCAGTGACCCGCAGAATTATAAGTTCAAAAAGTTTTTGAATGTATATGAGGGACCATTCCAAATAAAAAGAAAAGTGGGGGAGAATGCATTTCTCATAGAAACCCCTGAAGGTGAAAAAGGTACCTTCAATGCCCGAAGCTTAAAGCCAGTAGCACCACCCAATTAAATAAAAAGACATTCACTAAAGTAATTTTATTAGTATGTCTCACGATATTTATTATTATGACCAAAAGTCATTAGTAGTAGTGTAGATATACATATGAAAGACTAAAAAAAAAAAAAAAACAGACTGAAAAATATTTATAGTCAAAGTACTTTTGAAGATTTTCATTGTATAGTAGACAAATGCTATTTAATATTAGACCTTGTAAAATTGACTGATGGTGATGAATGTGTGATTTAATGCATTGGAGATGTAGAGTGTAGGGTTTTAATGTCTATGCTAACTGTAAATTGTAAATATTTGTATGGTTAAGTCTTTTCTTTGAGGAAGTTGGCAGAACTATAAATGTGTGTTGTGGCTCATAACTCTATATAAAATTATATTGAAGTCTGAAGTCGACAGATGTCCCAGACTTATTATGAAGTAGCAGGTAGGAAGAAATCCTTGATGGCAGGATTTATCTTTTGATATGAGTTATAATTTTAAAGAGAAATGTTTAGTAGTTTCCCTAACCTGTATAAAATAAAGCTATTCAAACATAAATGTCCCTGATTAGCATCAATGTAGAGCACAGCTTAATTTGTAAAGTAGTTGTCAGATCCTCCAGAAATTAAAATTAGATTTGATTAACATTTAATCAGTTTATTTTAGTATTAGAAGTGATTTAAAAATGAGATATCTCTGTTGTTTTGAATCTCCAGCTCATTGTAGAAGTTAATTTTCATTTGTTTAGTTTATGTTATAAGAAAAGTAACTTTAAAGCTAGTATTTTCAATGTCCAAGGCAGGACTTGAATAAATATAAGATATTCATAAATCAAAGTTATATTCTCATTTTATGACAATATTGAATGTTTAAAGTTTAGGCCCACAGTAGTGTCACTGAAATGAACTACAGATAGGCCTAAAGAAAATAATAATAATAAAAGCTATTGTTAAGTTTTAAGAAAATAAAACATATGAATATATATATAAATATTAAACAATGCAATAAAAACATATGGTTATTAGAGAGTAACTAATAATATTTGGCATATAAATGAATTTTGTTCTGTAATATATTTGACTTGTATGAAGCAAATACTAAATGATTTTCTTGTTTGACTCTAACATTAGAGCATTGTTGTCAAGAAAGTCGCAGAGAAAAATGTAAAGATGTAATAATTTAATTGAGAAATCCAATATAAATTTTTGTTGAAAAAAAAAAACCTAGAGATGTGATTATACTACATAAATGGTAGATATAAAAAAATGCATGTAGGTATACTAAGAAGATAAGGAGGAAAGGAATAAATGAATTCCATATTGCTTTGATGAGAATAAGATATTTGAAACTTTTGACTAACATTTTAAATGATATTAAAATCAAGACAGATAGAAAGGATAAACTTTTATCTGTGTTGAAGTTAAAATGTTTAATGATTTTAGAGAAAGGAAAAAGTGTCTTTATTTTTTTTTTCTCTGTAGAGGGGAGATATTGTGAATATTCAAATTAATGATCCAGGTATTTAAAAAAAAAATAAAGAAGTTTGTTGATCTTATTTGATTTTTCTTTTGCTTGATAGATAGATAATGGAAGATCTTGGAAATATAGATTTAAATTGATCACCATGGCAACCTAAAGCTTTTAAATAGAATTGTTTACTGTTGATTCTAGCTTTAAAATAATAAATTCACTATAATCAAACTCAGG
This sequence comes from Epiperipatus broadwayi, assembly GCA_028023455.1. Taxonomy (NCBI): domain Eukaryota; kingdom Metazoa; phylum Onychophora; class Udeonychophora; order Euonychophora; family Peripatidae; genus Epiperipatus; species Epiperipatus broadwayi. Next base: position 5,912,273 of record JAQFVV010012429.1, on the reverse strand, counting down.
AAAAACATATAGGTAAATAAATAAATTTTGAAAACAATTCAGTACAATATAAGTTTACTTGAATAGGATCGATATTATTTTACATATTTCATGTATATTAATGCAGTCACCATAGTAACATTATTACATATAATTCAATGTTTTTGTGTTATGTATATTTGTTTATAAATTAATTTAAAAAAATATTATTGTTAAAATATATATATATGTAAATTATTAGTGTTTATAAAGTAAATAAAGGTTGTTATGTCAATTTTGTATTTTGGTTTACAAATAATAAGAAAAATCTAATCGAATTTGGATTTCATTTCCATGTATCCATTTTCTCCAAACTTCCATGTACTTGAATGCCAGGCAGGAAAATTAGCTCTGTTGTATCGTTTGGCATTGAGGTTTATTCAAGTAATATTCAGTGGTTGTTATGATACCAGAACGCCAGAAAGAGAACACATAAATAGCAGCCAACAGACTATAAGAGAAGCTATCGTCTTTTTGTAATTGACACGGATGGACCTATTTTCTGTGTTTTTACAAATAAAAGTTTTTCAATATTTTTTTTTTGTGTTAAACCATAAAACATGAAAAAATAAGCTTAAATTATCTGCCCATTCAATCAGTTGAAGGGGCAGTTGCGAAGGATTTCCAAGGGAACGATAACAAAATGTAAAAAAAAAAAGGAAACCTATAAAAAAAAAATGCTTTATATAAAAATCGGCTATTTTAGTTTTAAAAACAAAGATATCTCTGGTTTAAAGTTTGGTGTATAACTACCATTGGATTTGCATAAACATCATGTCATGAGCAAAGGAACACAGGATCAACTGGATTAATTCACATCAAAAAAAAAAAAAGGCTAATTAAATTGCACTCTCCTCTCTGGAAAAGAAAAAGGACTGTTAGTGAAGCATTGTTTCGAATTATTATTTCTGAGAAATAAACTTCTCTTTGCATCATAAAAACTGAAGTCAATCAATGGACAAATAAATAGTGAACGGACAGACTCTTATATATATATGGTATGATATTTTTTTTTATATAAAATGTGCGCATATTAATTTTTTTTACATATATTTAAAAAGGATGATTTATATATTTTTTTAATTATCTTTAAGAGTAATAGAATTTATTAAATGAAAATGATCGGAGAGATTTATTTATTAATCATTTGAACTTTTGTCTAAGTATATATTAACACAATCCGATGTTGTTGTTGTTGTTATATATATATATATATGATTTGATGGTTGCATGTATAAAATTTAGTTAAAACCTCGAATAGACAAGAGATTCAAATATATCATATTATTTCATACCCATTTATCGGTTATTATTTTGATAAACAAATAGACTTCGATCCCATCCTATTTCATATCTTTGGTATCTGTTATATATAAATTTTTCAGTAAAATATCCAAAAGTCTCTCCATTCATTCATTCATTTTTTTTATGTCGTTATTGTTGTCGCAACACATTTAGAGATACACATAGTAATTTTATCATTTTTATTTAGTCAATCAATCTGAAATATAAAGTAATTTCCAATGTATTTTATAATTAATCTTGCCAATTTTCTTTTATATAATCCAATAAATTGAGTTAATTTAAATACCAAGACTACGCTTAATTATTTTGTTTTATTTGGATTGCATAAGATGACGTAGCTATTTAAATAGCAAGGTTCAAACCCAGCTTGGTAAGTGAGCTAGAATATAAGATATGGTATGTTTTGCTTATTAGTATTTTATTTTATTCCCATATGAATTTTATATTTATATTTGCATTCGAATATTATATATATATTATCATTTATCTTAGTTAATATTACAAAGTCAATCATTTCATGTTTGTCTGATTCCGTCATAAAAATCTAAATAGATCGTGCTTTATCGTTGGTTCAGAATAACTCGTCTTAGATATTTTTCTTAAACTTCTATAAAATGAAGAGAACAAACATCATTGACCGGTTTAATTGAATATTGTTTTGATTTGTATAAATATCAATTATAATCATGTGTTTTAATCATTGCCAACCAATTTTATATTCAATTGTTTAAAGATTCAAATAAATAATATTAATAATACTCATAGGTGAATAAACATCCAATAGAAACTTAATATCTCTTTTATGTAATGTGGTGGGACATTGTAGAGTTAGAAATGAGCTAATAGAGTGTTAATAATAAATTCCAGTGAAGTATTCTATTTTAACACATAAACGAAGCAATAAATAAGTATCACTTTATTGGAAGATATGAATAAATTATTTATAAATTATTTTATAGCTTCTTAGTAAACTAGACGTATATTAATTTGTTTAAACATTTAAATGAGTGCATAAATTTTCAAAGTGTTTATAAAATGATATTAAAACCAGTTGATGTCAATAGAAAATTATTAATTAAAGATTGGAGTAGAAAGAATTGTGTATCGCTTACTGACACGAATGTTTATACTTTCTATTTAGCGTTTATTAAACTAGATATATATTTGAGTCAAGTATTATTTTGTTTTGATATTTAAATAGTGTCTATATGTAAAAAATGTTTTGTAAAATACAATTATAGGTATTTAGAAGCTTATCCGTTAAGATAAAATGCAGCATCATTAAATAATGAAGTAGATTTAAATTACTACAATAATAATAGGTTAATAAAATATATATTGAAATCTGCTTTAGTTATTAATTAGATTTGATTTTCACTAGATTGCTAATCAAGTAGTTAGCCTAATCGTATATTATTGTCTAGGGCAATAGTAGATGGTTTCGTTGCTCAGTGCAGTGTACTTTGTAATGTGATGGATTTGTTGATGTCTGGAGTAGATAATCTCATTATTCTTTTGTTTCACATATCGCTTAAACAAATTAGACTTTAAGAGAGATTATTTGTGCTTTGTGATGGTTTATTACATAATGGCGACCCGATTGAGCTAGACTAGATTAATTTAAATTAGATTTTGGATTTTTTTATCAGATCAGATTGATCATCCTAACCATCACCCAGCATTCATCAATTCAACCAGTTATAAAATGGCACCAACGTTTGGAGCCTTCTTTCTTCAATTTAAATGGAATTCAGCAATCATCAATTCCATCGGTTACAATATATATATATTGTAGCGGAATAAAAATGTGATCCATGAAACAATGGTCCTGGTTTAAGTTTAGTTCGAATTTGAATTTACATATTTAAATTTTAGCATGTAAAACTTTGATATGAAGAATTATTCTCTTATTCGTTAACTGCAAATTATTTTTGAATAAGCATCTTATAAGCATCCATCGGAAATCTAAAAAAAACCTATATTATAGTAATTATTAATTGATATTTTATTGAAAAATAAGGCAAACTTATGATTATTATATTTTATTTTAATTAATTATTTTTTTATGAAGATTAAAAAAGTGTCATTAACTTTCTTGTATTTCAAAGAGTATATATGTGCAACAACATTTTGCATTTAACATAGATATATTATACATTAAACATTATATAGATGTATTTTAATGTATAAACATTTATCTTATTAATATTAATTTTAACAGAAAATATATTTCATGTCAATTAATTAGCGTATATGTTTCAAACGTTTATTGTCCATTTGTCATTTATTTTTATATTTATTGTTAATAAATTATAATTTCATTTATAACAAATAAACTTGCTTTAATTGTCATTCTAGTAATAATACAAACCTATTGGTTAATAATATTTTCATAGATAATAGTCAGGCATTGACTTACACCATGTCATCATCAGCAACAACAATTATCAATCCACCATAGGATGAAGGCTTTTCAAGTTCAATCCATCTTCTCCAATCTTTAGCTTCTTTTCTCCACATCATCCCTGCACATTGTCTTAATTCCTCCATCCATCTCATGTCATCTCTTTTTGGGTCTTTTACAACCTCTTGGAATCCACTTTAAGATTTCAATTGTCAGTTCTTGTCTTATAGATAAAGATGCAGTTGGATGGTGCCGTTTTTAAGCTAAACTATAAAATATGACCATCCCGGGCCATTGATTATAATAATTTTGCTGTGCTTTTTTTGTAATGCTAAAATAAAAACAAAACAAAATCATCTGTTATAAATATTATTTTTTATTAATTTATACACTTTAAATGATAATAATAAATGTAAAATAAAATCAACAAATTACAATTTGATTCCTATATTTTTTTAATTGTGTTACGGCTTTTTTTATACATTTTCTATTGGATATTTTTTTACTTGTGTTATGACTTTTTGTTGTTGTTGTTGTTTAACTAAAAAATAATAATCGTAATAAAAAGTAAAAATTCTTAATCTATTTTTTATTTTTTTAGTCTTCGTTTTACTTCTTTTTTTTTTTTTACAGACAAAGAGATAGGCTATTTTTTACTTCAAATAGAATGACAATAAAAAGTAAAAGTTGTTACGGTTAGGTTTAGGGTTAGTTTTAGGGTTACTTTAGGGTTAGGTTTAGGATTAGTTTTAGGGTTAGGTTTAGGGTTAGTTTTAGGTTTAGGGTTAGTTTTAGAGTTAGTGTTCTGTTGTTTGTAATGCTAAAATAAAATAATTCAAAATCGTAACCGTACTGGACAAAAGAAAGAAACTCAAACTTTTTTAAACAACAACAAACGCATATACATGTCTTCTTTACTTATTAAACATGTTTATAATATTTGCTTTTTATGAAATTTACAAAAAATCGTGTATATTTGTACTTTTCTTACTGCATATTTTTTTGGTACCACTCTTTTTTAATTCAAAAATATACACATGGTAGAATCTTCTTTGAATCTTCTTTGTCGCATGGAATGTTATGAACAGTACGTTACTTGACTGTTACCTAATTGCAACTCACTAAAAACATAGATATTTAACATTTTCCCAATTAAAACTTCAACAGAGTATGTTGTAAAAAGTCTTAGAATTATTACTTTAAAAATTCTGAACATTTCAATACTTTAAAATAAAAAAAAATCCAATGAAAACAACATTTCCATCCAATTCAAATACAAACTCTCTCATCAAGCCGTAACTATTTTATAAACTGTGCGAATTTGGAAAATGTATTTGCTGTGATGTGACATACATGCTGTACTGTGATGCGACATAGCGGCCTGCATTCTGTAGCACAACAAAAAAGTTGTATTATAGAAAATGCGGGTTTGAATGTGTCCGCCTCGAAAACAGCATTTTTATGTGTTTTAGCATGAAAACAGTGCCATAGAGCAGCATCTTTAGCTATAAGATGAGTACTCAATTGTCCATCTATTATCATCTCTTCTAGAAATATATCTAGCCCAACTCTACTTCAGTCTTTTAATTTTTTCAATGAGGTAAGTAACACATGTTTGTTCTCTTATCCATATATTGCATTTTCGATCTACTCTTGTTACTCCCAACATGCATCTCTCCATACTTCTTTGAGTGGTCCAAAGTCTCTGTATTGCTCTTCTATTAAGTGTCCAAGTATCAGATCCATAAGTAAGGACTGGTAAAACACATTTAATAAAAACCTTCCTTTTCAAACACAGGCATATTTCCTTTTAGTATCAAGTTATTTTTATCAAAAGCATTCCAACCAAGTTTAATTCTATAATTAATTTTATCCATTATGTTTCTATCTGTATTAATATAATCTGACCAAGTCAATAATTAATTTCTTACTTTGAGAAAATTCATTAAACATTACTTTAGTCTTTTTTACATTTATCTTTAGTCCTACTTTCCTACTTTCATCTGATAATTTCTGCAACATTTCCTGCAGCTCTAAAGCATTATTTTCAAAAACAACTACATCATCTGCAAAATCTAAATGACTTAAATAATCTCCATTTACTTTCACTCCTTTAGTTTCTCATTTTAATCCACAAAATACTTCTTGCAGCACTTCTGTAAAATGTTTTGGAGATATGGAGTCGCCTTGTCTTACACCCTTCTCAATGTTGACTTTCCCAGTATCATTATGTAATCTAATTGTTGCTGTTGCATTTTTATAAATATTCTTTAAACTATATCACTATCCTAGATTTGTACCTTGATGATCCAATGCTTTAATCACTGAAGAAATGTTTATAGAATCAAATGCCTTTTCATAATCCACAAATCCAAAGCATAATGGCAACTCATATTCCTTTATCCTTTCTATAACTTCTCTCAATACCTGGATATGATATACTGTACTAAAACCACTTTTAAATCCAGTTTGTTTTCTTGGTTGGTGGAAATCCAATGTTCTCTTGTAGATGAGGTGTAATCATCTTGGTAAAAAATTTGTATAAAACTGATAAAGGCTGATAGGTCTGTAATTTCTAATAACTTCTTTATAACCTTTTTTAAATATTAATATTAATACTGCATTTTTCCAATCATCTGGTAAATCTTTATCATTTAAACATTTGGTATATAATTTTGCTAAATTTTTTTCTGTTTCTTCACCTGCTTCTTTTAATATATCAATTATAATTCCATCATTACCTGGAGCCTTTTCTTTCTTCATAAATTTAATTACATGTCTCATATCTTCATTTAAAATTATGGGCAATTCCAAAGATATAATAGATATAGAAGGTACTTGTTCTTTATTACTATATAATTCTCGGTAGACATCTTCTACCCATTTCATAATGTCATCTTTCTTTTTAGTAATGATTTCATCTTTTTTTCTTATTGTAGATATAAATTTCCTACCAATACCAAAATGCTATTTTACATTCTTGAGACTTTTACTCTTTTCTAAAGCTTTCCTTGCTAGTTATCAGTTATATTTTCTTATATCATTTTAAATTCCTTTTTGCACTATTTTACAAAATTTGAGATATTCAATTCTTTTTAATGCATCATTTTTGTATATCTTCATATTCCTTCTTTTCTTTATAAATTCTGTAGTCTCAGTAGAAATTTTATTGGTCAATTGCTGCTTTCTTCTATCAGCAATTTTTGTTGCCATTTTAAAAAGTGTATCAGTTATTTTTTATTAATTTCATTCAAATCTGAATCATATTCAAAATCTACTAATACTTGAAACCGATTTGTAAGTTCTAATTTAAATTCATTAGAATATTTCTGAAGATTAGGAATATCAACTGTGAATAGTGTTTTTTCTTAATAATTTTTGTCTCACTAGATTTGCATTAACACGTATCTTACATCTTACTAGTCAATGACCATTTCCTGTAATTAATTTCATTAAGAACACTACCATCTTGAAATATTACACTAAGTAGTTTATAATAGATAATCATAAAATAATTCAGAAATTAAGTGATTGGATTGATGTTTGTCCAATTGCATATTGTTTTCCTTATACTATTTTTTAAACTAGGTATATATTTTTATAAGGTAAGAAATTAATTAATTTGGTATTGCTAGATATTTAATAAATAAGAAGAAGATTATCATAGTTATTTTATTAGTTATACGTAACCGTTATTTTAGGGTAGAAATTTATATTTTAATTAGTTTGAAGTTTATAAAGTACAAATATATTAATTATTTAGAATAAACAAAGGTGATTATAATTGGATGTCTACATATTTTTAAACTATTATTTATTGGATGTATGTTATAGTAATTTGTATTTAGTTATAAAGATCATAATCTTATTATATTGTAAAATTGGTAAAAGCATCTATTGAAATTAGCTTAGAGGACTAATAATATTACACATATTAGGGTAATTATACTTTAGGGTTTAGTAACTTGGCTTTAATAATTTAAAAGATAAATTTGTTGTGATTTGTTTAATAATATTTTGATGATATTTTAATTTATATTTATACGTCTTTATCATATTGTTTGAATATTAAAACCATTGAATCATATTTATATGATTATGAACATATTAATTACTTGATGAATGTAAATGTAAAAATGCCTTGTGAATTATCTAAAGGTATCTAAGTAATTTTTTATGAATGCTTGAGTATGCATAAATTTTTTTCAAAATGATTATGAGTTGCTAATACATAATTATGGATAGTATCTGTTTAGATACAATGACATGCAAATATTGATCTCTAAAATTATCTAATACTATAAGTGAATGAATGTATGATAACTACATTTTTTGAAATCATTTGTGTGTACAATGTTTTGAGATGTCTTGAAATTAATATTAGAAAATTATTTTGGGAAATGTGGTTTGGAGGTTATTTTATGTAACAAGGTTAATATTTTTTGTGATGTTAGCAGAAATATTCAAAATGTGTAAGGTAAAGGATAGTAGTTTGGGAAAGTAATTATAAAATAAAATTCTGGGTGCTACAGATATTAAGGAAGAATATTATACATGAATTGTATTATTGTAAGTTAAGAATTAAAATACAAGTAACAAAGGTCTGTATAATTAGTACATGGCAGTAGCATTTTTTTCTATAGTTCAGTAAGAAGTTAGGGTACATGATAAATATGTGACTTTGAGTACTGTAACCATGATGTTTCATACTTATTTGAGTTATTATTCTAGTCATATCCCTCACTATAATCATTATTAATTGCCACTAGATATTACATTGTAAATGACAGTTTAAAAGATGGTTAGAATAACTAGCCTGTTGAAAGTTATAAATTTTTGTGGATGCAAGAGGAGAGAAAAATTCTATTACAAATGGTGTTTAATTATTTACTGTTTATAGTGTAGGTGGAGAAGAAATGATTTAATATTGCTTGAAATGTTCAAATGTTAGAGATCATTAAACTCATATTAATGCATATTTTGTTGATTGTGATAAAAAATTATGAGAGTATAATATCTGAATGCTATTATGGTAATAGATTATAACATGAATAAATAAAAAATGTCAAGTAATATAATTCTTTAATATAATGTGATTTTTTTTATAAAAAGAATAAACTTATAGAAGTGTAAAATTATAACATTATTTTTTTAAATGTTTTAAAAGTAATTAGTTTTTATAAAGTGATGATTAAATTTATCTCAGTACCTGTACTTTTCTTTATTTAAATTTTGCATTGAAATATTAGAATATATCTGAAAGGTAAAGAGAAATGCTTTACTGGTATATAAAAAAAGTGCCTAATCTTTTCCAATATAATGTTATACGCTAAGATTTGGACAAGTGCTAATTTAAATTTTTATAGTTAATAGGTATTACTATAATTATAATTACTTTCTAAATAATGTGAAGCATATTATTAGTTCAATAAGTCATTTTTATTTATTGTTATTGTTTATTATGGTGATGACAATGAAATATCATTGTTGTATCGATAGAAGTAAGAATATTGTTACTATAATGTATCATATATTTTATTTTCCACAGCAAATAGTCGGAGTGAAGGCTATTTAATGACTGTTTATTTGTTATGTTTTCTTATATAAATATTTTAATCTAGTTAACTTTCTTATATTATTTTTTGTATATATCTTAAGTTTTATAAATTTATATATTGTTGTAAATATAGTATATTGTTAAATCATAAGAAAATTGTTAATGGTTTTAATTCATATTGTCTTGAGAGTTTGATGTGACCAAGTGTCTCTTTGAATCTTCGTATCCACACACATGATTTATAAATATTATTTGGAACATTATCTTATTGCGTATTATTAATAAAAATATGTTGTTATAATTGTTATTATTACAGAAGATGTAATTATAGGTGATTATGAAAATTATCCAATGCCAATTTTAAGTATTTATTATTGTAATTACATAAGAATATAATATTTTCTATGAATGCCACTAAATAAAAGATTATATAATTTTTTATAAGAATTTTATGACTTTATTTATATTTATTGAAGAGCATAAATAGTCAAATAGACATATGATTTTAAGAATCGTTAAAGTATTTTAGTTGTTTGTTGTTGTTTTGTGAGGGTAGTTGAATATATGTAAAATCCCACATTATATTTAACTACAGGATATTAATTTGTCTATCATTATAATTAGGATGTGGACATAAGATTTTGAATAATTATAGAGATATGAAATATTGATGGATGAAAATTTTAGTTAATGTTGAATTTTAATGTTATTTTTATGAAAGAATAGTCATTGATTTATTGTTTCATAGTAAATTTAATAAGGTGTTAAGTTAGGATTATCCTACGTGTGTTATAAGATATGATAATATTACAAGTTAGTTTCATTTTATGAATTAAGTAGAGTTAATATTCTTATGCCATTGAGAGCATATCTTTCAAGATACATTCTCAATGTTAAACCATTGTATCTTGCTGAATGTCTCATGTGTAGAGTTTTTATTATATTCTAATTTGGTTAATTTATTATATTTAGTTATTATGAAATATTACTTTAGTTAGATATTATTCATTAGAAGTGCATTTTGAGCTAGTTATAATAGTATTTATCTTTAATAGTTATTGTTTACATAACTTGATTATAGATTATTATATTTATCAATGGTTAGATGGAAAGGCTTTAGGTTAGATTTAATCAGATTGTTTTAATCGCAGGTACAATATATATATATATATAAGCCAAATGTAATTAGAGGGAATTTGAACCCAGAATTTTAAGCTCCCTTCATTCATTCGTTCAAAAACCTGGAGCTTTATCATCTAGATTACATCAACACAGTGTTTTAAAATTGTGGAACAACCATGCTTTTATGAGGTAGACAATATATATTTGTATTTCCCTCTCTCTCTTGCATTTTCTTTTTCTTTATATATATATATTAAATATAAAATACAGTAACCATTATAAAATATTATATATATATAAAATTTTAACGGTAAATACAATATTATAGTGTAAATTCTTTTGTAGCACTTTCAATTACATGGTAACCTTCATCATCTTTAACTGAATTTCAAATTTTTTAAACTTAATGTTATGTATATTTCCAAAGAAGTAATATAATTTATCAAATTTCATGTAGATGTCAGAAATTTTATATCGGTGAATCAAGATGTTCTGTGGAAAAACGATTGAAGGAGCATCAATTATTATATAATCGAATTAAAAATAATGTAAATTGCCAATTTCATACAGCTTCAATATTCTTTGACCATGAAAAAACTTGTAATTATAAGTTTACATTTAATAGTAATGAAATAAAAATATTAATGGAAGAAAGAAATCATAAAAAAAAAGAAAATTAAAGAGGCAATATTAATTGATAAATATAAGAATGATGTTATTAATAGGCAAGTTGCAAATATGGCCATACACAGCTTATGGAAATAAGCTTAAAAAATTTGAAATTCAGTTAAAGCTGACTAGGATTACCATGTAATTGAAAGCTCTACAAAAGAATTTAAACTATAATATTGTATTTACCATTAAAAATTTATATATATGTATATATATGGTGGTGTGTGCATACATATTATATATATATAACAAAAAAACTCTGGATATATATATATATATATAACAAAAAAACTCTGGAATAATATCTACAATATAAATTATAAAATGTGTTGTAAGATTACATCATTAGTTTCTTCTCATTTTAATGTAACTATTTATTATTCACTTTGGTACTTTGAATATTGTAGAATTTATTCCAGAGTTTTTGTTTATTATAATTATTTTATCTACTTATACATAAGTGTGTGTATTAGCATATTAATACACACACACACATATATATATATATTCAAAAATTGAATCTCAAAATTTAGCTAATAGAATCAATTCATACTTTCAAATAATAAAATAAAAATCACAGCTTTTTATCTGGATTTTTATTCTGCTATGTTTGATATATTTTTAAAACTACCAATTGTCAGTATATACTAAAGATTATAAACTTATCCTTTTAAACTGTGCTAATACTATGACAGTTTCTTTGTTTTCACTTGCTATAAACTTTCATCATTTCAGTTTTTACCCATTATTATAAATCAGAATATAATAAATTTGTCTTCATTTGATATAGATATTTTTGTTTAGAAATTAAATAAATTCTAAAAAAGCATATTTTAATCAAAACAAAGCACTGTTTTGTCATTCAACTTTTAGAAGGAGCAGATTAATTTGAAAATAAATGAAATCTTCTTGCTTTGATATTTGTATTTAAAATGTGAATAAATAATTATCATTTTCTAGTATATCTATCAATTTATGTTTTAAAAATTTAATTTTTTTAGTAAGTTTTATGATATTGCTATATTTTTTAACAGACGGTGAGAGATGGCTTGTTACTATCAAACTGTAATTGTCACTATCATAATTTTCCTTGTAGCTTTACTCATAAACATATAACCTTTATATTTAAAAATAAAACATTTCTATTGCAAATAAATCAATAATTATATTCTTAATTTGTAATAATTATCATCCAGTATTTACACAATTATTGTGCAAAAATATTCATAAGCTTTCCTAAAAATCAAGTTTTTAGTCATTCATAATATTTTCATAAAGTAATATTGAATAGTTGTGGAGGGACTGTACCACTGCCAGTAGACAGTGCTGTGCTATCATCAGCAACCAGCCCGATGCTTGCAAATGATAAATTTATATAGTAAAGTGGCTGAAAATTGACAAATGAAAAGGCTTGAGGCAATTTGTATCCAAGAAATACATGGAAAGTACAAATTATAAAAAAAAAACCAAGAAAATGCTATAAAATTCAAATTCAAAAAAAAAAAAATGGTGAAAATATGACAAAGACATACCCCCCCCCTAAAAGCAAGAATTCATCACTTAAATCAAAAAATAAAAATGCCTGAGGCAATATATATTCAAGAAATACATTGAAAGTATAAAAAAAAACAAGAAAATGATATAAAATTCAAATTAAAAAAACAGAAATCGGTGAAAGTATGCAAACAAACAACAATGGAGGAACGTAAAACATACCCCTTTCCTCCAATGTAGAATTTCTATCCAAAAATAACTGAAATGAACAAATTTAATCAAACAAATACTTCTAAAATACAAATTAAAAAAAAAATACTATGCATCAAGAATTCGATCAAAAATAATTAAAATGCAAATACACTATATACCTTCTTCCCCCTCCCGCATGAAGAATTATAATGAAAAATGGTAGCCACTGAATAACTTTTTGCAGGAAATACAAAAACAGAATTGCATCATATTATTTAGCTTTTAATATTTGCAAACAATCAGGTTTAAAAGCAAGGTTTATATAAACTAAAAAGAATATTACGTGAGAGAATCTATTTCTCAAATTAATTATCTCTGCTTTGAAATTATGGCATATCATCAAAAATAACTCAAACGTAAAACCTACCCCTCTCCCCCTCTATCCAAAAATAACTGAAATGGACAAATTAAATCAAACAAATACATCTAAAATACAAATTAAAAAAAACAACCCCAAAAAACACTATGCATCAAGAGTTCAATCAAAACTAATTAAAATGCAAATACACTATATACCCCCCACCACCGCATGAAGAATTATAATGAAAAATGGCAGTCACTGAGTAATTTTTCAAAAATATCCTACATTTAATATTTAAAAAATTAAAAGACTATTTGCAAATAATAACTCACAACACTTAAACACAGAGTAATACATAGTAAGTAATTAAATATGATTATAGCAAGTTATTTATTATTTATCAATTAATAATTATAGCAAGTTTAAAATAGAAAGTTTAAAATATTCATTGATTACAGTTACAGAAAAAAATATTATATTTATTGCAAGAATATTACAAGATTTTATTTTAACAAGAATTAAGTAATTAAGAATATTAAAATAGGGAGTTTTAAAAATATATTTGTAGAAATATTAACTTTTTATTCAGAGTTCAGTTCAGTGCCATTTACACAATGATGAGATGATCAATGTCCTGACTTGTTTACAACTCTTTTTTAATTAAAATTATAGCGCTTTTATCAAAGGCCATCTTCATGTGAATAACAGCAGATTAAAAAAATAATTTAACAGAAGATATCGAAAAAACACTAGCAAAGTTATTTAAAGAAGCTGAAGATTGAAATATAGCATATATAATACCCCAATGCAATTTCAAATAATAAATGATTCTTCAGCATTTTAACAAAGAGAAAATATTTTCTTTAAAATATACTTTAATACTATATTCTGTGCACATTGGTAAATATATATAAGATGCATATTTAATTATATTTTATTTAAACAAAGTTGCAAATTGAAATGTGAAATAATAGCTCTTTCTTACATTAAAAAAATTTAGGTGCATTTGCAACTTTGTTTAAATAAATAATAATTAAATATGCATCTTATATATATATTTACTATGCACAGAATATAGTACTAAAGTATATTTTTAAGAAAATATTTTTTCTTTGGGAAAATGCTGAAGAATCATTTATTATTTGAAATTGCATTGGGGTATTATATTTTGTGGAAGTACATTGTTTGCACCTATATTTTTTTAATGTAAGAAAAAGCTATTACATCACATTTCAATTTGCAACTTTGTTTAAATTAAACGAAATGAAATATGCATCTTATATATAATTACTAATGTGCACAGAATATGGTACTAAAGTATATTTTAAAAAAAATATTTTCTCTTTGTCAAAATGCTGAAGAATCATTTATTATTTGAAATTGCATTGGGATATTATATATGCTATATTTCAATCTTCAGCTTCTTTAAATAACTTTGCTAGTGTTTTTTCGATATCTTCTGTTAAATTATTGTTTTAATCTGCTGTTATTCACATGAAGATGGCCTTTGATAAAAGCGCTATAATTTTAATTAAAAAAGAGTTGTAAACAAGGCAGGACATTGATCAACTCATCATTGTGGAAATGGTGCTGAACTAAACTCCAAATAAAAGTTGCTAATATTTCTACAAATATATTTTTAAAACTCTCTATTTTAATATTCTTAATTACTTAAATTCTTGTTAAAATAAAATCTTGTAACATTTTTGCCAATAAATGTAATATTTTTTTCCTGTAACTGTAATCAATGATTATTTTAAACTTTCTATTTTAACCTTGCTATAATTATTCATTGATTTATAATGAATAACTTGCTATAATTATATTTAATTGCTTACTATGTATTACTCTGTATTTAAGTGTTGTGATTTATTATTTGCAAATAGTCTTTTTATTTTTTAAATATTAAATGTAGTATATTTTTGAAAAGTTACTCAGTGACTGCCATTTTTTGTTATAATTCTTCATGCGGGAGGGGGAAGAGGGTATATAGTGTATTTGCATTTTAATTATTTTTGATCGAATTCTTGATGCATAGTGTTTTTTGGGGTTGTTGTTGTTTTTTATTTGTATTTTAGAAGTATCTGTTTGATTTAATTTGTCCATTTCAGTTATTTTTGGATAGAAATTCTTCATTGGGGGGAGAGGAGTAGGTTTTACGTTTGAGTTATTTTTGATGATATGCCATAATTTCAAAGCAGAGATAATTAATTTGAGAAATAGATTCTCTCATGTAATATTCTTTTTAGTTTAGATAAACCTTGCTTTTAAACCTGATTGTTTGCAAATATTAAAAGCTAAATAATATGATGCAATTCTGTTTTTGTATTTCCTGTGAAAAGTTACTCAGTGGCCACCACTTTTCATTATAATTCTTCATGTGGGAGGGGGGGGAGAGGATAAATAGTGGATTTGCATTTAATTATTTTTGATTGAATTCTTGATGCACAGTGTTTTTGGAGTTGTTTTTTTTAATTTGTATTTTAGAAGTATTTGTTTGATTAAATTTGTCCATTTCAATTATTTTTGGATAGAAATTCTTCATTGGGGGAGAGGGGTAGGTTTTACATCCCTCCATTGTTGTCTGTTTGCATACTTTCACCGATTTCTGTTTTTTTTTTCATTTGAATTTTATAGCATTTTTTTGGTTTTTTTATAATTTATACTTTTGATGTATTTCCTGGATATATATTGCCTCACACATTTTTATTTTTCAATTTAAATGAAGAATTCTTGATTTTAGGGGGGGGGGTATATCTTTGTCATTTTTTCACCAATTTTTCTTTTTTTAATTTAAATTTTATATGATTTTCTTGGGTTTTTTTTTATAATTTGTACTTTCAATGTATTTTTGGGATATATATTGCCTCAGGTATTTTATTTTTTGATATAAGTAAAGAATTCTTGATTTTGGGGGGGGGGGGGTATGTCTTTGTCATATTTTCACCCATTTTTCTTTTTTTAATTTGAATTTCATAACATTTTCTTGGTGTTTTTTATAATTTGTACTTTCAATATATTTCTTGGATATACATTGCCTCAGGCATTTTTATTTGTCAATTTTCAGTCACTTTTGTATATAAATTTATCACTTGCAAGCTTTGGGATGGTTGTTGATGGTGGCACAGCCCCATCTACTGGCGGTAATACAGTCCCTCCACAGCTACCTAATATTGTAAAATTTGAGGCGTTCAAGAAAATAATGGATATGCATCATTATGAAATTTAGCAGTTTTTAATTTCCTATGTTTTCAATTATGCCTGACATCTTTAAAAAAATTTTAAAATTAAAATATTAGATAAAAATATACATGACATTTAACACTAAAAAAAAATGTTAGCCAAATCTCTCAATAGACAGCTATATCCAGAAATTAAATTTTTTTATTTCTCAAATGTGGGAGAGTGGTATAAAAGAAAAGTATAGTTAATAGTATCATAATAAAATATTATTAAAATTAGATAAAATATTACAAAAGACATTTATTTATTTTCCATTCCATCATTTTCATTATAAAATTAATAATAATGATTACTAAAAACAAAATGTAATAAAAATATTATATTTTGCATAATATGTTTATTCACATTTCAAATTTTATGTTCATCTTAAATCTGTAGCTTTTAAACTCATTTTATATTTAACATTGAGTATTCAGTCCCTTTGATATTTTCTAATTGTTTCCTGTGGAACTGTGTTCATTCATACAATATTAGCACATATAAAATTATACATGGTCATATTTAGTGACTATAACAATTTTCATAGTTAACATTCAAATAGTAGTATATTATTATTTTTTAAATTAATTAAGTAATAAAAAAATTAACAATTTATTAATAAGCAGATACATTTCATTGAACAATAGGTTGTGACAAATCTCTGGAACACAAATAAACAATAGTACAGGCAGTCCCAAACTTTTATACCTAATTGGTTCCTGAAACATATATGAAAGTTGAAATGTATGAAAGTGGAACAATATAAAAAACATCAGAAAGTGTTTTTAAAATATTTATTTTTTAATAAAGTATATTATCATATACATCAATAATACTTTATTGATTAATATCTGGTGTTTTCTTTATAAATTTATCAAGAGATAGTTGAATTATACTCTTCTTCTTTTCTTGATAAAAAGTTCTGTAACACGCTGTGTCCTTTTATATTGCCCTCATATGAAATAGTGAATTGTAAGAGAAAATATATGAAAGTTGGGGACTTTCTATATAAATTAAGCATATACATAAATGATTTAAAATAATATTTTTTGTTTACAAATTTCTCAAATGTTTCTTTTTAATATATAAAATTAGTGTTTTGACTTGATACTCAAAGGAAAATCTGTAAATGAAAAATTTTTTATATAAGAATTTTCAAACTTATTTTAAAAATTTAAGTCAGAAACTAAGTTGTGAATTATTGTTGTATAACTAACAAAAATAAAGTAGGACTGACCAAGCTAATTTTTTTTACTTTTTTTTTGTTAGCATATATTCATTTTGTCTTCAGTTGAGATTTTTAAAATTATGTTAAAAAGATTTGTACCACACATTTTTTATTTATTTCATAGCTATGATGTTGTTGTTTTATCTAAAACTCCTTGTTTTATTTTTGAGCTAAAAATATTTTAAATGTTATTTTTTCAATAAAACACAATATTTTATTTGTCTGCTTAAAAATGTACAGTGTTAAAGTAAAAAAATTGCCATCTTATAGTGCAGAATAAACACTATATACATTCTTATAAAAAATTTGTTAAATAAAGCCAACAAAAATAATATGAGGTTGGCCAAAATATTATTTTTCTGTTTTTTTTCTTTTCAATTCTAATAAAGTGATAAAAAATTATTTTTAAAAATGTATATTTTTAAGCTTCCAAAATACTACACATATTTAGTGTATATATATTGTTTACTTTTTTATTTAACTTTTAAACAATCAATTTAAAAAATGATTTTACTTTCCAAAATAAAGCTGCAACTCACGTATTTAAATTTTAATATTGTAACTGAAATAAATTTGTCTCCCTTTTCTTTATATATTATAACGTATTGATTTTTTGTATTAACGAAATGAAAAGCTCAAATTCAAAAAAAAAAAATTATTATCGGTATTATTATTTTAAAAAGTTTTTTAATTACTATTAAATATTATTAATAATGTTTTTAATACAAATTTATACTCAGGAACAATATTAATAATGAAAAAGAAAGTTTATAACATACACATATATTTTATTTTAGTGTAGCAATTGTTTACATTTATCTGCTAAAAAGCTGGTTTGTTTATTCTAGAAAATGTCAAGCAATTTAAGAACTGTATTGAAAAAGCGAAATACTTAATCATTGATGACTTTTTAATGTTGTCTTTTATCTATTTAAGAAATTTTGTCGAATCAACAAACAATTTTATCTTCATTATAAAAACCTCATTATTTTATAGTGAAAGTTAGAACTTAGAAAGTATAGTAAAATATGTTAAATAAAATATAACAGCAAACAATCACAAATGTTATAGACTTTTTTATTGCTTGAGTAGGCATAAGTTGACCAAAACTTTAAACTAATAAGTTAATATATATGTATATCAAATAAATGTATGTAAATATATTGCATGTAATATGCAGTGTTATAGAAAATATATAAATGTTATATATGATAGTGAGAAAATTGATTCCTACACTTTTTTTTTTTGCAATTTTTAAAAATACCTCCCAATTTCCAAACTTTACAAAGTGTTGCTATCTTGACAAATTTCTTAAATAATCTAGCATTATTTATTTATGTTTTATGTCTAAATCATTACAACTTTTTCAGTATATATATCTCTCTCTCTCATATATATATATATATCTTGGCAGTCTGCCATAATTATAATATTTACTAAGGATGTAAACCTCAAGAATATGCGTGTGAAAATACGAAGGTAGTGACATCTACAGGTCTTAACCACAAGTTTACACTTTGGAAGAAAAGAGGGGAACCCATCTTTACTTCAACCTACTTTCTATATGAATAGGTGTGTTTAAATAAATTCATAATTTTAATGCTAATATAAAAGGAAATACTAAAACAGAGTTTAAATATGTTTATTAAGTTATTAGCATGAAGTATACTATTAATGCCTTCATGTCATATTTATGGGTATTTTGCTGGAAAAAAAAACTATTTTTGCTGACTTGAATACTATTTGTTTACTGGTTCATTATGTATTCATTTTTTGAAATAAACTATGCATCTTTGACTTTGTGCATGTGATCATTTCTCTTTTTGCACATTATTTTAATACAGCTTGGATCAAAGCTATGCCCAAAGGCTGATATATTAGTGGCATTGGATTTTGTCTGATTTGATAATCACAAGATACAACAGAATGAAAAATACATCGATACATGCAATAATTCAAAACAAAAATAACAAACAAAACAGCTGACCATAGAAACAAATAAAAACTAGATAGCTATCAGCAGACTTAATTTTCGTTTTTCTTTTTGAAAAGATTTAAAATATTAAACTATTCCAATAATGGTCAAAACATGATTTAATTAGCCCAAAATGTATAAATTATTCTTTCTTTTATTGCTCACATTCTTTCTGCTGAATTTGACAAAATTTAAGGTACAATATTTGACTTTAAAAAACTTCTATAAATCAAGTAAAAGAAGAAACAAAACTCCATTTTAGCGTTTAAAATTTTTAATTCAATTGTTATTATCTTGCTGTAGCAGAAGTTTTTGTTGACAAAAAGATGATTTTTAAAATGTTTCTGTTTTTATGCAGTTCGTGTATAGGTATTGCGAAATGCTCAGATTTTCAGTTTGCCTATTGTTTAAATACACTTCATTTATAATAATAAAAAAAATCATAAAATCATAGTTTTATTTTCACAGTTTCTATGGCCACCTACTTGACCTCAGGTTATCTCTCAGTCATTTGATTACAAATTACATTACAGTTTATATATACAATATTATTTCCTAGATATTGGAAGTACTAAATGATATGTTACAAAATAGTAATTTATTGTGACTTCCCAAATTCACTGTAAATATAACAAAATATATATGTTATATATATTAATAACAAATAAATAATCTCCCCATTATTAATGCAAGTTTCAAATGGATTAGATTCAATAAGTAGGCTAATCTTGTTAGGAATATTTGCATTGTAAGCTACCCCTTACAACCTATTAAATCTTATTTAATTATTACAACCAAGATGCTAAAAGAGAGATTCTCTCTTCAACCTTGTATACTTGATTATGAGTTTAATAGCACTTTAATGCCATATTTCATCTGACTGACAAATTAATTTCACTCTGACATGCCAACAATGTTGACAAAGATATACTTATAAAAATTAGAGGTGCCAGAAGAGATGAATTCATTGCATTCTCAATCTTTCTTTCAACATTTAGATTGCTTTTAATTCATAGCCTGGGGGAAGATGATTTATTCCTTTTGTTTACAGATACATTGATCTATGTTATACATATATAATTATTCAAAACATTACAATAAGTAATACAGTAAATAATATTTTAAAAACAAATATATACCATAATTTAATAAAAAAACAAAAGGCAACATTTGATAAATAGTCAAGCTGCTAATATAAAAATTAATGAATTGTGGGAAAATTGATGTATGACATAATTCTTTTTGTATACATTTGTAACGGTTTTTTTGTAATACAATTTGAATTTAGTTGATAACGACTACATAGATAGTTGAAAGTACTTCTATTAAATTATGGTATATATTTGTTTTTAAAATATTTTTAGTGTATTAATTATTGTATTGTTTTATTATAATTGGAATACAGACATTGATTAATAATTTACACACACATACACACATATATATATATATATTGTTATTAATATTAATATTGTTAAAGTGTTGACTGCTTTTAATAAATTTGCATTTATAAACCTATTTAGTCTTGAACATTATTAGCTTTATTATTTAAGTAATACATTATTGGAATGCAGTTTGAAAGCTGTAATTGCAGTTTCAAAGTTATAATGATCTGATTTCAGAATAGATTATATAATTACTTGTTCAATAAGGTATAGTTAAACTTCTTTTATCAATAATTTCACTCTCTGTGGTCAAGTTAAATGGTTAGTGTCTACATAAATATATTAGATCATAAATAAAAGGTGGATTTCCACTTTTATTGTTAACACGAGATAGTCTTGATAACAGATTGAGATTGTTGATTGTGATAGATATTGGTATTGTTAAAGTGTTAACTACTTTCAAGGAATTAATATTTTGTAAATCTATCTAGCCTTAAACATTATCAGCTTTATATATGTATAGTAAAGACATCAAGTCATACATTATGTGACATAATTTAATAAGCTCGTATTTACAAATGTAAATATAATGAACATGCTAATAGCTCTAAACAAGCTTTTTTTTGGAAATACAATATTATTAAATTAAGTCATGTGATGTATGACTTGATTTTCTTACTATTATAGTTTGCCTTTTGAAGCTTTGGTGATATTATATTGCAAAGGCTATTAATATATAGTAGATATGAGTTTTGTTCACTCCCATATAGCTATTTGAGTTAGATAGCTGGATGTGAAGATATATAGATGTCTGAAAACTTCAGATTTTCTACTTAATAGTTAAGTATTTAATAAATGCTGGGCTTGAATTTATATTTTAGATATAATGTCTGAATGTCTTAGCACTTCTTTGATGATAGCCATCAACTAGAAACTGATTTGGGGATAGTTTTAAATAGAGATTTTTAAATGCTTTTTTTTGTGTGGCATTTATCCACAAAAAAAAGCCTTGCTGAGAGCTATTAGCTCACTCATTATATATATAATATCAAATAAAATAAATATGATAATCAAAATATTCTATGATAAATACTAAAAAATTCCACATGGCTATATAAAATGCAAAAACAATCTTTGGTATAAACAGTTTACAGCATTTCCTGCTAACTTCAGTAACAATCAACTATTAAAATTAAAATCTCATTATAATCATATAACAGTAATGTTACCATGTGAATGGCCAACATTCCACAAATTATGAATACTCACACAATTACATATTGTTTATTTGACACATTGTCTGAAATATTTATAAAATATGACTTAATTTTTCTTTCCTTCAACATGTAAAACAAAAACACTATCACTTGAAGAAAAAAAATTAACAAGTTATATTTTATAAATATTATAGATAATGTGTTGAATAAACGATGCAATAGTGTGAGTATTCAGTAATTTGTGAAAAGTTGGCCATTCACGTGGGAATGTTACCGTAATGTGATTATAATGAGATTAATATTTTAAAGGTTGATTGCTACTCAAGATGTCAGAAAATGCCCTAAGCTGGCTATAGGAAAGGTTTTATTTTATTTTATATAGGCATATGAACTTTTTTGTATTTATTCTAGAATATTTTCATGAATATATATAGAAGCCATTATGAAGATAACTAGAGCAAGGCAATAATAAAAGTATAAGCTAGAGGTAGAGAAAATGTGAATTAAATTTCAGATTTGGTAGCACTATAATGTTTCAATGCACTATATATGGAAAATGGGGAAGGGGATAGAAAAAGAAACTAAAAAAGTATTTGGGGTAAGTTTAACTTTCATCTATTTTATTTCTCTTTGAAAAATAAAGTTTACTTATAATAATATATATATTAAGGCTATAACCTTAAGACTATGCGCCTGAAAAAACGACAGTAGGGACCTCTGCAAATCTTTAACCCAAAATTTATTTAAAAGACAAGAGTGTGCGCTTTATAAATATAATTATTACTTATAATAATGAAATAATAATCAGTTATATTAAAGGGTAATCTATTTTAAAAAAGGACTTAAAGCTGGGTATTTAAAAAAAAAAGAGAAGCAAGAAATCCGATTTATACTAATTTTAAACAGACGGTCATTAAATTAATATTTATTATTAAACATGATGTAGTTTTAAAAGACGAATTCAATTTGTTCTTCTTTTTTTGTGTGTGAAAGGATAATTTTTTTTTCTCAGTGATGAAACTTTATTCATAAAAAAAGAAAAGGTACAAATATAGTTAAATAAGAGGTTTACAAAGAATGATAAAAATAAAATTCTGGAGCAACATGGTGAAAGGGGAAGGATACACATGAAAAGGGAAAGGTATGTGGAAAGGGGGTGTGTTAATCATACACACCTTATTTGTTGATACTAGTTGGGTTCTGCTTTCTATGATTGAATTTTAGGTCTTGCTTAGTAATCAAGGATTCAGTTGTATAATCTGAAAGTTTGTTGTTAAACTTTGGAATGTTCTTAATAATTATTGCTTGAAAGAGGATGAATAATTTGCAGCTTCAATATCTCTGTTCAGGTCTAAAACATCATTTGTATTAATTTTGTCTTTGAATTATCACTTTTTTGCTCATGAATCACTTCATTGTAATTCTGTGTTGATTTGAAAAAAAAGAATTTTTTAATTTTTGAAGCCCCCAATTGTCGGAGAAACCTGATTTTTATGCAGGGAGATAGCTTAAGTCATAATCTATAATGTTCAATTCTAAAATTGAGATCGAATTAAAATTTAAAATAATTTTCCGATCTACACTGTTTAGCCGCATTCGGCAATTTGCGGTTTGACACGATGATGTCTATCTTTTTTCCTATGAACAATGTAATACTGGGATTTTTTCCTTTACTTTTATGATTAATTTTTGTATCTATAATAATTTTTAGGCCATTTTCTGTCTTCCCTGACTGGTTTGCAGTCATAGAAACTTCTTTCACATTTCTAATATCTGATGCAACGATGAAATTCTTAAAACCGTCTTTGCCAACATTTTATTTTCCATGCTTTCTATGAGCTTTGATGTCCAAATGATTTCTCTGTTTATTCTAACAAGACATTTGGATTTCTAGCATCTCTAATCTTTTTAGAATCATTTAGTTTGTTTTAAAATTATTTTCCAAGGTTTTATGTTGTTCTAATGATTCTTATAATTATTTAACCTAGCTTTTGCCTATTTTTAATGGCAGACATTTGCATAACCGGACTGATAGAAACTATCAATTATTCTTAAGTGAAAACTGTTCCAAAATTTCTTATAAAGATGAAAAAACAATAGAACAGGTATTGACTTACAGCTTGGTAAACTTTTCTTCTATGAATCCAAAATTGGACTATGACTTTCGTGAATAAAACAGGGAACCTGTAACAGTGAAAACTGGAGTCCCAGGCTCCCTCTAGTGGACTACAGGATAATTTTTTTTGTTAAAAAAGAGAGAAATATATATAGTTAAAAGATTTGATTATCCAAGAAATAAGATATTTTTAGAAGTAGATAACTCAATATAGTGAAGAATATGTCTTCAAAAATGTTTTTTGAAATTAGTAATAATAAAATTATGAAAGAGTCTTAAATAATTAATTTAGCTTATATTGTTGTTGTCTAGCAAGGTGAACAGAAAAGATTAGAGCAGGTGTTGATAGTGGTAGCAGAACAGAATAACAGATATATAGGTGCAATCTTATACAGAAAAATGATATCCAACAAGCACTATTTGCCAGTCCTGGAGAAACTAACTTTCAATATCATCAAATTGAGAAAATAATAAAACAAACGATTAATAATAGTTTGTGCTCTTTAACATGAGCTGCTAATTCATACCTATAAATGAGTTCATTTCTGATCTATTATGTATTTTGCCTTGCTTCAGTGATTTGTCTGAAGTTGCTGATGTATTCCAACATTATACAAAGTGATAATTGCCAATCTGTAAATTGATAATTTTGAAAAAAAAAAAATACTAGTGCCAAACAGGCTAAAACATCAATTGAAGAAATATTGATTGGGAAACCTAAATTGGCTCTACTAAATGGTAAAATTTAAATAAAATGTCCTGGGATTTAAATATAAAAACATAAATAAGAAATCAAGAATTTCTGATTGTTAGCAGATGTAATTGTAGACACATAAATAAAAAAATTGTTGAAATTATTTCAATATATATATATATCGCATGTGAAATAATTATAAGGCCTAAAAGTATTTGTTTAATAATAATAATAATAATTATTATTATTATTATTATCCCTCGGACCGAATACGTAGGAGGAAGTTGGAGATCTCCTAAACTCGAACTAATTGCAGATATCGAAGCGATCTCATTAACAACGCACAAAAAGACGCTATCATCACCGATATGTCTAAACTATTAAATACAATTTGGTTGACAAAGAAAGTAAAGCATGGAATAAAGGTATATTAAATACCAAACAATATTTCAAAACACACAATATTACTTGCCTTAAAGAAGACAAAGGTAATTATTTTGTTTTGCTAAATAACACGGACTATAAAAATAAAATGCACGACCAAATTAAAATATTAAGGCTGGTACATGATAACACTTTTAATATTAAACTAGATCAAGATAAATTTATTAACAATGTGCTTCAGGCATTCAAGGATAAAGGGATCACTAAATCTGAATATTATAGAATTTATCACTCTGCCAGTAGACCCCCCCCCCCAATGTTCGCCAATTTAAAACTATATAAAACAGGTGAACCGCTATGATTGATGATGGATTTCGGTGGTGTGCATTATTTCGAAGCAGCCAAACTAATCAATCAATTACTTATAGATTACCTTAATTTTGGTATATACACGATAAATTCTTCTCTCCAATTTATTTCTAAAATTAAAAACACTCAAATCTCTCAGACTTCCTTTATGGCGACAATGGATGTGAAGAAATTATACGGATCAATTAATAGAAAAGCATCCATACAAATAGTACAAGAAGAGCTACTATGAGTACATTGCCCTAGTGAAAAAGTTAAATTCATTATTGCTTTCCTGTCATGGCTCCATTCTCACATATTCACACTCTTCGAAAACAAGTGGTACTCTATGCAAGATGGATGGCCTATGGGCCTTCCTATTAGTGGTATTCTATTTAGCATATATTTAAATAAATATGAGCTATCAATAATTCCAAAATATCACAATAGCAACCAAGACTTTACATATGTTCATTATGTAGAAGATATTTTTATAATAACCTCTAAAGATAATATTTGAAACATACAACGTGATTTACAAAACTCAACCAAACTTGGATTCACCATCACATATGAAAATAATAAAGAACTTAAATATCTAGACCTCTCTTTATCGAGAAATCGCCATTTAATAGATTACAAAATGATTGTCAACCCATTTGAAATTCGAAGCTGTATCCACTCTAACTCTAACTCACCCGCATCACATAAATTTACTGGACTTAATGCATTTTTGTTCAGAAACTTTTATTTATGTAAATGCGAGGCAGACAGGAAAGAAAACATAAACAACTATATTAAAGATCTATTAGCAGCAGGGTTCAAATTTAAATGTATTAAAAATAAAATCACTAAATTTCATAATACAATAAACAATAAGGCACCTCGCACCAATCTACCAAGAATAACAATTCCCTACATTTCTAAAATATCTAACAAACTAACAAAAGCATTAACCGATAAATTCAACATAGCATTTAGAACTCCACCTAATTCTAATAGATTGATTAACAACTCTAAAGACCACATTGATCGATCGTTCACCCCACACATGGTGTACTCCATTGCCTGCCTTCAGGCCAGATGCCACACTATATATTATGGTGAAATGAAAGTTACAATCAACACTAGACTGGCTCAACATCTTTACACATATAACAGAGCTCAGAGGAACAGGTACACAACCCTCTGTATTTTTGGAGCATGCTAAACAATCTGGACACAACTTCACGCCTGCCAATCCCATAATATTGTGCTCAGAATCAAACGATCACAAAAGAAAAATAAAGGAGGCATTTTTCATTATGGAAACATCCATGTTATTAATAGGAAAGACACTTTCTTCGAAATCTCAAAGAAATGGGCTACGTAATCCTAGCTTATTTGAATATTTGCATATATTTTACTATACATTTTATGAAGACTATGAATATGAGGCATGAATCCTCGGAAACGTTAAGCCAATAAACTTTAATATTAATTTATATCTTCTTCTTTATTAACAATTATAAATAAGTGTTTTTTGTTACATAATATTGAGAAGTAAAACTATATTTATTATTATTTTTATTTTTATTATTATTGTTGTTGTTGTTATTGTTATTATTGTTGTTGTTGTCATTGTTATTACTACTACTACAAATGAAAAGTTCAATTTTACTACTGCTGCTGCTGCTACTTTACTACTACTACTTTTAAAATATACTTTAAGTAGTATCAGTTATATGGTTACATTATATGTTACAAATAATTAAATACATGACTTGAAAAAATTATGTACAGTAAAAATGCAGAAAAATTAACATTAACATATATTTTATTAAAAACAAATATGCAAAGATTATTAAAAATATTAATAGTTCTATAAATTTAAAACCAGGTAGTGATATTAGTGGTTATAGCTTAATACAAGATACAGCATTTGGGTAATGTTACTAGACTCCAAGTAGCAGCATAAATAATAGGGGGTATTAAAACCTTGTCTCTGATTTTTATCTTTCCCAATTTGTTAGGAAATATAGAAGCTCATTTTTTAGATGTTGAATTAAAGGTAAAGTGGTATCTCAAAAATCATAGACAAAAAGAGGAAACATTGTTATTCTTATGTTAGGAAAAAGGCCTCTACCAATATTAGTAATTTGTGTGATAAGAGAAGAGATATGTGATTTTGTAATTAAGGCTATGAGAGTGTAATATATGTTTAATACAGAACAATCATAAGAAAATATTTTAGTCCTCTTTTCTTCACTATGGAACTATGAGCAGTGAGCATCAATATGGGCAGATATCATTCTTTTAACAAGAAAAAAATTGGTAGGTAGTGCCTCAAGATTCACTTTAATGAGCAAATCAAGATATTTGGGCTCTAAATACCAATGTTTATACCTGTTAATTATTTGTTTATTCATGAAGGTGAGTATGGTTTGAGGCATGTCAGTATTTTTTGATTTGTGGGTAATCTCATAAGCTTTCTGATGTTTGATTTTATTTTTGAAGAGAGAAAGAATTGGAGGTGTATGACTTGAGATGAAATTGAGCATATTAAGGAAATTGTTGTTTTAAATGGGGGGGGGGGATCTGATGATGCGATTCTAATAAAATTTTTAATATCTGGATATGTAGTGATAATTCTGTTGATATCATTGATTGCTTTTTGGAGATGAAATATTGAAATACAGTGGAGTGAAAATGCATTCAATGGGGTATGTTTCTGCATAGTCTTATACTTATGGCTAATGATTTTTCCTCATATTACTATTTTGTGCATAAAGGATTAACTTTACTAGTGAAATATTTCATGTATTTAATTATTGGCATATAGTAATATGTTTTGGGGGATATGAGAACATTTATTAGGGATGTTGAATAAATAGAATGATATGTTTTGGATAATGAATTTATTATACTTTCTATGGATATTAATATATTGTTTTGGATTTGAGTTCTCATAGCATTGATATATAGGGAATTGGAAAATAATGGAATTTTGAGAATGATGCAGTAAAAGGAAAATAAATTTTATTATCTGTTAAAATCTTTCATGAAGATGATTTGGCCTTGTTGAATGTTAACGAGAAAAAACTTTGGTATAATCCTCAAGAATTAAAAGAACTTCAGGTATATATTTTTTTGAGGGTAAGAAGATGAATGGGCATACAAATCATTGAGAAACTTTTGTTTTTATCTTTATTTTTTTGCTTATACATTGGAGTAGTCTTTATTTATTAGATTATCATTCATTTTTCTTGTTTGTCCTTGCCTTGAAATTTTTTTATTCACTACTTGTTTAAAACAGTCATCATCCTCTGATGAGGGATCAGTGTTGTCTATGACATTAGAGTTGTATTCTTTTTCTGATTCTCCTTATGAATTGGTATCAGTGGTCACTATTTCATCAAAAGTTATTTTTCATGGTTAAATTTGTTCTTGTGGAATCTCATTAGGTATAGACATCGATGTGTCCATGTGGGAAATTTTGTTAATGATTTGTGATATTTCATTCATTGTTTGATCCATTGCTTTACTAGATACATTTATCTCATTTGAGTTTTCTTGTATTAGCACTTTTTTCTCTGGCACATAGATAGGTCTTAAATTTTTTTTAAGTCCACAGTTTTTGTAATCCTTAATGAGGTTTTCCCTGGATTTGCAAAAATAAAAAAACAACACTAAGAGAGAATTTCTTTAAATATGATTATTAATGGGGAGCTGTCAGAAGAATGTAAAATTGGTCTATCTAATAAGTTGAATATTTTTATTTATTGGGATACTGAATAGTTTGATATTAATTAATACTGGCACTGTTTTTCTTTTTTTAAGCAAATATCTGGTATTAGAAATTTTACCATATTTATCAAATATGTTTTAAAGATCTTGATTTGTAAAGTTAACATGATAGTTTTTAATTTTGCTTGCTAGCTTTGACTGTCTGTTTATATCTACATAGCAGACGATTTTATCCTTGATAAACTGAACATACTTCTGGAATATTTGATTTTTTGTTATGCTATTAAATTCCAGGACTATGTATCTATTATTAGGGTGATCTAGTAATTTGTAAAGCATTCCCCACATTTTCTTTTCAGTAAGAAATTCATAAAACGAATCTATGGTGAATTTCATCATTGTAATATTTAAGTCTGCCATAGCTATAATGAATATCTTTTCATTTTTAAATGTTTGTAAAAATTTCAAGGTTCTTGTGTATAATTCAACCGATGACATATTACCCTGAAGGCACATCGGTCTAAAGTTGCGATTTTTAAGATAACGTCTCCAAGTGATCTGCAGACACATTTAGTCGCTAAAATGTGTCCGCAGATCACGTGAACACGGCACATTAAAAAATGCAACATTAGACCAATATGCCTTCAGGGTAATATGTCATCGGTTGATCATGTGGTAAAAAACAAAAAAACATGGCAAAAATATAAAAATTAAAAAAAAAATTAAACATAAAAAAAAAAAAAATAATGTGACACAGGTCACGTGATAAAAAACAAAAAAAAAGGCAAAAATCTGATGCAGGTCAGGCAAATAGTAAAAAAAAAAAAAAAAACGTACATGCATGTGTCAAAATAATTTAGAAAAAATTATATTATAATTTATAAAACCACCCTATATTATGCTCAATTATAAAAAACAGCAGGTAGCGCTGGAGTTGGCGGGGGGGGGCCTTTGTGTTTTTGACAAGCTGTAGGCTTGGCATACACCTATACCTTGTATTATTCTCATAGCTGTAATTTTTATAATTGCCCATGAATTTACGAAAAATAATTTTCTGTATGATATAATTCAGAAATTAAAAATTGCCGATGAATTTACAAAAAATAATTTTCTGTATGATACAATTCAGAAATTAAAAATTAAATTAAAATGTAATTCAATTGTAGAAATATCAACAAAAAAAATTTGTAAATTTTAAATAAACAGCTAAATTAAAAAGACGCGATTTAATGCAAA
Organism: Epiperipatus broadwayi; assembly: GCA_028023455.1. Taxonomy (NCBI): domain Eukaryota; kingdom Metazoa; phylum Onychophora; class Udeonychophora; order Euonychophora; family Peripatidae; genus Epiperipatus; species Epiperipatus broadwayi. The sequence goes on along the minus strand of JAQFVV010012429.1, from coordinate 5,881,617 downwards.
TCTGGTATTAATGGCATCATTTAATGCAAATCTGGTATTAATGGCGTCGCACCCTGTAATTTTTATAATTGCCGATGAATTTACAAAAAATAATTTGAGAATTGTAGAAATATTAACAAAAAGTTTTTATAATTGACGATGAATTTACGAAAAATAATTTGAGAATTGTAGAAATATTAAAAAAAAAAAAGATTTTGTAAATTTAAAATAAACAGATAAATAAAAAACAGTTTACCGGAATAAATTACGAAAAATAATTTCCTGTATGATACAATTCAGAAATTAAAAATGAAATTAAAATGTAATTCAATTGTAGAAATATTAACAAAAAATATTTGCAAATTCAAAATAAACAGATAAATAAAACACTTTACCCGAATTAACAGCTCAAAAAAGTAATTGTGATGCCGTGGATAGCAAAATCACAATAGACAGAAAAATCAAAAAATTTCCCAAACCTCTCTACGAATTTTAAATCTCGCGGGTGAAAAAAAAAATTGACTCTCTGATGGATTAATCACGCCAGTCACTTGGTTGCCATGACAACATTCTCATGCAAAAAATGTCGATGTCTACCAGAAGGGAAATCGGTAAGTCAAAAACGTCATCAGTTGAATTATACACAAGTACCGATTTCAAAATTGTTGTTGGTATAGTTTGGTTAAAGTTGTTGTAATTTCCTGATATTCTTCAGCATTTAAAGTTTTATTAGCAAATAATGTATATTCTGAATTTGATTATTTTCAATAAAATCTAAGTTAAAAAAAATCAGCTATACTTTCTTCATTTATTTTAATTAAACTTGTTTGCTTATCAGTATTGATTTTAAGAACATTTGCATAAATAGCCTGGGACTATTAAATTTTGAACTTTCTTTTACACAATCTTTATACAATCTGATAAGGGTTTACAATTATTTTTGGAAATCCCTTCCATTATTCTCTTATCATGATCACAGTTAAATATAGAATCTTCTAGATTTAAATTTCCTTTTGATTTATTTAAATTGCAATTTAGAATAGAATTGTCAGTTGTTTTCTATTCCCTCATGCCAGCCGTTGGATGGCATTGATACTAATCAAAAACACATATTAAGATTCTGGGCCGGGTCTGTGATTCTATATAAATATCGGCTTTTTTAGTTTTTGTAATAGGAAATTAGAGGAACTAATAGTAAATAATATTACTATTTAAAAAAAATTTTTTTTTTAGAAATTCACATTAAATTTAAAAATGATACCTGAATAATTGACGTTTTTTGGACAGTAATTAATGATAAAATGGGTTGTTTTAGTTTGTGTGTATCTGTCAAATGTTACGGGATTTTTTTAATCAAAAATAAGACGCAATTATACATTTTTTTTCAATTTACACAAAATTGCTACATTCATGCTAAATTTACAAATGATACCCGACTAATTTGCTTATTTTTTTGTTTTTGGACAGTAATTAATCAGAAAGTGGGTTCTTTTTGTTAGTGTGTATATATAAAAAGTACCATTCTTTAAATACTACATTTCAAAATGATACCAGATTATGTTGCATTTTTTTTGGACAATAATGAATCAGAAAGTGAATTGTTTTTGTTAGTGTGTAGATATCAAAAGCCGTAATATTATCTAAATACTAAATTTAAAAATGATACCCGAAAATAACTTTTTTTGTGTATTGACAGTAATTAATCAAAAAGTGGGTTTTATTTTCTTTGTGTGTGTATATATATAAAGTTACGGTCTTTTTTTCAATCGAAAATACGTAATTCTATATTATATTTAATTTACCCACAACATTTAAAAAATTCACACTACAATTTTAAACTTATACCCAACTAATTTGCTTATTTTTGAGGTACTGTAATTAATCAGAAAGTGGGTCCTTTTTGTTAGTGTGTATATCTAAAAAGGACCGTCATTGAAAGACTCAATTGCTTTCTTTTTTTTGGACAGTAATGAATCAGAAAGTGGGTTCTTTTTGTTAGTGTGTCTAGATAAAAAGGTACCATTATTTAAATACTAAATTTAAAAATGATAGCCGACTAATTTGCGTTTCTTTTGGACAGTAATTAATCAGAATGTGGTTTTTTTTGTAAATATTGTATATATATAAAAAGTACCATAATTCAAATACTACATTTAAAAATCAAACCCCTGACTAATTTGCTTTCTTTTTTTTTGGATAGTAATTAATCAGAAACTGGGTTCTTTTTGTTAGTGTATAGATATAAAAACTAATCTTATTTAAATAAAAAATGTAAAAAAAAATAATACCTGACTAATTTTCTGTTTTTTTTTTGGACAAGTAATTATTAATAATCAGACACTGGGTTGTTTTCATTTGTGTGTGTGTATATATATATATCAAAAGTAATTTGTCATGGACAAATTCTCACGCAAATGTTACTTTCTGCATAATCCTCAAAATACTGTCATTCCCCACCCTTAAAAGCAATTTTCGAGGGTTACACATTCGTAATGGAACCTTCAGGACATTGTTAATAAAATTACAATGTAACAGTAGGTTAGAGTACTTGAAAAAAAAAACCTTTGTAATGAAATTTTAAATAATTATGACAGGCTAAAATCCACACACTTTCACACTAAATTATAGAAAAAATAAACATTCTAGCATTATGATAAAGTTAATAACACAACCAATTATGGCAGCCAATAAAGACATTTGCCTGTGCTTTTAGTATAGAAAAAAAGCCAGACCAGTGGGGACTCTTTCTGTGTTTTATCATAGAAAGAAGCCTGTTAAGTTGGGTGAGGCTACCACAAGCACTCTTTCTGTGTTTTATCATAGAAAGATGCCTCTTAGGTTGGGTGTAGGCTGCTGAAATGGTATATTTCTAGGAATTGACCTAGAAATAGTGTCATCATGTGGCTGACACCAGGGAATAGAAAACAACTGAATTGTCTTACAGATTTAAAAAATAACTTCCAATATCTACAATTATTAACCAAATTCCTCATTACCAGTATTGTCACTACTACCACTATCACTATGGCCACCACTATTATCATATCATCACCACTATTCTACTATTACTACTACCACTACTACTACCACCACTACCATCACTACTACCACTATCATTACCTTCACTATCACTCTCACTACCATGACCACTACCACCACCTCTACTATGACCACCACTATTATCATTATTATTACTACTACTAATATTTCTACTACTACTATTACTATTATTATTATTATTTTGAAAAGAATTGTATATATATATTGTAACCATATGGTTTTGGCTCTATCACATTAAGCTTTATTCAGTGATCCAATATGTAAAATTTTAAATTTTAATTAGTAATAATTTATTAATATATTGAAAATCAGTGTGTAAAAATCAGTTATAGATTGAAATGCTTGTTGGATTATAATTTTCCAATTAAGCAAAAGCTCACCCATAAATATCCTGAAAGTGATGATGACTTTGACTGTTTGAGACACTGGAAAATCTGATAAAGTGGATATTTATTTCATAAACATCTTTAACACGTGTTCCAGTCGCATCTTTATTTCAAATAATTTAATAGTATTAAACCAATTTGGAAGTATGAAAATATTTAGCACTTTATTATTATTATTATTATTATTATTATTATTATTAAACAGTAATTAAAAAAAATCAATTTATAATTGTTCTAATTTTTTTTTAAACAATCTTTAAATATATTGTATTGCAATTTAAAATGATATGAAAGTCTAGGTAGTCATCACTAGAGGGAGAAATATTAATTTATTCACACTGTTCAGTATTGGCCCATTTAGCACCATAATGCACTATAATACAAGGTATAAATTATATAACAAAGTTTGTAGGGGGGACTACTAGGAGAAGAAAATCAAAACAAGAAGACTCCAATTCTACACTTAAAAAAATAAAGTAAAAAGAGAAAGCAGAAAAGTAATAACCTTGTGAATTAAATTGAACAAAATTACAGGAGAATGTGGAATTAAAAATATGGAATAGGAAATCTTAAGAAAACATTGTGTTCTTTCAACACTATTTTCATCTATCTTGTGGTTCTTAATATGCATACTGGAGAAGCTAGAATGACAGCTATCTGGCCTCAACAAATACTACTTCAAACGAAGAACAATTTCAGAAAATGTAAGCAACTACTTTTATTTTGTTTATATAAGTCAATTTTCAGATTTAAAAATAACACGGAAATTATTTAGAGTTAAAAAGAAAAAGACTAAATGTGTTGGTTTTTGTGCTCTTATTATAAAGCAGAAAAAGACATTTGCTTATAAATTATAATCTCAATAAAAATAATTTGATATAATTTTGAAGAAAAGTTTCAGAAGATATAGTAAACAAAAAAAAAGTCATTTTAAATCATATAAACTTTAATAAAATTAAAGGAAGAACACGTGAATTTATTCCTTATTCTCATTAAAGAAAAAAACTCATCTGCAATGGTGTTTCAGTGCAAATTTGTGTAGTTATTGAAAATAGACAAATGACAGATTATTAATACCAAGTACATTTTATTGATAATTGCTCACAACTGAATAAATTTTTCTTAATATCATTAAACACATATTAATTTTCTGATAGAAATGAATAAATAAATATTTATCTTTTTAGTCTTTATTGTGCAACATGCAAATTAAGAATATTTTAAAATGATTTAAAATTGCCCTGATCATTTAAAGTTATTACAGATATTATCCGAATGGAAAAACAAAATAACAGATCAATAAATGAATTTAAAATATTAAGCTTGTTAATTGTAATAGACCTACAAATTTATTTAATGAAAATTATCTACAGAAAGTATGGATAAACCTATTTTAATTGTGCTGCCTTTGGAAAAGTGTTTGAACATTGTCTTACTATGCTGACATTGATAAATAAATCAATAAATGATTTTTAAAAATGCATTTGTAGATCGTAATAAACCTATTTGAATGGTGTTACACTTGAAAGTGTTTGAATATTGTCTCACTATGCTGACATCGATAATAATGATCAAAATATATATGCGTTACTTAGGAATATTTGCTTATGATATCAGTTTTCTTGTCATTTTGCTCATAAGGATGAAACAAACTTGGAACTAATAGGATAAAATCTAATGGGAGAAAATGTTCATTTTTTTGTTATTGCTATGTTTAGTGTTATAACACATTTATGTCATGTGTTATTCAGGGATTTTTTTTTCAATATATTTATTGTAGTATAAAATATATTTAGTAAAGGATGTAGAGATGTAAAAAGTTATATACATTTATTACACATATTTTTGCTATTTTCCCAGTTAAGGGAAAACATAATATTAAATATCATTTATCTAGACGGAGAGAGAGAGAAATATTTATCTCTCGCACTGCTAAAACAGATTTTAATATTTTATTGAAGGGGCACAAACAGACTAAATTTTGTCAAAGTTATACACATAATGACCCAATTGTTTTATTATATGAAATAATTAACATGAGCATTTTCATTTCTTAATTTTGCCTATGAATGAACATGTCCACTTTAAATATAAAATGTAGGTTGATCTTCATCATTTATGTGTAGGGCTTGCTATAACAAAAGTATAATTATTATTCTAAAATAATTAATGATCAGTTGACTTATATGTTGGTGGTTTGTTTATTAATACATTAATAGTTTCTGCATTGTGAAATGGAATACTTGTTTTCACTTTTATTGTTAGTGTTATTTTACCTTGATATTGTATTGATAAGGATTTGTGATAGCTTTCAGCTGATAAGTATGTGCCACATATAATGGCATCAAATAGAATATTAATATTAATATTGTGCATGGGCTGAGGGAGAATCCCCCATTGCTGATTAAATGAGAGGATGTTATTGTCAAGGCTGATTAATAGTTAGTGCTTAGTTAGCATAGTTAATCCCATGAGAGGATGACACCCACGGTCTGAATTCTATTTCCCTGTGATGAGCAATGCCCACACTTTTATACCTATGAAGGTATTAGAATTGGCCATATTATTTTACAACTATCATGTTGTTTTGTACAGCCTCCCTTTATTGTTTGGTTCCTCATGAGGTTATATAGTTAGTTTTCCACCATGTATGGTGAAGTTTAGTATTTCAAAATCAAATAGCAAGGATAAAATAAAGTTAGATTAAGGGACACTGGTCTATCTATAGTGTTTGCCTAATTTTGATAGTGTCTTTATGATGTTGTATGATCTTCATCAGTTTATAGACAAACCAACCAAAACTTACTAGTGATTGTAGAACTTCTACATGAAAGAGTTAAAAGATACACATGGACAATGTTGATTTATCTTCATTAAACAGTAATTTGCCGATGGATCAGTAAGATAGGTTAACTATTAAAATGATTAGGTTGTGGACATAGGCAATGTTTTGGTACCATGTGTACATTTGACTTATGATGTCTGTCCCCACATTAATACAATGAATCTTTTCATAGTAAATGATAATAAATTATTAATTGTGCTGCATATGATAATTGCTCTTATCATATTCGGATAAATCAAATAGCTTCAGTTTAATACACGAAATTATAACTTCAAGTTTTAGATTTAAAAAGTTGTGTATATCCCAAAGACCTAAATACATTTTGTTTATAATTTAAATGCTAATTTAGCATAAATAAAGTTTAAATATCTTATTCTATAAGATAGAATAATAATAGAAACTTAGCCAATAATAATAGTGATACTATGAATATCACTGTATTAGTTTGCCTTACTTACTATGTGTATAGTCAATGGGATACCAATTAATCTTCATCACTGATTTTATTTAATGTATTCATCTTATTTCATGCAATGTGTCTAAAATAAAGTTGTAAATAATGTAAATAAATCTTTAAACATCACATGATCACTATCTCATACTAGCACAATAATTGTTATTAAACAATTCAAAATACAGCAAAACTCTCCATATAGTAGTGCCATCTTGTGCTAACAAGAGCAATCAATGGATGCCAGAAGGCTTGTGCATAAAATCCCTATCTAGTGCCTACTCATCCAATATCCCCAGACTAGTTTCTGGCTTGTGGCCTTCATCAGTGAGGAGCCTTGGATCTGAGAGCACTGCACCTAGATCTTAGGATCTAATGCAACCCTCCAGCACCCACCTTTTAACTCTATTTAACTACAAAACTATGAGAATGAAATTGAAAACACTATTAATATTTTCAATCCAAGCTCAATAGCTTATATAGTCATATGGGTCTGAACTCAATTCAGTACCCATACATTTTGGTGTCTTTGGCTCTTTAACAACCATAGCCACCACTATCCTATTAGGCAGGATTGGTGTTAAACCACTAAACATCACATGATCACTATCTCATACTAGCACAATAATTGTTATTAAACAATTCAAAAATACAGCAAAACTCTCCATATAGTAGTGCCATCTTGTGCTAACAAGAGCAATCAATGGATGCCAGAAGGCTTGTGCATAAAATCCCTTTCTAGTGCCTACTCATCCAATATCCCCAGACTAGTTTCTGGCTTGTGGCCTTCATCAGTGAGGAGCCTTGGATCTGAGAGACTGCACCTAGATCTTAGGATCTAATGCAACCCTCCAGCACCCACCTTTTAACTCTATTTAACTACAAAACTATGAGAATGAAATTGAAAACACTATTAATATTTTCAATCCAAGCTCAATAAACTTATATAGTCTTATGGGTCTGAACTCAATTCAGTACCCATACATTTTGTGTCTTTGGCTCTTTAACAACCATAGCCACCACTATCCTATTAGGCAGGATTGGTGTTAAACCACTAAACATCACATGATCACTATCTCATACTAGCACAATAATTGTTATTAAACAATTCAAAATACAGCAAAACTCTCCATATAGTAGTGCCATCTTGTGCTAACAAGAGCAATCAATGGATGCCAGAAGGCTTGTGCATAAAATCCCTATCTAGTGCCTACTCATCCAATATCCCCAGACTAGTTTCTGGCTTGTGGCCTTCATCAGTGAGGAGCCTTGGATCTGAGAGCACTGCACCTAGATCTTAGGATCTAATGCAACCCTCCAGCACCCACCTTTTAACTCTATTTAACTCATAGTTTTTCTCATAGTTTTGTAGTTAAATAGAGTTAAAAGGTGGGTGCTGGAGGGTTGCATTAGATCCTAAGATCTAGGTGCAGTGCTATCAGATCCAAGGCTCCTCACTGATGAAGGCCACAAGCCAGAAACTAGTCTGGGGATATTGGATGAGTAGGCACTAGATAGGGATTTTATGCACAAGCCTTCTGGCATCCATTGATTGCTCTTGTTAGCACAAGATGGCACTACTATATGGAGAGTTTTGCTGTATTTTGAATTGTTAAATAAATCTTGTTGTGTTAAAAATTTATTTAGTTGTCTGTAGTATTATTGCTAATCACCACACACACATTATTATTGTTATTGCTATTGACATATCATCTGATTATATAGAAATCATCATTGATCAATATTGTATAAATAACTATATGTGGGTATAACATAATAATTTTGGTAAGGTCTGTGATTTATGAGTACATCATCACTTAATAATCAAAATATTATTAACCTAGAGTGTATATTATTTTAAGTGGTATACTAAGAGATAAACAATTAATAGTGGTTTAATCAGTTTATTTGAACCCGCATATTTATCATTCACTGATCTTGATCACATTGTTAATATTTATTTGAGAAAAGGAAGTTGATAAGTTATTGTGTTTAGCTATTGAAAAATTATTACTATTTCTTGAAGCTTAAAGTTTATAATAGTTAGGCAATTTATAAATTTTCTTTGAAATTACTAAATATTGCTTGTTAATTCGATTTTGTATCAAGAGCCGTTTTGTGCATTTATATTTGGGTAGTGGCAAAATCCCTATCACTGACCCAAGTACATCTTGTATAACAATATTTAAGTTGTTTGAACCCTGAGAAGACTAAGTTAGTAATTTGCAATACAGAATTTGAATTTATGGTAAATTTTATATTTAGTTATTTATTGTAGTTGGATTTGAGTTATGTCACATTCACTGTTTTATAAAAGTCAACCAAACTTTAAAGTATAAATTGCTTCTTTTGTCTTAAATGTATAGCTTGTTTTGACTTTATAGTGAATATTCTGCTTTTGTCAAGATTGGAATCCCTATTTTTTTTTAGTTATCTTATTATCATTTATTCAATATCAATTTAGAGTTCTGGACATCATCTTCCATCATCATCATTCTTCTCATCTGTCATTTCAATCTTTCTTTATTTCTTTATTCTTTTTTCATGCTAATTCATTATCCTAATTAACTCACCCTTCATTAGCTCTTATTCCATTCTACCATCATCTTGATCATTCATTATTCTGATACATCTTCATTTTTTCTCTTCGTTCTCAGACTCCTTTCATTTTATTATTTAATTATTACTTATTTTCATCATCTCTTTAGTCATCTACATCCGAATTTACTTATTGCCTAATTTATAATTTTAATTTCATATTCATTCCATCGATCTAATTATTATTTATTTATTGGTTTGATAAATATTAAATTTATTTCATAATCCTTTGTTTGTTTGTTTGTTCATAGATTTTAAAGCTAGTTTGACCAGAAGTTATTATCTTCATTAATCATCCTGTAATCTTCTTTAAGTTTATAGTTGCATGTGAGCTTAATCAATAAATATATCGTCTCTTTAGTTTAACATTTATTTTTAGGTGTATATTCTAGGTTAGTTGTAGCTAGGAAAGTTACATGGGAGGATTTAGTTGCCCTAAAACAAGAGACTAGATTAGATTGATTGTTAACTATAGAGGGTTACAGAGGAGGATATGTCACCCTAAAACATTAGTCTAGATTGATTAGTTACAGTAGTTGATAGAAGGTAACAGAGGAAGATATGGTTCCCAAACGTGTAGGCTGACTAGCTAGATTAGTAAGAAGGTTACAATATATATATATTCTAACATGCCGTTTGCACCTTCACTTCCGGATAAGTATATTATATTAAAATAAAACGGGTTCTAGCTCAGTTATTAATTAATAAATAAAATATTCAGCATTAAAATTAAATGTTTCACTAGCTCAAATTAAAATATGAATAAGGTTCAGTTTATAAAATAAATTGAATAAATATTTAATATTTTCATGAGACTTGGAAAGTGAAAATACAGGTGACAAGATAGATTACATTGAGCCAATATCCTACAGGATACTACCTCAATGGCATAAGAACACTACCCCCCCTATTACTATTTTCAGTAAATAAACTTATAGTATTCTTACGACTTTAATAACTTCTACTCATTAAGATTAAGCTAATAATTAAATCTTAATCTTCTATTCATAAGAATTTAGCTCAATAAAATCTCAGGTTCATAAATGTAGTCTAAGTTAAAAAAATTTACGGTAGTAAAATATGAGAAGGGATTTTTATGTCATAATCTACTACACTTAAATTAATAACAACAACAAATAATAATAATATTCTTTATTGTATGAACTAATTCGGTATATCTTTTCTTTTCACTATATTTTTATTACTATAATAAAATAATAAAATAATTTAATATAATCTTTTATCTTCGTCTAATAATATAATAAATACTGGTAGCATTTGATAATCTGACAAACAAAGTGTGTGGCAACTGATAGCATATAATTCAATGTATTATTATGATAACTAATTTATGACCATAAGATAATGTAAAATTATGATTACTTAATTAAATATTCCAATTCTTAAAATAATTCTTTATTTATCTTTTGTGCAAAATTATATGTTTAATTTTATTAACTCTGTGTTCAAATTCATGAAGATGGAATAAATAACAAATCAACAAGCAAATTTTGAGAAAACAAATTTTAACAAAATTTATTATAATATTAACAACGTAACAATTTATTTACAATATGTACATTTAAAACATCTTAAAGATTGGTACCATTATACATTCTTTATGTTCGAACCTCGTTAAGTCTTTACTCTGATTTAAAATCAAAAAAATGATAAAATAATACAATATTATTAATCCCTGTTTGATCAATCTTATATAAAAAATTACATTTATTTAATTCTTACTCAAAATATATTTTACATCCTTAAGCTATTATTCAAGTATGTTTCTTTTTCTTTATTAAACATCCATAGAAACATAGTATGGATAAACATAAAATAATACTAATGAAAACATGGATATCTTTTTTACTAGACAATTTCAATCATGTAAAATATCTATTGATAATTTATTTCTAAATTATGGATACTATTGTTCATAATTTGTTAACTATAATACATTCCTTTATAACAATATTATAGTACTATAGCATTATAATTACTGATACATTATCTATTCTTGAATAAATATAAATTGTACCTAAACTTATTGTGTAGATCGTTTTTTACTTTATAGCATTATATTAAAATATGCAGTACTCATTTTTTAAAAATTGAAATAAATATTTTTACTATCACTTAATACTTCAAAAGCAACTTTGCTTTACATATTTTATTTTTAAGATCTTATATTTATTTCCAAAATAAAATAAATCTATAACATATTTTATGATTCTTTCATTTGAAGTCCATTGGATTTTCAATTCATATGAATTCTATTTCTTCATCCAAGTAAATGAACTCATCTCATTCCAAATAATTACATATCTTTAACTCTAAATCATCTATTATTTTCTTTTAAATATATCTTAATGTACAATGTAGCTACTTTTTGGAAATCTAGATAGCGAATAGATTTATAGGATGGGAAAGAAAAACTAGAGTATAACACATAAATCATATTGAAATATACATCATGGCACAGTGTATTTATAAAACTAGAGGCAAGACCTTTTCCTGTCTAATATCCTCAAATACTATAAATGATGTCAAGCTATTCCTTTAGCTTTATTGAACATCAATCAATACTCCAAGAAAAATAATAAACACTGACCAAAATAAATATACAATTATAGGGCTTTTGTTAACTGCATTGCACATTCACAAATATTATAAAATACTATCATATTTCCCAAATATTCTAACTTAATAATCTCCTGGACATGTTAGCCATATTACTAATACCAGGTCACTATGCTATTCTTATATCCTAAGATTTACCAGGTCTTACATCGACAAATTTACTAGCTTGCATATTCAAATAATAAATAAGATTCAACTGTAATTAGAGCAATCTTACTAAACCATAAGAAAAGTTTGCTTTACTTTTGTATTCAAAACTAAACACATAATATTTTGATCATCCAATAATATGAAATTTTTTTAAAAAGAATCACATAAATATTTAATATCCTGTTGGGGTTATATTATCATTATAAAATCATAGTATGCATATTCCAAATAAATCCTGATCTCATAATGTTTTAAAAGGTGTTATATAATGCATATTTTAACATTCATACATCAAACATTATTACATAGGCAATCTAAAAAAAAGAAAACAAGAAAATACATCATAATAAATATCAATAATTCATTAGTTGTTACCAAGTGACATTAACTCATCAGTATCACTTTTGCAGTCTTCTTTTCTCCAAATAAATATAACATCTCATACATAAAAATACATCCATGCTTCTATTTAAAATATTCCAATTTAAGCTATTAAATATTATACTATAGGATTCTAATACCATAAATAATTAATGTTCATGTTCTTATACTTCTTAATCAAAATTTTACATTTAAACTAAGTTAATAAATAAATAAAAATCAATCAAAACTATAATTATGTATATCTTCAATTAAATCTTCCATTGACAAAGTTATTTAAAGTTCAAAAAATGTTTATTATTTTTTCGAGAGTTTTTTTTTTTTAAATGTTCTCCTCAAAAGTGCTTTATTTCTTCAAGAACAGTCACCTTCCCCCGTTGCTATCGACAACAAATAAGACAAAATATTTCTGGTATGAAGAGCCGTCTGAATTTCCAGTACAAAATTCTCAGGTTTTAAAAAAAAAATGAACAAATAAAAAAAAAATATTACGACATCTTGAAATAAAAATTAAATAAAATAATCCTCAATCTATTCTGGAATAGTTAATACAATAATAGTTTATAACTTCTGTAGTCCAGAATGATGATTATTGAAATTATAATACTAAAAATAATCCCGTGAAGCTTTTTAAATTTCCCATATAGGAGTAGTAATGCATTATATTCCATTTGGTTTAGCTTAATCTATCCGATAAACTTTTTGCGCAATATTTATTTTTCCATGATCCATCCTTCTATTTAATCATATATTTACTTTCTTTATAGGTTTCTTTCTTAGTGAATTTATTTCCATTTAGTATTTCTTTCCATCTGTTTAAAACTCCAAGTTTTTTAAAAAAATCTTTTCTAAATGTGTTTAACCCTTTTAAGACTGTAGGTTTTTATATATTATATACGCTTTAGTAAAAAATCTCTGTGAGGCATTTCTTTAATTTCTTGCAAAATATTTTTTTAAAATGTTTCCTTCACAAAGGATATAACATCTACTTTTAAAATGATATTTCTATGAAAATTATCATAAAGTATATTTGTCTTACTATTTCTTAATTTTGGTCAAGTTTATCTTCTATATAAAATTAATGCATCTTTACTTTTAGACGGTAAAATAGTCTTTCCATTTGAGTTTCTTGTATAGTATCCATTCTACTATTTTATTCATTAGAACAGTTCTCTTGTTCAGCATAAACGAAACTGTATTAACAAATATTATGTACATTTTTAAAATATTACAAACTGAATATACTTTACTTCTTGGCTTATCCATTTATTGTTGCAAAGTTATATATTAGACTTTTGATAAAATACTCTTGGTAATGGAACTTTTAAAAATTTAACAAGGCATATTGAATGAAATTATATTAATATTTTTATTGTACACTCTCTTTTTGCAAAACACTTTTTAAAATATCAATTAGCTTTTGCAAATAAAATTATGAAAGAGCACTAAATTGACTAAAATAATAAAGTTAAATTATAATCACCTTGATAGCTTCTGATATGTTCAGCTACCTTTAAAACATTTTTAATCACCCACTAGACCCCCTGTTCAATTGGTATTTATATCCTGTAAGAATACCATATCCTATTGGTTGATTCTTACTTTTAGTTCGATACCAAATTTGCATAAGTTTCAGTTTTACAGAATTAAATTTCAAAATAAAAATTATGACGTAATAAAACTTACAAATATTATTTAAAAATATTACTTTTGAATCAATTATTATTTTACTAAATTACTTAAATACCTTTAAAATAACTTTTAAAACAATATTGAATTTATCTACTTTTAATATTTAATTTATCTAGTTTATTTTAAAACAAAATATTAACCTTTTATTAACTGTACTCGTCTTTATTGCATTGTTTAAACATGTTATAATGATCAACTTAATATTTGCTTTTATTTGCTTTTATGATAAGTAATCATTCTATTCAGTCCTATAATGCAATTTTACAATATTTTGAACTTTACTAATAAATTCTAACAAGCAAGTGTGTGCAACTCTATATTACATAAGTCACATGATTAATAATCAAGACAGACTATCCGATTTTTCTCTGTCTGGGAATAAATAATAAATTGCTACACTTGTTGTATTGAATAAAATAATACAATTATATAATTTGGAAGAATATAATTTGGAAAATATAGAATTAAATACAACTTTCATTACCATAAAACTAACTTTTAAAACATACAATATTAATTATGATTATTAAATATGATTACAAATTTAAATATAACATTTACTTAACTATCAGTTTAAAAGTTTAAAACTATTAAAAATGAACTTTTAAACATACTTTTAAATATTTATAGCTGTGTCATTTATTATGTCCAGCTTTTACAACCATATGTAACAATATTTCTAGCTTTATTTAATTGTTCTTAAGTGATTTAACATAATATTATGCGTTATGTAATTTCATTTAGCTTTAAATTGTACTTTAAGATAATATTAACACAATATAATTAACACATCAAGAGAACACATTCCTAAAATTTAAAATTTTTAATAATTTACTGTGGTAATCTATTTCTGACCTATAGAAAAGAGCACAATATATATATTGATATGAAGATTTTTGTATCCACAGATATAAAAGAGATATTTTTTCAAGTTCATCCACATATGATTTTTATTATAAATGTATTGTTTTAGTTTGATTATCTAAGCCATCAATTGGGTGATGAATAGAGTACTATAAAAATGGTTGATGAGATGCTGTGAACACTGATTTATAACAATGTTAAAACTACACCAATAGAATCAGCACTTTTAAAAATTTTTATTTGGCTCAGATATATATATATATATATATATATATATATATATATATATATATATATATACCACCTGGCATCATGATTAAAATAAATTATATAATTTTTTTCATATATAATAATATTCATCCTCATATTACCTGATGAAAATCTTTCATATCTTGATATACTAGTCACCAAAGTACAAATTAATATTTTATCATTTTCAGTTTTCAGAATAATTACATATGCAGGTAGATTCTCTAGCCAAAACTTCTTTTATTAGAGCAATTAATCTTTCATATAAATCATAATCTAAATGAAAAAATAAATTGTCAAGCATTGTTAGCTGAGAGGTCACTGCAGTCACCTTGCAAGCAAGTAGTTGGTTGCAGATGGTTGTGGGTTCACCTCCCAGTAGATGCTATAACATATGGAAAAAAAAATAATGAAGAAATAAATTATATTAATAATATTATTAGATAATGCTTATAATAATAAAGTTATGCACCAAGCCTTAATTTAAAAACAAAACAATCAAAAGAAGAAACAACTATTGGGATTTGTATTCCTTATATAAAAGAAGCTATAGACAATTCCAGATGTATTCTAAAACATTACAATACAAAAACAGCATCTACTATTTATCAAAAATTAGTAACATTCTATCCAGAACTAAAGATTCAATCCTTCTTGTGGCTCATGGAATTTAAAATTTTATGTGTCATTTATAAAGCTTTTTATGTAGGTACAAGCAGTTGTTGCATCAGTACTAGAAGAAATGAATATGCTATTGTAGTTAACCAACACTCATCACCATCAGCACTTTCATCCCATGCTATGGGTTAAGATCACTATATTAATTTTACTAATACCTGGATCCTATCCAGATGTGACCCTCTTCACCAATGTAAAAATCAACAATATTACAAATTAACTACAGCATAGCACTGCTTTCGATCAGGCAGGTCATATTCATAACACTTTTTCATTTTATATACTTCTTTTTCTATAAATGAATATTTACAGCTTCTCAACAATCATTTTTATAGTATTCTATTCATCAATCAATTAAAGGCATTGTTATCAAGTCGAAAGTTTGGTATATTTATAACAATAATAAGACACAAATGAATCTAAAAAATATCACACACATACACACACGCGCGCGCGCACACACACACACACATATATATATATATTAAGTAAATTATAATATCCTATGTATATTTTTTATTAAAATTATACTTATTATTTTGAAATGCCATAGTTGAAACATTGATCTGCATAAAGGTGGAAAGAAGAAGTCTATCTCTAACTAGATTAAATTGTTGATGGATGAAGTATTATGGAAATAATGTGAAGTATAATATTAAATACCCGCTCAATACTACTACATTTTTATTTAGAAATTGTAAAATCAATTACGTGAGATGGAGACAAATTTATTTTTTTATTACTTCCTGAAATGAACAACTATTAAGTTTTAAATATAGACTCGGGTCTCAACTCTCATTTTGCATTGATTCTATTGAATAAGTAATTTAGGTTAATTAGTTATGTTATGCAATATTGGACTTGAGTCTAATTTATCAGCTAACTGCTGCTTGGTATGAATGGTATTGTTAACAATTAAAGAATAAAGATTCAAACCTGAATACCTAAATATTCATTTGAGAAACAATGAGGTGGTGCTTGAATAGATCTCTGTTAATTATACCAGTTTAAAACAAATGGAAGATGGTCAACGAACTCAGATATCTTAAATAAGCCTTAAACAAGATACATATAATGTGTCAATCACTCCATCTTATGATATGTTTGTTCAATAATACTACCTTGTCTATATAAATAAAGTCTGAATTTAATAGTATTTTAAGCTGAGTTTATCTTTATTTGCAAGATAGCATTGTGAAAACATAGCATTAAGCAAGAGGATGGTTGACATTTAATATTTGAATTTTCAGCTAGCGATATTCACTTGGGTTTATTTCATATACATACATATATATTAGAGGGTATTTGAACTTAGATTTTCAAGCCCCTTTTAATTATCCACTCCATCTTATACAATTAATATCTATGGCCACACACATGTAAAAAGATAAATAATCTGCAATATATGTGTTTTGTTCTGAAGCAGCACTAATCTTGGTCCAGATCATCATCTCACAAACACATATATAATCAGTACTCAGTTTTTATTAAGATAGTAAATCTTCAAATTTTAATGGAGAGGCTTCAGTCTTCTCCACTCTCTAACACTTCAGCCATCCATATCACTGAAAATCTGATGATGGCATGTTCTAAGTCCTTGTTTTCCAATTTTGTTGACATATTCACATTGACCATCAAGCTGATCCTTCAAATGTAAAACTGTATATAACAGTTTATTACCATTGCATTTATTTGAAGTTCACTATTATTGAGATGTAGACTTTTAAACAGAGGGCATTACTGAATATTTGTAATTGTATAATGGTTTATATATATATAGACAAATGACTTTTTGGGTAAAACCATGTGTTATTTATTATTATATACCGATATTTCGATGAATTAGCATCCACCATTGTCAAGGTAAACTCTTGAAAAAACATTTGTTCGATCTCAAACTGTAACATGACTGAGTTCGAGATGAAGCATAGTTTAGTATTCAGAATATGAGGTTTATCAAAATGTATATTTCTTTTAGTTTTACCATCTATTAATTTAAAGTCAATCTTAGAAGACATAGATAAAATGAGAGATTTCCATATGGGTGGAATACATTGTGCTTCATCAGCCCTATTTAAACTAGTAGGTCTCTTTAATATTTCAATTGACTCTATCATGGTTTTCAAATCACAGCTCTCCAAATTAGCAAGCATTTTTTGTATTTTCAAAGTCAGGTTTGTGACCAATTTCTAAAAAATGGGAAGTAAAAACTAATGTGTTAATTTTTTGATTAAAAGCATTTTTATGTTTCTTAATTTTGACATTTATTCATCTATTAGACTGACCTACATAGCTTCTTGAGCACTGAAAACATGGAATTTCATAAACTCCTGTCTTTAGATTTATGTAAAAAATCACCAATTTTTCTTGCTAGTAGAAAAAGTAATCTTTTTATTAAAACAAGATAGTCTTCTACTGATTTTCCCAGGAACCCCTTTAATCTAAGGTAAAATTATCAATTCTATCCTCTTTTTTTCCTTTTAGTATCAATGCTATGTAAAACCTTACATATGATGTTTTTTTTATTATAATCATTAGCAAGTAGAATATTTTTTGTAAGTTCTATTTCTTGATCATCTTACTCAAGAAATAGAACTTACAAAAAATATTCTACTTGCTAATGATTATAATAAAAAACATCATATGTAAGGTTTTACATAGCATTGATACTAAAAGGAAAAAAGAGGATAGAATTGACAATTCCTCTTTTAATAGAGTAATTTTACCTTATATTAAAGGGGTTACTGATAAAATCAGTAGAAGTTTATCTTGTTTTAATATAAAAATTACTGTTTCTACTGGCAAAAAAAATGGTGATTTTTTTACATAAACCTAAAGACAGAATATTGTTGGAATACCAATGAGTTTATGAAATTCCATGTTTTCAGAGCTCAAGAAGCTATGTAGATCAGTCTAAAACAGAAATAAATGCCAGAATTAATAAACATAAAAATGCTTTTAATCAAAAAATTAACATATCAGTTTTTACTTCCCATTTTTTAGAAATTGGTCAGAAACCTGACTTTGACAATGCAAAAATGCTTGCTAATTTGGAGAGATATGATTTGAGAACCATGAGATAGTAAACTGAAATATTAAAGAGACCTACTGGTTTAAATAGGGCTGATGAAGCACAATGTATTCCACCCATATGGAAACCTCTCATTTTATCTTTTTCTTTTAATATTTAATTTTAATTAATAGAAAAAAAAAAAAAAAAAATATTAATTTTAATCAACCTCATATTATAAATAACCAATTACAACCAAATTCTCATCCTTCATCCCCCCCCCCCCAGTTATAATTTTAGATAAAAAAAAAATTTTTCCCACCACGTTTCTCCCCCAAAAGACATTTTTCTCCACCACACAACAGAGAAAAAATAAAAAATAATATATATATATATATATATATATTGTACCAGTCAAAAAACCCACCACCTGAACGCAAGTTGCACCCAAACTCAGCTGAATCAAACTGAATTCAAACTCAACTCACTAGCTTAGATTAGTATAAATCGATGGCACAGTGCTATGTGCCAAGAAACTAGCTCAACGGTTGGTGAGGATCAGAGACCCCTGAACTGACATTAATATCTGATAATAAACTGACTAAAAATAATTTTAAATCGAATCATATGTATATGTTTGGGTTGCCAACACAGACAGCGAGCATTAACATTAAAATAATTATAAAAAAATTAAGAATGAAGAAACCAAGTGTGTTTAGAAAGTATTTAATAATAATAATTGGTTTTGTTTGAATTTTAAATAATGATTATATTAATCACCTCTAGCCTATAACAGAATTTATAATAATAATAAAAGTGGCAGTCGTTATTATATGCCAATGAGTATTACTGAATATTTGAAAGTCTATGTCTATGCCCCCAACAAGAAAATAAAGACAGATAAAGGTATTCATTAGTAACAGAAATTATTACTCTAATTTTATACGAAAGAATGTGATATTTATTTTCACATTCGCAAATCCATTCATGAAGAGCAAGATATGTATTTTAGGGCATAACTTTAATCTTGATTGGAAAACTTATTTAATTAAATATAACTGAGAATTTGTTTGACTTTAATTGAAATCACTTCATCACGAATTACGAGCATCGGAGTGGGCTTTACTGGAACAGAGAGGTAACAGTGCTGATGAATTATGAGCTAGAAAATGAAAGATAATCACTGGTCGGTAGTTTAAGTCTCATGGCGGCTTGTCTTTCACAAGTCTTACTGCCCTTTTGAGATGTGGAACACGAAGGAAACCAGGTTGAGTCATAACTACGAGCACTTGGTGTTCCAATTATAACATGAACAGGGGAGGAGGTGCTTTCTTCCTCGATTATTTGAAATAACAGAGATATTACTACCAACAAGCATGCGAAACAAATGATAGCCCTACACCAGCAACATTGAAGATGATGACTTGACAGTCATCATTTGAAAAATAAAACCCATATAGAATGCTCTACGTGATGACTTGATCAAATTAATTAAAGTCAAATGAGCTTTTAATGAAAACTATTTTAAAGTATTTGTAAATCATATTAATTATGCCCCAATCATTGTGCCCTTCCTGAATCTTAATAGTGAGTAACAGAAATTTGAATTAGAATATATTTAATTTCTTTATCAGCCCTTTTGCAATAAAAACATTTTAAGATTATATTTGAATAAATAAATATTAGTGGAACGAGAAAATAGTGGTGGCATAGATTAGAAACGGAGCTAATAATTTATTATTAGCCAATTATAAAAATAACACACATTTAATAATTTCTTTCAACTCGATGATTGATAGAACTGTATAAATCTAGTTCTAATGGGTGAGAATTATTATCAGATTTAATATTATATTTTCTATGTAAGGCAAATAGAACAAAGGAGTTTATCGAGTCGAAAGATTATTGGCATATAATTAAAATAACAACATTAATAAATTACACACACACATATATATATATATATAATATAATAAATAAACCGCCAAGTAAGAAAAGAGAAAGTTAAAGACTAGAAGTTGAGAGAATTATGATATAATAGCATAAATAAAAGTAAGTTTACACATAGATTATTACACAGAGATTATGACATTTATAGAATGAAAAGAGCTCTTAAAGAGATTGTAAAGTAAAGTTCAGAACTGGCCAGAAAGTTTAAGGTTCATTATGGAAATATATTACCCATTTCTTCCAGGCTGGATCCTTAGGTGACACATCCAAGTTGGTGAAAATGTAGGCACGCATTTAGTTGATTACTTGAATGGCATTTTATTTGATTTTGGCAGCATGATTTGTCTGGAAAAGATTCAGCAGCTCCATTGAAAATTTTCAGGGGACTTCAGGTACTGATAGCCAGATTCCTGACATTTAGCCCCTTACCATATCGAAACAGTATTTAAAATGCACAGAGTTTACTGTATTTCTCTACAATAAAGATGGCTTCTTTTCCAAACTTTTCAGAGCTATATATACTGTCCTCTGATGCCTTCAGGCTAGCACTTCTTTTATTATCAATATTTTAGATACATTCCTTTGATAAGGCTTTCAAAATCATTAACTTGAATTCATTTTCTAATTAGAAAATGAATTCTTAAAATTAGAAATGATTTTAATTAGGAAATCCTTATCCTTTTTTCTAATTAATAAAACTTTAACTGTTGTTTTTGGAAAGGGAAAATCTGAAAGCTTATCGAAAGAATGTAGCTTTTAATCAATAAAACTTTAACAAATTATTTAAAAATAAAATCAAACATTCCAGATGCAATGAAACTTTTAAACAATTATATATATTTAAATATTTACAAATATATACGCACAATCCACGCAGTTATAATATATAAATTCATGAATAATTCTATCATGAATTTATTAATAGAATTGATCAATTTAAATCTGAAACTAATTATTTGAATACACATTTATGAAATAAGTTATTCTTTATGGAAATTAGTGTGTATTGAACGTATAAAGCCCCATTGCATCAGAAATTTAAGGTTAGTACATAGGGTTTGAAGTGGGCTTATGGCTAGATGTCATGAAGCTAGGATCGAACTCAGATCCGACTGCTTCAATATATATATATATATATATAGTGTGTGATATACTCACATAAATAATGATAAGCAGAAAATATTATTAATTCTGGGTGGACATATCTACAATAAATGTATTTACTAATAAAGTCTTCAGTATGTTCAATGCTGAATCTTTCCATTGCTGTTTACAGAAAAATTCCTGTTGCATTTGTCTTGCAATGGGTTTGCTTGATTGAATCACTTAGCAATCTATGTGTATTTAACTTGAATAAACCCTAAGGAGAGAAAATGAATATTGTACAAATAGAAGAATATAATAAGAGAAAAGAGACTAGGTAATTGAGCAAAATAATAATAGAAATATAGATAAAACAAAAGTAAAAGAATAAGATGGGCAGTAGAAATTATGCTAGATAGTAGGAGGGCTGGACATTGTGAAGGAAAAAAGGCTACTCATAGGGCAAAAAATGGACATGCTAATTAGTAATATAGAAAAGGAAAAACAGAAAAATAATTTATTTAATATGCATACACATAATTAAAAGATCAAAATCAAAGGTAGAAAATCATGATATGAAAGCAGAAAAGGTACTTATTTCCAGTCCAACTAGACTCTACACAATCATGTGCAGCAATAAAATAAGCATTTATAAACAGGCTAAAGAAAAATTGGAAGCCCCAAAAAAGATATAGCTGGTGAGTTGATAATGATAATGATGTGCTTGTTAGAGGCTTGTCAAATAGAAATGTGGCCAAAGAATGAAAATCAAATAAACAATATGGCTAAAGACAATAATGTTTATTATATCATTTTAGTGCATAAATAATATTCAGATGAACTCAAATAGTATGCCATATATATATATATATATATTGTAGCCTTTCTATTTTGCTACATCATTATATGGTTGTAAGTAATGGTTAATTTTAATAGAAAAGATTTCAATTTTATAAAATGATTAGAAAAAACTTATTATTTAACTTGTAGAAGAAGTTAAAATTCATGTTTATTTAGTATTAACTTTTACTTAGCTTGGATGCCAATCCACATCAATGGCTTTTGGTCACTCAAAATCGGTCACGGTTTGAGCTAAAGGGATGTTTTTATACTTGTTTGAAAGCTTAGAAAAAGCCCTGTAAGATGCTGCACTCTCTTGAATTATTTTTTAAGTAAAAAAATCAATAATAGTGACATTTTAAGTCTAACAAAAGGAGGAGGCAGTCCATTCTAAATGGTGATTGGATGATGATTATTTGGTCAAAAAAGACTGCTGATAAATAATTTTCACAGTTGAAAATGAAAATATATGTTTTAGAGTGGTTTTTTTTATTATTTTTTATACATATTATAAATTATTTTCATAAAATATGCTGAAAATATAGTTATTTTACAAAAGTAGTGAGATTTTATTAAAAAATTGTATACCTTTACATGAATGTAAATTAAAAAAGAAACCAATGAATAGCAATGATTTTGATATCTGTCGAAAGTTTAGATTGCCCCAAGCTGTTTATTTAATTTTCTAATAAAAATTAATGTTTTAGAATATTTTTCTGGCATTTATTTACATATTATAATGTATTTTGGTAAAATATGCTGAAAATATAATTAGTTTTAGAAATATGGTAAGATTTTACTAAAAAATTCTTAACTTTTATAATAACGTAAATCTAGAAAGGACATCAATGATGTTTACATGACTTGTAATTTGCTACGATTTTTTTTATTATTTTTTCTGCTATCAAATATTTTTATAATTATAAATAAAAATTTACCTTTAAAAAAACTTTTGTTTACTTTCATAACCTGACAAATTATTAATATACTTTTTACAAATGAAACTAAAATGAATATAATATTAAAAGATGATATATTTTTACTTTTGATTCTGTAATTGACTAATCAAAAGTTTAGAGTTTTACCTCACTCGGTCAACTGGAATTTTCATCACATAAAAGGTTAAACTTGAATCAATTTTCTTTAAATAAATATATCTAAGTTATAAATTTGAAATATAAAGTGTACTATTTATTTTCAATTGACAAGTAAATAATAGTTAAAGACATATAAAGTATTTTAAATCAGTAGTTATAATTAATAAATATTGATATTTTTATAATTATTAATTAATTTAAAAATTATTTTTTATTGTTTTAAATTGAATTAATTAATGATGAAATAAATCAGAAAGAGGTGTGTGTTAATAGGTGTGCAAACTCATTCATAGAATAATAAATTAAAATATACTTTCTGATACATTTTTAAAAAAGTTGTTAATTATGAGTAATAAATGTTGTATTTTAATTATACCAATTTCATTAAAAAGTTTCTAAAATGAATAATTATCATAATAATGTAAATTATAAATCTTAAGTATCAAAATTTAAATTTAAACAAAGAGTATATTATTATTAAAAGATAAATTTAAATCTGGCATTATTAAAATAAAGAAAATATTAATTTTATAATATTAGAAGTGTAGACAAAGTAATTAATATTCATTTTTGTGCCAGGTGTCTGAAAATAATTAACCAATCAGGTATTGTGAAAAATTTCCTATATATATTGAACCGTGGCGAATGTGTGCATTCGAAACACCGGCCTCTTAGGCAGAGAAGAACATACTCAGAGAGTATATATGCCCAAACGATAGCTATAAAGTATATAACTAGCATTACATTTCCAGGACATAGCTTCTTCTCGGCTGTTGAGTTCAACACCAATGTTCAAAGCACTTTTTTTTGTTTGTGTATAAGCACGGGTGCCAACTGTTTATTCTAAAAGAATACTAAAAGAATAGACAATGCACTTTAAACAGTGGCCACTATCTCAATGCCTAAATCCATGACTAGCTTAGTTGTTTGTAATCACTAACAGATTATATATAATTAGTGGTTAAAAGACTTGATAAAAGAATTGTAAAAGTAGTTGATAAAAGAATTTGATAAAAGGAATTGATAAAAAAGAATTGACCGACAAATAAAGTTTAATTTTAAAGATAATTTATTGACTAACATTTATTTACTAAATTTAAACATTTTATAATTCTAATAAAACACACGCATATTTTAAATTAACATTTCTAAATAGTTTAAATATTCCTATAGATTTAATAACAGAACACTCTAATTTAACTAATAAATATTGATATAATGATCATGCACATATTAACTCATGTACACACATAATAATAATAAAGTATTACATAGCATTTGAAATTTAATCACACATATCAATAGTTCATTTATGTATGATATAAAGTTCATATAATTAGACTCTTGAAAGATTCATATGAATTAATGCAATGCAATGGCTATTACAGTATAAACGAAATAAGCAAATGTTTTTACCTAGGCTTTTGAATATAGATGTAGAATTTTGGTTCTCTTTGGTGGCTGCTTTCGGTGAGAATATTTCCATTATGAATGCTTCTAGCCGGCTGGGACGTTTCCTTGCTGAGTTTCCTGATTTTCACGATTATTACTATCAGAGACAAATAGATACTGACAGAGATTTTCTAAGATGTTAAGCTGACATTATTTCACGGGCAGATCTGCTGTTTTCTAGGACATCTGGGCTGGAGATAAATGTGCATTCCCAAGATCTTCTCAACACTGCATTTTGTTTGTTAACTGCTCAATTAATTTCTGAACTGCACTACTCAATTACTTTGTGAACTGATTACTGTCTGATAAAAAAAGGTCTATTTATACCTGTGCCTTGTTGTCTTTCTAATATCTCCGGCAAAGATCTGTTGTCAAATTCCAGTAATAATCATTTGATAAACGTGTTTTGGAAGATTGCTTAATTAGTAATAGGCATGCAATAAAACGTGTTGTTTTATTTTATTAATAGCCATTGCCGTGTTTTTTAATGATAATCTTCTTTAACTTTCATTTATTTATAATAACATTTATTCTATTGTTGACAATCGCACATATATACACACATATATTAGTTTTAACATTATTTTTTCTTTAATTAAACTTGAATGAAAAGAGATTTGTATGTTTTAACTTTTTAAATTATATTTTTACGAATACTAATAAAAACTCTTTACTTCCTTTTATAACCCTTAGTTTAATTTCTCTAACGAAACATCCCTCTCCCCTTCTGAAATTAACTATAGAAAACTATTTGATTTTTATCTTTTTCAAAAACAAACTGAAGAAACTCTTCAACATTTAATTTTATGTTTTTCTTTAACGAAAGATTATTTTAATAATATAATTTTAGATAAAATTATGTGCCTATATCAATATAGGTACAATATATAGGATGATGTAGTGATAGAAAAAAAATCAAGCAAAAATTTGAGGGATAAAACTTTTTTTTTTTTGGTCTTAAAATTTTAAATATAAATTTATTGAAATCTTATTCTTTTAACCTTAAAAGTAATAATTATATTTTTAAAAAATGCATAGAATGCCTTAAGAACTCTATTCATTAATTTCACAATGGAATAAGAAGCAAAACTATCCTCATTGGTATATTACAGGAACTGCTTTCATTCAAGAAATTAAAAATATACTTCAATAAAAAAAAACCTTGTAGATTAGCAAACTGTTTGCCTAGAGTAAACACAAAGGAGATGTAAGGAATTTATCTTTTTATTAATTTTCATATGCAGAATGATAGAAAACATTTTCTAATAACTCTAATCATTAATAATGATAAAGATAATTACTACTATTAATTAAAACTATTGACATTTCCAAACAAATAAATTTATTAGTAATTTTATTAGAAAAATAATGACCTTAGAGAAGAAAGATTTAGTGCAGACTAATTTTTATTAAATGTTTATCTACTAACTTTAATATCATCTAATTATTAGGAATGTATTAGCATGTAAAATATGAGTTATTCAGAAGTAAAATGTGAGAACTTTATAATTCTACCAATACATATTTTTGAAGTTGGAGCATACAGAAACAAATGAAACTTTTTAAAAATATAAAAAAATGTTTTTATTAAATAATAAAATACATATTTACTAAATGTTAAGGAATTTTTTATCAATGTTGTAAGGAAGTATGAACTTTTGATATAAGAACTTATTATTATTATTGATAAATAATTTTTACTTGGATTTTTTTCATGTTTTCATTTATATTATAAGTAACAGTAAAAAGTGTGGAGGAAAGGAGAGAAAGTAATCTTTTTTGTTTCAAGTAACAGTTAGTTATGGTCAACATAGTAACCAATACTCCTTTAAAAATAGGATTTTGATTTAGTTTGAATTTAAGAAAACTAGTTATTTTTATTACTTTAGTATGAACTATAATTTTAAGATAGTATTAAGTACTTATAATTATTTGTTTCATATGATGTAATTTTTTAGATTTAAATATTTTAAATTTTTTTTGTATATATAAAATAAAAAAAACATTTTCTTTGTTGATTAATAATTCTATAATGTAAAATAAATTATATCTACAAGAGTGTCATTAATAATAATCATAAAATATTATGATTAAGGTAATTTTATTTTTTAGTATAAGATATTGGTCTTGAATTTCTAACATGGAATCAGGTAAAATAAAAATGTGCAATATTTACAATATGTATATTTACATGAAAGTCTAAAACACAAGGAATAAATCCTTTAGACTGCTTTTGCAAATTAAAAATAAAACCTAGATATGATATAGAATAAAATATCTTTATCTAACAACAAAATAATATATGATAATAGCTGTAATATAATCATAACATATAAAAGCTTTTTTTGGCAACTTTTAAATTTTTACCCTTTTCAATATGACTTGATTAACTTCAAAAATAACCTATATTGTATACATAGTGACATCTACCAGCTCTATATAAAATTAACACAAGTCTATAATTTATGCTTTAATATCTTTATAATAACACATATTATATAACCCTCCTTTCATTTTTCATTATCTAATTATTAGATAAATTAATTGATGTTTTATAAATGTTCATACAATTATTTCTGTTATAATTAATGTAATTAGTTTCATATATCTTTCTTCTATTAATTTCTTTAATATAATTTAATGGACATATATTCTTAACATAACCTATTCTATGTCCTTATTTTAAGTAGTGAACATATAATGCAGATCTGTTATCTCTCCTATTAATAGCATTATTATGTTCTCTAGCACTTTCTTCTAATTGTTTTGCCATATGTCCATAATAAACCATACTGCAAACCCCACAAGTAATTTTATGTACTATACTCTTTTTATATTGTATATCATTTTTTATTTTATAATTCACTACTAATATATCAAGATTTTTGCTGTTTGACCATCCTATTTTAATATTTTTATCTATATAATTTTTATTTTTATTTTTAATAATGTATGATAAATTTTAGGAACATATGAAAATTTTACCCATTTCATATTATTTGGTTCATTATTATTACCTAAATTATATTGTTTATAATTAAGAATATATTTCTAATGCTTCTAGGGTTATATCTATAACTAGTATATAACTTTATAAATTTCTCTTTTTGCAAAGTAGCTATATTCCTATCCATGTTATATTTATCATTTTTATTTTTCAAATTTTTAACAACTGCCATTTTTTGTAGCCATGCCTGTTGTGAATCCATAGAAATTATTTTCCTTAATTTACCTTCTTTAATGAAGTGTTTTAATGTAATTATGTTATTATCATCTATCTCTAGATCTATATCTAAATACTTTATTTTAACATCAATTTCTATAATTGTAAATTTTATATTATCCATATTATTATGAAGTTCATTATAAGTTTTTTTTATAACTCTTTTATTACCAATTATTAATATATTATCAACATATCTAAAGTAATGTATTATATCTTGATTTTCTATTCTACTATTAACAATTTTCATTTCCATTTCATTGATAAATATTGATGACATTAATCTGCTAATTGCACACCCCATTACCCATCCCTTATGTATACTCCATTATTCATTATTATATTTAAAATACAAACTATTATGTATTAAAATTAAACCTTCTTCTATAATATTAATTACCTCTATATCATTAATATGCATATATAATTTCTGCATTAATATTTCTATACTTTTTGTTCTTAGAATGCTAGGATACATCTTCTCAATATCCATTACAAATATATTTTGGTTTCTATTCAATTTTATCATATTTAACTTATTTATAATAGCCGCTGTATTTTTAATGCAAAACTCCCCATAACTAATAATGTTTACTATCCACTTATTTAAATAATTACAAAATCTTTGTAGAGTAAAATCAGCTTTTATATGTTATGATTATATGATTATATTACAGTTGTTGTCATATATTATTTTATTGTTAGATAAAGATGTTTTATTCTATATCATATCTAGGATTTATTTTTACACGAAAGTATATGAGAAAAGATTTAAACGTTCAACTGCGTGTTAGAAAAATATTTGTAAACTCTAATATTTGTGTTAATATGAAAATACGCACGTATAACTTAAATATATATATAATCACCGTAAATCAAACGAATGACAAACCTTTTATCGATTTATTCGAGCGCTTTCAAAGATCTAAGCCTTCATTTTCAAGAAGTAACCTATGCAAATCAGGGCGGAATAGATCGAATATTTCTATTATATTATTAATATGAGTATATAAGTGGTATGCATGATTGATCTCTTTATAAGTTGAAGATAACTAAGTTATTATGTTTGTGATATATTATATCATAAACTATTTGTTTC
This sequence comes from Epiperipatus broadwayi, assembly GCA_028023455.1. Taxonomy (NCBI): domain Eukaryota; kingdom Metazoa; phylum Onychophora; class Udeonychophora; order Euonychophora; family Peripatidae; genus Epiperipatus; species Epiperipatus broadwayi. The sequence goes on along the minus strand of JAQFVV010012429.1, from coordinate 5,851,890 downwards.
TTTTTAATCTTCCATTGTTATGTTTAAAAGTATGAAGAGGATAAAGATAAGTTTGGATATTATTTGAGAAATGATGAATATTTTTATGTAATGTTAAGTATTTTATAAAAAATGTTAGATATGAAGTAGTGATACAGGAATGTAGAGTTATTGGAAATTTTATACTGTTAGGGATGTCTTGTTTAAGGTTAGATATGATATAGTATAAAATAAGTTAGAATATTTGTGATATATAAATAGTGACATTTTTTCGGAAAAAGCTGTAAGAGCTTAAAATAGAATCCAAGATAAAAATTAAGGTAGACGTAAGAAAATGTAGTCATAAGTTGCATAATCCATAGTATAATTGTTTTTTATAATTTTATTAGGTATCTGTATCACACTTATCATGAAATTCACAGTGGAATATATATCATAAGGAATTGTAGATTTAAGCAATGGTAATGGCTAAACTTTGAAATGATGGTAAGATAAATGTTTTTAATGCAAGAAGGATAAAACATATAGAAGAATGTACAAATAAAGATTTTATGAAAGTTTTTGTCAGATATTAGAGATCAAAATACAGAATGAATGTCTGAAGTAGAAGAGTTATGATATTGAAAAGAAAACCTGATAATTATTTATATTATTGTAAGTAATATAATGCTGTGTCATATTTTAATTAATATTTAAATAATTAAATGTTTATTTTATTACAAATAATAAACATAGAAAGAATATAATAAGTTATAGAATTATAATTAGATAATAATATCATAGAAAGTAAAGTAATGATAATATAAATAACATGTTTGTGAAATATTTAGAATGTGATAAAATACAAATTGTATATATATTTTTTCATATGTCATAGCATCGGCCGGGAGGCGAACCCGCAACAACCATCTGCAATAAACTGCTTGCTTGCAAGGCGGCTGTGCTGACTCTCGGCTAACAACGCGTGACAAATTGTATATTTTATTGATATATTTTAATACGGAAATATTAAGGAGTATCTTAATAGTCATAGAGTAAAGTATGGAATATACTATACTTTAGTTGTAAATAATTGTATAAATTATTTATTTTATTACAAGTATTTTTTTAATATTAGTTTTTAAAGTTTTGTATATGTTAAATATATTTTTAAGTAAATATAAGATGTGTAAATTTTTCTTACATTTTGTATTATTACTGTAATAAATGTTAATGTTTGTTTTTAAATTAATAAAGTATTTAAAGACTCTTTTGCTTTGCTTCCAAGTCATTATTCATTATTCTAACCACACATATATTGTAATAATTAAAGATATTTGGTATTATTGCACGGAATCTAAATAAAATAATAAATAAAAAAAATATTGTGATTGTTAAAGATATTTGGTGTTGTATCCAAAATATTAATTTAAATTTTTCTTCATCTTATTTAATGATCATAATGAAGTCTGAATAAATAGTATGCTATATAAAATGAAATGATTAGATTATAATACATGGTTGAGAAATTATTTTGAATTTGTTTGTGATAGTTAATAGTGATCAGTTTTGGTTAATGATTTTAATTTAGTTTTTTAGTCAATTTTGCAAGAAAATTAGTTAATTATTTAGAAAGGAAAAAATTATTTAGTATATTGTTTCTAATTATTTTTAAGTGTAGCTAGATGTAAGTAAAATCCCTCTTTATTTATATTAATAAATTTATTTTAAAAAACAATACCTGAGATGTTGATTGAGTTTAGGAATATTAATAAGAGTGTATTATAATAATTTTAATAAATAGATGAATATTATATTGTGTTATAATTAAATTTACTGTAGGAAATTTTAATATTACATATAATTTATTTTAATTGTGAGTCATGGGAATATCATTGATATTTTAGTGGAGTAGTGTTTGATGATATTCCTATGTCATTGAGGCTATACTTTTTGGTATATACTTAATGTTAAAAAGGACTCTCTTACTGGATAATTGGATAACAAGTCTCATGATTATTAACATTTTATTATTAAATAATTTATTAAAATGGATATAAATACATATAAGGCTATAACCTTAATACTATGTGCCTTGAGTGCTTAATTTTACTACAAGAGGGATCTTTACAAATCTTAACACAAGATTATGTCTCTATAAAGATAAGAGCGACAGTCTTATCTTCAACCTACTTTCTAATTATATAGGAAAATTTAAAGCATTTTGATTTGAGAGTGTGAAGCTAGTAAGTTCTTCACGAATTAAGTCCACTATCTCATTTAGAAATCAACATTCATGGAATCTTTTGATTCACAGTGAGTTAATATTTAGGTATATTAAATATAGAATGAGTATATTTGTATTGTTAAAATTTTATATATAAGGAAGAAATCTGATTTGGCTGAGCTAGAAGTTAGTTATTGTTATTTACATCCACCATATTATAATAGTTGGTGGTGGGTCATCATCCAGTCAGGGTACAATATATATATTTATATAATAAAAATAATAAATTTAATGGTAATAAGCTATTAAAAACAGTCTTTAAATCTGAAGAAGTATTTTCAGTTAATTTCTTAAACTTGCCTCAACTGCCATTAAATTTATTACCATTAAATTTATTATAATTACAATTTTATTTTAATTAATGGACATTTTATTTATATGATATATATATATATTGTGCCCTTTTCTATAGGTCAGTAATAGTTCATAACAGTCAATTACTAAAAAATTTAAATTTTAGAATATGTTCTTTTAATACATTAATTATAGTTTGTCAATTATGTTATAAAGTGTAATTTGAAGCTAAAGAAAATACATAGTATATAAAATTATAGCGAATCATTTAAAAATAGTTAAATAAAGCTTAAAATATTGTTTCATATGGTTGTAAAAGCTGTCCATATTAAATAACACAGCTATAATTATTAAAAGTATATTTAAAAAATTCGATTTTAATAGTTTAAAACTTATAGTTAATAAATGCTATGTTTAAATTTATAATCATATTTAATAGTCAAAATTAATATAGTACATTTTAAATATAAACTTTATGATGGTGAAAATTGTATTTAGTTCTATATTTTAAATTATTTTTCCAAATTTTTATAATTATATTATTTAATATAATAAAGTGTTGCAATTTTATTAGTCTAGGCAGAGAAATAGATTGAAAATCATCTGTCAAAGTTATTAATCATGTGACTTGTATACAATATACTTTCACACACATGCTTGTTTGTATTTAAAGTAAAGAAGTTTAAAATATTTTAAAAGTTATATTATAGAATTGGATAGAATTATTGCCTATCATAAAAGCAAATAATAATAAATATTAAGTTAACTATCGTATGTAATGTTTTAAATAATGTAATAAAGACGAATACAGTTAATAAAAAAATTAAATATTTTGTTTAAATAAAAATAGATAAATGGAATAGGTTATTAAAATTATTTTAAAAGTTATTTTAAATGTTTAAATAATTTTGATAAAGTAATAATTGAATTAAAAGTGGAATTTTAAATAACATTTTTTAAATTTTATTACGTCATAAAAATTTTTATTCTTTGAAACTTGATTCTGCTATAAACTGAAAATATGTAAATTTGTTCTCAAGTTAAAGTAAGAATCAACCAATCAAATGAGGTATTCTTACAGACTATAAATATGAATTGCACAGGGGTATAAGAGGAGATTAATAATGTATTGAAACCAGAGAAAGGTAAATTATAGCTATCAAAGAGATAGTATTTTTAAATTTTTATTTTAGTCAATTTTTAGTACTTTCTTATAACTTTATCTGCAAAAAGCTAATTGATAATTTTAAAGTATTTTGCAAAAGAGAGTTTAAAAAAATATATATTGTAACCGGCATGCCTCCGTTCAGTCTATATGGCCGTCCTAGGTTGGTGTGCTATTAAGCATAATCTGACGGATGCAACCAGCTACACAAAATATGTAGATAGAACGGATTAGTAAGAATAAATTATATTCAATTACTACCTTACCGGTTGAGTTTGACCTAATAAAATATCAAATCAAACTATATTTCCCAACCGATTGTTCTTCTTGATATAAAATATAAAATGATTGACATAGCAAGTAATTACAGTAATGCAAATATTAAAACGAGGTTTATTTGTTATCTAACATAAAACATAATTTCTATAATTTTTAGACATATCAATAATAATAAATACATGCATAGAGTGATAGTATGAAATGGGTGTAAATAAGTTTATTATAAATGTTCGTTCAATTAAAGTTTATATGTATTAGAGTTATCTAAAGGGATAATTCGTATTCTTGATTCTCTTGGAATTATGATTAAACTAGGAGTTTATAAATTAGCATGCTAATATACGATTACCTAGGTAAACGGTCCTGGCAATTGATTCAGTCACTTCTTCGAACCGCGTTGTGGGCGTCCCACTTCTTTTGTAGAGCGGTTCAAATCCGGATAGTTTCCTCGTAAACGGTTTCCAAATGGCGCAGAGACGTAAGCAGGTGAGCAGGTGATTATCTTCATTTCGTTTGTGTTACAGGCTTGGGTATGGAGCAGCGTTTCGAACCGGCGCTCGAAAGTATTTCTTCTACTCGATCGTCATTTCTTGGACTATAGCCTGGGTGGCAGTTAAAAGTTCGCTAGGAAAAAATGGTTTTCCTTTTTATGAGAAAACTGGAATCACTTCTTTATTCCTACACCGCTCTACTCTTTCTGTTTTTAGTAAAAGAAACTCCCCTCCTTCCTTTGTCTTGTGGATCACGTTTTCACACCTACGGCCATCTTTGACCTTAAAATAATTTAATTACTCTCCCTTTCATTTCATTTTTTTTCTATATTTATTCTTTCTATAATTAAACCTATTACATTTGTTTTATTTATTTATTTCCCTTAACCATCACTCTATGAATTTCTCAGTAATTATTTTCCTTCTTAGAAAAATGTTTTAGTATAACAAAATTCGACATTTATTTTATTTGACAACTCTCATTCATTCTGTCACTCCCATTTACTAGCTGATAACGATCTTTAAATGTTATATCAAATTCTTCTACAACCACTAATTCTTATCTCTCGGCTGTCATCTTATCTAAAATCTTTCTTTTTTTTTTTTTCTTTTACTAACCTTTCCTTAATATTTGACCTAACTGAAAATATATATTATATTAAATATATGTGATCACCTCGTGCTATCACATTACACCCTCCCCCATTAGGAATTAACAGAATGTTAATTCTGATAATTAGCATGTTGCTCGTTCGTTTATTATCCCGCTAATCAGTATTGAATGTTGTGCTCAGTTTATTGTGACGACAAATGTTTGGAGCATTATGAAGAGGTCTCTAGGCTTCTTATACTATCATCTACCTTCATTTACAATCTAACCCTACCATTACCTCTATCCATACTAGTTCTTTCCGAATTCATCTTCTGGTAAGCACTACTGAATTAGCCTTTATTTATTTGGGGTTTTATCTAATCTCCATACTTATAGAATATTAATCTAATCACATATACCTCGACCCACTCATAAAGATATCCCTCGGTACGTACTCGCCTGTTTTTCCGTAACTGGCAGCAACTATATTCCTTTGTCACCCATCCACTCATGACTCCCGTTTCCTCTGATCTCATTTCCTAAACCTTTCATATTTCATATTATTCTTTTTTTTTTTTTTTCGTATCCAAGTGTGTGTTGTTGGTCATCATCTGCGTCCATCCTGAATGTACTATACTATTCGTTAAATTTTGTCTGGCGGCTCTGGCTTTCTCGGGTCATACCCACTGGTGCTTGCCCGCCCTTCCTTTTCTCTATACCCATTGTAGTGTTGAAAGGTCTGCGGTCGCTTGACCTCCATTTCCTTCCATCTTGTTTGCGGCCCATACGTATTCCTTTCTCTTTCTGTTATTCTTCTGGGACCATTCCTGTCCCACTGATTTTGATAAACTTGATCCCGAACTCTATTCATGGGAGGATCCTTTGGAGGGGTTTTGAGCTCTCCATTATCTACTCTGTCCTCGTGTCCGGATCTATCAAATATTCTAAGTAATTCAGACATTTGCTCGGCTGTCTGCCTTTCTGTGCCCACTAACATCTGTTCGACGTACGTGGGTAGGTTTCGCCTCACAATCTGTACTATCTGTTTTTCTGTCAGAGGGTCTGCGGTTAGCATTCGCAATGAAGCGACTTGTTGGCGGAAAAATGATGCAAAAGACTTCCCGGGTTTCCATTTTTCTTCCACTATGCTATAGAATATATCTTCTTGTATTTTCTCACCCCAATAATCCTTCAAAATTACTTTTTTATACTGCTGTAGGGTTTGAGGTTTTACAAATAACGAGTCCCACCATGTGCGGGCCTCCTCTCGCAAATGGCTACACGCAATTGCAATGCACGCCTCATCATGCAGTCTGTTGAGCTCGCAATATTTTTCTAATCCGTTTAGATGTTCTAATGGATTCTCCCCCTCACGTCCAGTAAACGTGCAGATTTTGACAAACTGATTAACTGCGGCTGCGCTGCTCCTTTCCGGATCGTAATTATACGTCCCCAGCCTAACCTCATCGATGGGCCTACTCCGCATACGTCCGACCTTAATTTCCAATATCTCTACTTTATCTCGCAACTTATCTACGTCACCTTTAAGTTGTTCTACTATACTACTATTCTCACCTATATACGTCCCTAGACTATCCCGGTTATTCACTCTTTCTTGTTGGACATCGCTCTGCACATCGTTTATTTTTATATTACACTCATTAACGTCATATTGGCATATCTTAATGTATTCCCCTTGTTCATCAACTTTCTTATTTAGATCTATCATTTGCTGCGACCACTCTTTCTTTACTTCCAATGGTCCAACACCTTGTTCCTGACTTGCAATTTCATTTTTATTATAATTATCGAATTGTCTATTAGATTCTACAGTTTTCTGCTCGTAGTTTTCGTCCCATTTATTCATAAATGCTCTTTGCTCCTCTCTGCACTGTTCCATGAATGTCCTCTGTTCTTCCTTACATTGCTTCATGAACTCCTGTTGCTCTTCTCTCTGCTGTTTCATAAAGTCTTTCTGTTCGTTTCTCATTTGATTTATTAAGTCATATAATTCTCTGTTACTAATATCCCCAGTGGTTAGTTGTGGGTCTGACCTCCAAAGTGAATTCTCACTATTGTCTAGCCCTTCTACTTCCTCTGGCTCCTGAACATCCATGACTTTCTTTGACCTAGTAAGCATTTACGTATTGAATCCGATTGTGGACACTAACTGAATGGTTTTTAAAAAACGAACTCCTTTTTCTCTCTTGTTTTATATTCTAAAATTTATGGCAATTATTTACTATTCGAACGCCAATGTCCGGACTACTCCACACCCAATTATGTGTTATGTACCTGCTCAGTCTCTACCTCTACTCGTATCTCTACTTATACCAACACCACTCCTACTTTATTACTAATTCTCAACTAACACTTGCATATGCACAACTCAATTGCGAACTCTATCTCACGTATATCTTATACTCTCCGTACGGTTATATAACGACCGCAAAAGTACCAATGTGCGTGTGAGAAATCTCAAATTACCAGCTAAGTAAGTTTTGAAAGTTTAATGATTACTCCTAAGTTATATGGATCACTTATTCATCATTGATAACATATTTATCCATCTTCTGCATTAATCCTTGTGTTATGATTCTCATATAGAAAATTATTTTGATCCAGGTACAGATATATTTTACTTAGAGGCCTTTGCAATTCCTTCAGGCCTAGATGTATATTATATCTCAGCATTTGTAATTATTCCACATATAAACAGATTTGGTATACCAGCATTTATAATTCATAAAGATATAAGCACATTTTATATGTGAGCATTTGCAATTTATTCAAGTACAGACATCTTTGGTATATAAAGAGTTATAGCTTATTCAGATATAGACAGATTTTATTTATGAGCATTTATAATTTATTTAGTTAGAGCTGTATGTATATAGTATCTCAGCATTTTTAATTCTTTCAGATATACACATATTTGTATATCAACAATATAAATAGTTATAATTTATTCAGATATAGATGTATATTATACGCAAGTCTTTAATATTTATTCAAATATAGATGTATATGATATATAAACGATTATAATCCATTTGGATATAGTCATATTTTATTTATCCGCATTTATAATTTAGTTATAGATATATATAATAGCTCAGCATTTCTAATTCTTCTAGGTATAAACCTATCTATATATCAACAATATAAATAGCTACAATTCACTCAGATATGGAAGTATATTATGCCTCAGCATTTGTAATTCTTTCTAAGAATAACCCTCCCCTATTTCTTTTCTTTTTTACCTTTTTCTTTTGCACTAAACGGAAATAAATTAACAACCATTCTCTATTTCACTGTTACAAAACAAATTAGAGCTAGCTAGTTCTTGTCAACAATCGTGTATCGCGCAATTCAAAATGTCTTATCAATATCTAATCGCTACGAAATTAGTGGCAAACTTATCCCTGTGAAAGTTATTTCATATTATAACTGAATTTGTTACTCTTTCTCTAATACCAAATACCCCCGTATCATTTCTACCCGAATATGACTATTTCATTTTCTCATTCGCTCTATTTCAAAATCGTTCAAACTCTGTTATACACATTTTTCTCTTTTTTTTTTTTTACTTGCCACGTCAACTCATTGTCGTCTCTAATATAATAATCATTAAAAATACATTTCGAGATTTGCCTTTCACTTTATGTGAATTCTGGCTTCGGTTACGTTCAAAATCCCGGACTGGCCCCCAAATTTATGTAACCGGCATGCCTCCGTTCAGTCTATATGGCCGTTCTAGGTTGGTGTGCTATTAAGCATAATCTGACGGATGCAACCAGCTACACAAAATATGTAGATAGAACGGATTAGTAAGAATAAATTATATTCAATTACTACCTTACCGGTTGAGTTTGACCTAATAAAATATCAAATCAAACTATATTTCCCAACCGATTGTTCTTCTTGATATAAAATATAAAATGATTGACATAGCAAGTAATTACAGTAATGCAAATATTAAAACGAGGTTTATTTGTTATCTAACATAAAACATAATTTCTATAATTTTTAGACATATCAATAATAATAAATACATGCATAGAGTGATAGTATGAAATGGGTGTAAATAAGTTTATTATAAATGTTCGTTCAATTAAAGTTTATATGTATTAGAGTTATCTAAAGGGATAATTCGTATTCTTGATTCTCTTGGAATTATGATTAAACTAGGAGTTTATAAATTAGCATGCTAATATACGATTACCTAGGTAAACGGTCCTGGCAATTGATTCAGTCACTTCTTCGAACCGCGTTGTGGGCGTCCCGCTTCTTTTGTAGAGCGGTTCAAATCCGGATAGTTTCCTCGTAAACGGTTTCCAAATGGCGCAGAGACGTAAGCAGGTGAGCAGGTGATTATCTTCATTTCGTTTGTGTTACAGGCTTGGGTATGGAGCAGCGTTTCGAACCGGCGCTCGAAAGTATTTCTTCTACTCGATCGTCATTTCTTGGACTATAGCCTGGGTGGCAGTTAAAAGTTCGCTAGGAAAAATGGTTTTCCCTTTTTATGAGAAAACTGGAATCACTTCTTTATTCCTACACCGCTCTACTCTTTCTGTTTTTAGTAAAAGAAACTCCCCTCCTTCCTTTGTCTTGTGGATCACGTTTTCACACCTACGGCCATCTTTGACCTTAAAATAATTTAATTACTCTCCCTTTCATTTCATTTTTTTTTTTTTTATATTTATTCTTTCTATAATTAAACCTATTACATTTGTTTTATTTATTTATTTCCCTTAACCATCACTCTATGAATTTCTCAGTAATTATTTTCCTTCTTAGAAAAATGTTTTAGTATAACAAAATTCGACATTTATTTTATTTGACAACTCTCATTCATTCTGTCACTCCCATTTACTAGCTGATAACGATCTTTAAATGTTATATCAAATTCTTCTACAACCACTAATTCTTATCTCTCGGCTGTCATCTTATCTAAAATCTTTCTTTTTTTTTTTTTCTTTTACTAACCTTTCCTTAATATTTGACCTAACTGAAAATATATATTATATTAAATATATGTGATCACCTCGTGCTATCACAATATATATTTAGAAACTTCATGGAAATGATTTTCTAGTTTTTTAAAAGTTACTTGCAAGGAGTATTTTATCTGAAGTTTAACCTAAACTATGCAATAGAGATGGATATACTATGAAATAAAATATGTTTTAATTATAATACAGCTTTATTTATGCTCAACCAGAGGATTATTCTAACTCATATAAAAATAATTCAGGCATTATGCTGGAAGCTTAAACAGAAAACTATTTGCCATCTAAAAAAATTTGTGATGCATTATTTATCAGCTTATCCAGGAGTTTTTTTTTTTTAAAAAAAGAATAAGATATTTATATTGTATGAGTAATCATAAAATATAATGAAAGTAATAGAATGTTTAGTCCTTTTTGAAGGAAACATTTTTTTTAAATATATATTTTACAAGAATTAAAAAGAACTTATTAAGAAATAAAACCTATATAAAAAAATGAACATATAGTAGATAAATAAAGATGGATCCATGAAAATACAAATATTGTGTAAAAGTTTACCGGATAACTTAAGTTAAATTGAACAGAGTGATGCATCAGAGAATATTGAATAAACTTCGTGGGAATAATTCTTTAATATTACAGTTTAATAATTTTCATTCTGAACAGTAAAGACCTAGGATTATTTTCTATAAATTTTACTAAATGGATTAATAATTATTTTTTATTTTTAAACTTTAACGCACTTGGAGGAGAACAATTTAAAACTCTGGAGAAAATAATAAACATTTTTGGATTTTATCATGAACTATGGTCAAGTGAAGATGTAATTATAGTTTTAAATTTTTATTTTACTAACTTAGTTAAATGTAAATTTTTCTATTTATAAGATTAGGAAAACATAAAACATTAATTTGTTAATAACATAAAATTTATAATATAATCTAATAATTTAGATAAGAATATTTTTAAATAAAACGTATGGATGTGTCTTTTCGTTTATGTCTGCAATGTTTTTCTATATCCAGTGGATGGAAGAAGCCTACTAAAAATGATGACCAGATAAAAAGGGTTATTTGGTAATAATAATAACTATTAATAATTTATAATGTATATTTTGTTTTCTTTAGATCATCTATGAATCTAAGAATGAAGTGTAAAAGTTTTAATTATATGTAACACATTTTCATACATTTTAAAAAAACATTATGAGATAGGATTGATTTGAAAATATGCATATGATGATTATTTTTTTTATATATTAGTGATATAATCCAACATAATAACAAATAATTATGTGATTCTTTTAGAACTTTCATGTTATTGGATATTCAAATATTGTCTAAGTAGATTGTATATGATTAAACATATAGAATAATGAAGTAAGCAAACTTTTCTTATGGAACAGTGAAATTGTTTTAAACTATCAATGAATTTTATTTATTGTTTTGTAAATGCAGATAGTTATTTATCGATGTAAGATGTAGAAAAATCTTGAGAAATAATGTTGAGATAGTGGCTTGGAAGTACTATAGTTAGCAGGAAACCAAGATTATGTATTTTTTTAAAAAATAGGATATGGTAAGGAATAGAAATAATATTTAGTCTTTATGTGGTTATCAGCATAGTTAACAAAGCCCTATGACTGATACACATTTTATTTGGACAGTGTTTTATATGTCTTTAAATATTTGATGTTTTAAATAAAGCTGAAGAAGTAGCTTTAACATCGTTCATGTATTAGAGGTTATTAGACAGGTAAAGGTCATACCTCTTTGCACTGTGCCATGATTTTTTTGAGATATATTAAGAGTGATACTCTAGCTTTCTTCCTTAAATCCTATACATCTGTTTCGCTATCTTTATTTCATGTAACTGCATCATTCAGTAAGATATTTTGAAAAGAAATGATAAATAATTTAGAACTTAGGTTATGCTATCGTTTTGTATAAGATTGGTTTATTTGCTTAGAAGGAATAGAATTTATAACTTGAAATTGAAGGTCCAAAGTATCCTAAGGAAAGGAAAGAATCATAGAATATATTTTGAATTTATTTTCAGAAATGAAATATAAATTTTTAAAGTAGAGTATCTAAACAAGATATTTTCTTTGGAATGTTGATTATTTTTGAATGCTTTATTTTTTGAAGAAAAATAAGTATTGCATATTTTTGAAAAATACAATAGTACAAAGTAAATTATATAAACAATATTCATAGTATATTTTTGTTCATTGAATAACAGAAATATATTGATTATTACACTTACATCATACTAAAGTAAGGCTAAATAAGAATATATTATGATTAGTAAACATCGTGTGATAAAACACTAAAATCTAGTACTGAATTTTGGATGAATATTTTATGTAACATCTTTGACTTTGCAAGATGAAAATTTTTTTAATATTTTGAGAAATCCATACTCATTATAAAGTTAATTTTGTTTTTTTCTGTAGAATGTTTTCCTATGAATTTTTTTTTTTAAAAATAAGATAGTTTAATAATATTAAGGATGAAATATTCTGCTAATAAGTAAATATATTTGTAATAAGTTAACCATAATGAGAAACCAAATGGTAACATTTTTTTTATTTTGTCTTAAGTATAAATAAAGATATAACTAAACTATAAACTATTTTTATATAACTTAGTAGATAAAAATGTAAGATTAAAATAAGGATATCCATTGTAAATAGTGTACATAAATTGTTTATTTTATTTGTTGTTGTTAATAAACTTTGTTAAAATTTGTTTTTCAAAATTTTTGTGTCTGGATTGTTTATTTCTCCACTTCACTGCATGAAATCACGATATATTCATAACAATTGAAACAAATATATAATTTTGCACAAAAAGATAAATAGAGAATTATTTAAGAATTTTAAATATTTTATTGGTATTCTTTTAATTAAATAATTATAATTTTACATTGTTTTATTGGTCATAAATCAGTTATCACAATAGTATACTGAATTATATGCTATCAGTTGCCACACATCCTTTGTTTATCAGATTATCATATGCTACCACATATTTATTATATTATTACATGAAGGTAAAAGATTATATAAAATTATTTTATTATTTTATTATGGTAATAAAAATATAACGAAAAGAAAAGATATCCAGTAGTAGTTAAACAATGAAGAATATTATTATTATTTATTATTATTAGTTTCAGTGTAGTAGATTATGACATAAAATCCCTTCTCATATTTTACTACCGTATTTTTAAATTAACTTAGAATAAACTTTATGAACCTGAGATTATTTTATTGAGCTAGATTATTACAAATAGAAGATTAAGACTTAATTATTAGTTTAATCTTAGTGAGTAGAAGTTATTAAAGTCATAAGAATACTATGAGTTTGTTATTTGAAATAGTAATAAGGGGGATAGTGTTCTTATGCCATTGAGGTAGTATCCTGTGGGATATTGGCTCAATGTAATCTATCTTGTCACCTGTATTTTCACTTCAAGTCTCATGAAAATATTAAATATTTATTTAATTTATTTTTATAAACTGAACCTTATTCGTATTTTAAATTTGAGCTAGTGAAACATTTTAATTTTAATGCTGAATATTTTATTTATTAATTATTAACTGAGCTAGAACCCATTTTATTTCATATCATATATTATCTGGAAGTGAGGATGCACAAGTGCAAGGTTAGAATATATATATATATATATATATATATATATATATATATATATATATATATATATATATATATATATATATATATATATATATATATATATATATTTAATACAGATGGAAACATAATAGAGGAAATTAATCATAGAATTAAACTTGGTTGGAGTGCTTTTGGTAGAAATAACTTGATATTAAAAGGAAATATGCCTATGTGTTTGAAAAGAAAGGTTTTTAACAAATGTGTTTTACCAGTTCTTACTTATGGATCTGAGACTTGGACACTTAATAGAAGATCAATACAGAGACTTCAGACCACTCAAAGAAGTATGGAGAGATGTATGTTGGGAGTAACAAGAAGAGATCGAAAACACAATGTATGGGTAAGAGAACAAACAGGTGTTACTGACCTCATTGAAAAAATTAAAAGATTGAAGTGGAGTTGGGCTGGACATATTGCTAGAAGAGATGATAATAGATGGACAATTGAAATTTTAAACTGGATTCCAAGAGATTGTAAAAGACCCAGAAGGAGACCACATGTAAGATGGATGGATGAAATAAGAAAATGTGTAGGGGTGATGTGGAGAAGAGAAGCTAAAGATCGGAGAAGATGGATTAAACTTGGAGAGACCTTCATCCTGCAGTGGATTGATAATGGTTGATAATGATATATATATATATATATATATATATATATATATATATATATATATATATATATATATATATATATATATATATATATTGTAGGGTATTGAGTTCAAATCTTACATTACAAACCCCAAAGATTTCAGAAGGAAAAGGAGAATTTCTTCTTCTGTTCAACTGACTTTTATTAGTGAAAGGGATAATGTAGATATTTTGAATAGTTTAGTAGTTATATTTAAGAATTAAAATACAAACTACATACAGTATTAGTTCTCTAAGACTACTTATTAATTTGTTCTATTTCAGTTATATCTAATGAATTATAATTTTGTTTTTTATTATTAATAGTATTTTTAATACTTTTTCATTACTAATTTATTCTTAGTACTTTATATTCTGTAGCTTTTCTGATCATTTAGATTACTTTCAATAAGCAAGTTTTTATGTACATGGATATATGTGTGTATGCATGTGTATGAACAAACATTAAAATATAAATATTTACAGATATATTTAAAAGATTTTTAATAATTTCATATTTTCTGTGTAAAATAATTTTCTTTTCTATATTATTTAAGTCCAACCTTTTTTTATTCAAAAGTGTTAAAACTGAAAGAGAAAGATTGCCAATTCTAAAGATTTCAATCTGGTGTTAAAATTTGGGAGAGATAAAGTCAATTTTAATATAACTTCAGTGTTAGAAAAGTGGGAATGAGAAAAATAACTCATTAGTAAGCAATTATAGTTATAAAGAGACCACAGATCATTTTGGACTACATCAAATAATAAATTTTGAAGAAATATAAAGATAAAAAAGATCAGATATCTGCATTGCAACTGCACTGATAAGGTATATTTTATGGATAACCAGGTGGTTCAGTAGATAAGTGTGTGATGTCATCAAAAAGCCATCACATATATAGTCTGAAAGAAAGATTTAAAAGATTAATAAGTTTGATTGCTTCTTGGAATCCAATGCATCATTATTTTTATTATGTCTGAGGGGACTCTACAAATTATACAGGGCTAGGTTTCAAATTACTTTTGTTTGGACAGTCCCACTGACCAATCCAAAGAACTCTAACACATCTGAAAAGTAGAATTAAAAACATCTTATGGCTGATCTCCAGACCAAAGATGACTCTGAACCTTTTTTTTCCCCCCCCCGGCCTTTGAATCTTTAAGCCCAAAGTTAAATGCTAAAAATATATTAAAAGCAGAAAAAATATCAATTTGTCTATTAACATACTCATACCCAGAGCAGAAGAAAGAACCCATCCCAATACTAAAATAGTGTCTTTAAAGAAATGCAGTTTGATCATCATCATCATCATCACAGTAAAACAGAAAGAATTTAAGCCTAAGCTTCAAATGAAACTTTTCCAGTAAAACCGTTGTAATTCATACATATACACGTGCTAAACATTGGTATGTGGCTAAATTCAATTTTTTAACCTTGAACAAGTTTACATTAAAATGAAATTCATTAAACTCACTGAAACTGTCTCTACATTGGAAATAGAAAAGGAGTCTGACAATATCAATTTTATTTTCTCAATGACTCTTAACAATTTTCTTTTAAATAAATTCATTTGTCTCTCTCTCCAAGTATTAAAATAAGAATCAATTATTAGAAAAGGTTTTTTTAATTAATGATGAATATTGACTTTATCAATATATTATGTATTATTTGATTATCATTACATGCATCCATTTATATATGTATTTTTTTATATATTTATAAAATGTCCTTTTTATTATGTATTAATTCACATATCATGAAAAAATGTTATTCTTATCATATATAAAGGTTAAACACAAGATTTATTAATAATGGGAAGTAACACACATACACACACCTAGTGACATATATGTCTAGGAGAATGTGTTGAGTACGAATGTACAAATCGATGAGGGTAGAAAACTATTATAAGGAGAAATAGATTTTAAAGCAATTAGCAGCCTAGCTTAATAAAAATTGAGATAGTGAAAATTATAATCTGAAAGAAATTTCTTTTAGATATTCTAGTCTTTATACTTTAACTAAACATTTCTCTACCTATTTCTCGATTGTTTTTAAGATTATAGGCATAAAATTTATGTTATATACAATATGCGAGTATGTGCGAGCATCTGGTATTTATTTTTAAAATTAAAATGTTCCTTGATATGAGACTTCTATTCACCTACTAAAAATATTAACGTGCACGCTATATACATCTAAAGATTGAGTTTATATTTCATTAAGGGGGAGGGGGAATAATTTTTGGTTATTATTATTAATTGAATGTAACTAATTTTTATTATTAATTATGTAAATTTTTCTATTTGTATATTGATGACTAACCAATAATAAAATTCAATTTTTTGATTAAAAGAAATGTATATGTTTCTTAGAGTTAATTATTGTCTTGTGAAACTAGTTTAGTCATCATCATCACTGATGGATTTCAATCATAAAATAGTTTAAATATGTAGTAATATTTTGGTAAATAATTATAGATTGATAAAAAATATGATTTGTATTATGAATTAGGTATAGAGCTATGGCTGGAAGTATCATTGCCATCATTATCACCATCATCACCATTTTATTAATTAATAAATAGTCTAAATAGATATATTAAATGGCCGTACAAATAATGGTTCTTACTTTATTCGTTTGTTATTTGTGAGCCAGCATTAGGATATGATTACCATTGATGATATTCTATTATTAAATATGAGCTAGTACAACTTATAATATTATTAAATATGAGCTTGAAAGATTTATGATGATAAACTATTGAACGTGATCTATATAAGAATTTGTCTTAATGTTTACACAAGAATTTGTCTGCACAGTTATGGAATAAGGTTAATGATTTACTATTAACACAGGTGCAAATGATATACTATTATAAAATGGAAATCCTACATACTATTATAGGTAATGAACCAACTGAGATTCAAATTAGGTACGATTATAAGATCTAATGTGATATTATCTAGGTTTGGATAGCCTAGTGGCATCCAGATATATAGAAAAGAATGGTATAGAGAGAGTAAAATGGTTAGTGGCAGAGTGTTTTGTCCAATTGGTGTATAAAACTGCTTACATGGTCATCGGTAATTTATCTAAAATAATTGATCTGTTGCAAATGACTGCCCCAATGAGGAGTGGTACAAAAATAGATTTTCTCTAGATTTTTCATTCCCTTACAAATGGTCTGGATTATTTTCTCTTTCCATTACAAAATATATATTGTAACAGGGTGGGTATAATCAAACTCTGTTGCAATAAGTAGACAAATACATATTCTTATACTTAGAAAATATTATTAGATATAATAAACACCTCCATACTTCCCCATTCTTTTTAAATTCATATAAATAAAGATATAATAAAAGACAAATGACCCCCAAGATGCATTTCATGCTGAACCAGCACTCATCAGTTGGCCCAAGTCACTATCTCTCATATATATCTTTATTATATGCAATGTATTTATCTAGAGTAAATTGTTACGTTTTCATTTACCATTGTCAAACTTTCTCCACTCACAACTTTGACACCATCCATTTCAGATAAATACACTAATGATTATTACTAATCATTTTTTGAAATTAGAGATTATCTCTAGCACAGATATAAACTTTAAATCTCAGTTAAAGATTAATATATCTGATTTTTTAAATTTACACACACGGAGTTATTCACCTTTCTCTGTCCCGTATGTAATATCTTTACTTTACTAACTTAATATATCTGATTTTTTAAATTTACACACACGGAGTTATTCACCTTTCTCTATCCCGTATGTAATATCTTTACTTTACTAACAAAACTAAAATTTACAAGTTGATTTTATAATCTACCATCATTTATATAGTTGAATTGTATTGTAGATGTATTTTTTTTTAATGAGGAAAGCTCATAAAAGAGAAGTATTGGGGGGGGGGGTATTCACATGCTCTGATTTTTTTTCTTTTGCTAAACCTAGCTATCCACATTGCTATGTATATGTACGGGTGCGTTTAAATCAATGAACATGAAAATTCATAGGATAAAAATAAAAACATTTTGTTTGATAAACTTTAAAAAATAAAAAAAATTAAAAGTCAAATAAAGGATTATAAATGCCAAGATGGAAGATCTATTGATTTGTAAAACAATAAAAATGACTTTTGCAAAACCTTGGAATGTTGAGTTCTAATTGAATACTAATTAAAAAAGAGAAAGGTGTAAAAAGCTTTTACGGTGCATTCCAACGAAGACAGATGGAATGTTAATAAAAATAAAAGAAAAATGAATGAAAAAAAAAGAATTAAGAGAAGGGGCAGAGTTGGAAATTCCCGATTTAAAAAAAAAAAAATTAAAAAGGAGGATTATCAAGTTTTTGAGTCATGAAGAAAGCAGGCTTATTAGACACATAGATATAAAATAATTCAGATATTAGCATTATATATTGGTGAAATATGGTTATACTGGGGTAAAAAATTTCAATGTGTGGGGTGTCTAAAACTCTCCCCTAAATGTATAATAGCTGCTAGTATCTGAGAAGAAATGTCACTTCAATAAATAATAGTGTTGGACCATCCTGATATTTGTTAAAAGAAGCAAAATAAATAAATAATAAATAAAATTCAGTCCAAGTGGAATCCAAATTCCAAAAATTCAATTCATTGTCCAAGGACCAGAGATTCTCTTTCAGCAGGTAAATTCAATCAATTCCCCGGGGAAACACAGGTACTTTTTATGTTTGCACATATATGTATGACTTACTAGTAAGCTTATTGAATTAAACTTCACATAAATGAGAAAAACTGTTGGTTGACCCTAATTATGATTTTTTTTTACTTGCACAGAAAGTTTTTAATTAATCTATGTTATTATTGTCCTATCAATCCGTCCATGATTAAACTCTTATAATATGCATGTTATAGCATGTTTGTGGGTTTTGGTAAATAGAATAAAAAAAGTAAACTAATAAAAGAAGAGAAAGAAAATCTAGAAGCACAGAAATAATAAGTTATAAAAGAGAGAAATCCATAATCTACTGGTACAATGTGTTTATCATAAATGTATTTTAAAATTAGATTAATGAATATCATGTGTCTGCACTAACAAAAAAAAAACTGTTAAGAATGTTTAATAATAATAAAAAATAGAAGTGTTATTGATTTACGTAATTACGTAAATATTAGTGCAAATAAATCTGCATTAAATGATGAATTGTTTTTTTTTTTGTTTGAGTTTTTTGATTAAGATTAAAATAGATTAGATGTACTCCCGGTAATTTTCACCCGCCCCAAGAAAGCTATCCGGAGGCCGGGTCATTTTATCATCGTATTATATACTTCATATTATCCAGTATAATTTTTATCTACAGGGGAGATTGGCACTTGGAGTCTTTATTTAGACATCCATAAATATATTGTTGTGTAATATCAAAGGTAATTATATCTGTATAGAATATCCTAGAATCAAAGCGATAATATAAAGATCACATAAACATTCGCATTTGATTGTTTTTTTTTTATTTATACGCGTATATAGTTATATACGCTCATACTCGCATAAAGGCGAGTACTTCTAGCAAGATAGGGAAAAGAGGTGGACCCGTTACAATATATATATATATATAAACATGTTCTCTGTTTATAGTTTTCATTTAAGAATATTTATTCATCTAATAGTTTAAATCATATTCTTATGAGAAGAAAATTTTATAGATTTTAATTTTTCTTTTGATTTTTTAATTCTAAATTATATATATATAGTTTTTCATGAATGCACTCCTCTTCCCAATTCTACAATATTGTAATCATCCATAAGCACTAACAGCACTCTCTATCACTATATTTCTGTGTAAGTTCACCTGATTATCTTGAAAGTCATGCATAATACTACAAGATGGTTTGATTTGTGCTGGTGATTGTTTGTGATATGGTAGAACTGAAATAAGGTTTGCACAGATAAAAAACTGAAAACATGAATTATAATGATAAATAGGTACTACGCTAACTCATGATGGTGATCACTTGTGGAACATAAGGTACAGAATATGCATACAGATATTGATGTAGTGAGGAGACAAAGGGTGTATTTCATTACATCCATGCATTTAAACCCAATTAAATATTTAATATACTGACATATCTGAGTTCGAATTCAGTCAAAAATAATATTATAAAATATGCCAATCAAAGTATATCATATAGATTGAACAAATATATTATAATAATGTATTAAATCTTATATATATATATTATGTAAGTGTATTCTCTCAAAATATGTGCTGCTTTATTATGTGATTATGAAATTTTGTTGGGTAGTTAGCTAAATTAAATATTTCTTAAGCACTATTACCATCCCTCCTCCAAGCTCTTCATCCATAATAGAGCAATATCTCACACTTTTTATACATGTGTGAGGCAAAGCAAATGAGTTTAGTATATTATGCATCAAATAAATTTTGTAAATCTTAATTGGATAAAATGAACCATAATCACTGGAACTCCAAGATCTTCTACGAGTAGCAGTCTAAATACTCTGTAGAGGTGAAACCTTATAAATATATGTCTTTGGGTTAGAGAGTAATCAATGCAGTGACTTATCCATTTAAATAATCTTGATGACAAAAGACACTTTAAGATTTATTTTTTATTTAATTTTAAAAATACCAAATAACAGGAATAAATATATAGTAATAGTTACAAAACTTTATATATAAACAGTACAAATGTTGGTAAATATTTTTTTCAAATACATGTTTACAATAACAAAAACCTAAGTAGTCATTTAAGAACAAACAAACAACATAATTAACAATGAACAACAGCAAAAAATAAAAATAACTATTTTTTTAAGATAAAACAAATAAACAAAGATAATTTTATGACCAAAATTTACAATAAACTATGACACAAACAGTAATACATTTCAAAAAACAGTGTGCTCACCTTTTAAAAGTTATTTTGATTTAGCTACGTTTGAATAGTGATAATATTAACACAAAATTTAGTATAAATCATAATTCTATTTTTTATTTATTTAATTTTTTTTTTAAAAAAATAATTACTATCAGAGTATTAGCATATTTGATGACCATCAAATACATTTCACTTTCAATCGTTTCTAATTGCCGTAAATGAAATATTAAAATAAAAAGTAGGAAGTCCTTTACGATTATTTATTACTAATTAATAATTAAATAGAAAAATAAAATAAAACTTGTATTCAATAATTAAATTATTCTTGTTTTTTTTATTTTATTTTTTATGAAAATGGTTAAATGTATAATATAAAACTTCAAGCGTGATTTAACAATATAAATATGATCACGTGATAGCTTTTCAAAGTGTCGAATTTATATATAAGCATTCATATATATTACTTTCATTTTACTTTTTATTGGCTATACTAACGCGTCGTTGTTTATTTATTTATTTTTACATTGTTAGTAAATTCAGCTTTTGAGCAATTAAGCAGTAACTAAAAATATATATAAATATTGACATCAAGAACGTGTACTACGGTTCTTCTTATAAATAATTAATTTGATGGGATTATGTCCTCTAGGTATAGAAGTGGAAAATAACCATAGATATGATTTTCTTTCTATCCTTTTTTTTTTTTTTTTTTAAAAAAGCATAATAACCATTCTCAAATATGATCTTTTTTTACAATCCAAATTATCTACATCACAGTTTCACAATATTATGAAGTAAAAGAATGCCATTGCTGTATTTGTTCTAAAGGATTGGACAGCATTTCATTCCAGTGTTCCAATTCTTTACCACGTGCAAACATAAAAGAGCCCATAATTACTCGACCAATTTGACGATCGGCTGTAAAAAAAAAAAAAGAATAACAATTATAAACAAAAATATTTAGAAAGAAAGAAAGTCTTTAAAATGGTATATTATTATTATCAACATGAATAAACAATTATATACATTAATCAAGAAGAGATTAAGTTTTTAAAAGCTTCTATAAGTTATTTTAGAGCCATCATTTTCATATTAGCCCACTTTTTCATTATTTATTTTATTTTAAAAGATATATACACTTTTACCCCACTTAGCGATGGCAATTGGTTCTCCAAAACTCATCGTTAAGCGAGAATACCATATACAGAATACATATTTATAAAGGGGACTTATGGAAAAAAATTGGTTGGTTCCAGTCAATGTAAAATATCCGTATTGATTTCCAAGCTCAAAGATTTTTTTGATTTTTTCATGGCAATGAGGACTAAATACGGTATCTAAAAAGAAAAGTTTTATATCACTAGGAAAAAAATGCATATTTTCACTGTTTAAAAAGTACAATACAGCAAAAAGAAAGAAAGTGAAACTAAATTTGAATTTAAGAGTTTTTATATTCTTCCGCAGAAGTTTTTCATCGTAATGAAAAAAAATTCATACTGAAGTGCATCTTTTTAAATTTTGTATTGCAATACTTATGTGAAATTATTCAAATTAACAAACAATGTTTAATTAATAAATTATTTAATTGAACATATAGATTCATTACTGTACTCCAGAGTAACAAAAGGCTTAATGCATATCGTAAAGTAAATCAGTCAACCTTAGAAAAAAAAATCAACTTATTTTAAAAGAAAACAAATCTAATTGTTTTATTCTAAAACATATGCTAAGTTTATTTTTCTTACTGTATATTTTTTAGTAATGTAATAGTTCATGTAGAAAGATTATTTATTAACATTTATTTTAAATGCAATCTGTTTTTCTTTTTAAACTTTTTTAAAAAAATGTTTTTCTTTTGATTCGAAACCACGTAAGAAACACAAACACAATTTAATATTAGTATTTAGTGTTTTCCTGAAAGTTTGTGATGATGGTATTCTCTGATGTCATCAGTGACGCATAATTCAAAATGGCTGCCAAAATTTTTTTTTTAAATTTTTACCGATCGTTATAGCGAATAATCGATTGTACATCGAAGTAGTGGGTACAAATTGATGATGATCGCTATTGCAAAATATTGCCAAATAGACAATCGCTAAGCAGGGTAAAGATGTACTTTATTATTAGTGAGAAAAATAAAATGGTTACATAAATATTAATAATTAATCTGTATAACCATGACTTAAATGTCATATTTTGTAATTACTAAAAAAAGTTTTAATTTTTGAGAAAAAAACCAATTTAATATGCAAGCAGTTACTTTTAATTTTTAAAAAAATTCTATCGCTCATGAACATCCCAAAGAGTTGGCACCAGTCACTTTTAACAAGCACCAGCCCAATTTTTGTGCCTCTCTCTCATCTAGTATTGAACATAGTCCATGTTGCCTGCACCAAGTATTGTGGAGCAATTGTCTGGTCTCTGATCCTATTTTATTATATTATAAAATACTGATCTCCTGCAACCAGATACTACATTGAAAAACATTTTGCATCTAATCCATCAAATTGTAATAGTTAGAAATGTTGAAATTCTTATAAATGAGAATATGCCTTTTTCCAATCCTTCTGACAATGATACTATGGCTGATATTTTGAGCTGTGTTTCTAACTCTATGATATTCCTATATATTTCAAGTACAGGACAGTGTAACAAGACATGATCTGTAGTCTCATCTTCTTTGTGACAGATCTGATATATTGGATCAGCTTTTTTAATGAATCTTTTTTGTGATAGAAACTAATTTGTGGGAAGAGCTGTTATTTATATATAGAATATACATTAATTTAGAATACAAATTAATATTTGCCTAAAAGAGCCTTTTTGTGTCTAATTATATATATATATATATATATATATATATATATATTACTGCTGTTATATAAAATTATTTTATATTATATCCTTGATTTATTTAAATGTACATTATATAGACTACAATTATATTAAAAATTTGAATTATAAAATATTTATAACTCACAAATATTATCAAAATCATCCTTTTCTTTATTTTGCTGTAATATCTGACCATGGGTATCATTGATGGTTATGATATCAATGGCATTCTTACCTCTACTTGAAGGGCCAGTCCATTCCCATAGTATTAAAGCTTAATAATAAGCTTACTAAAGTTTAGATATTAAACTTAGTTAAAAGCAAGATATTAAAACTAGTTAAAGCCAAAAGATATTAAGATTTTATGTTAAAGGTATTTAAACCTAACAAGAATAAGTTTTATTCATAGGGATCTGATTCAAATGCCATCCAATGTTACTTGATCCAGCATAATCAAATTTCAAAAAAAGAATATTGTAATTAAATTTTTAAAAAAATTTGAAATTGAAATTCAAAATACTCCTGGGTCTTGTTTTATGTGGATTTTTTAAATGTGATTTTGAAATTATGCGATTCATGTTTCTTCTTAATATTTTTTTATGGGGGTCTTCTTTTATGCAATAAAGAAGTTCATATTTCACTATATTTATTAGATATCAAGAAATTTAAATTATTAATAACTTATTTTGACTTGAAATACATTTTTTTCCAAAAATATAACATTATATTAGCAGCTAATGAGAATATGGCCTGAAGCTATTTAAGAATATTAGCTTCTATGTAAATAACCTATTTATACTTATGAGTAAATAATAACAATAGATTTACACTTACGAATATAAAAATATTGCAATAAATATTCAAAATTTTAAACTTTTAAAACATATTTTGTTAGATATAACAGAAATAAATATTTTTTTAGATTTTTAAAATAAATAACAAAGATTTTGTTAATGTTGTAAACATAAAATAATCTTTCTAATGATAATGTATAATCTTTTTGTTTTGATTGCGATCTCATTTTTTTAATATAGAAATGAAATGTGAACATTTAAAATTTATTTCAGTAGTAAACAAAAATATCTATCAAATGAAGACAAATTTATTATTTTCTGATAAGTAAAAATCATTTAATCATAGATTTTCCATTGATGTGTGAGACAAAGAAAAATGTCAGAAAATGCTGAAATCTGAGTTTTCTGCAACGAACAAGCTCTTAAATTCCAACGAGAGCTAAATAGTTATATGTATGGATATCATGAGCTTTAAAAACAATTAGTAAAATCGTCTCAAAGTTTTGTCAACAGAAAACCATTAACACAGCAAAGACTGAAGTGACACTAGTTGTACTTCCTCTTGTGACAAATCTGATTTCTTACCAGTTCACAAATGAACCACATATTGTCAAGTAGTGATAATAATTAAAATATGTATGAAAAAATGTAAAATTAAATACTGTGGTTAAAAAAAGTAAAAAAAGTTTGTCTTGCATCAATTTTTTTCAAATATTTAAATTTTTTTATTAGTCATACTTTATTTCCTTATTTTTTTAATGTGAATTTTAAAGTAATTTTTCCCTGTTTCTTTGCTTTTATGCAATTTCTGAAAATTACAAAACCTATTACCATTTTTCAAGGTAAGTTAAGTTTATTTTTGTGTGATTTTTTTTAATATGGGTTTTCTGCGGAACCTATCTACCACATAAAACAAGACCCAGGTGTAAATACTAAATTGCATTGTTATAAAAGTTAAAATCGGTGAGCAGTGTGAGAAGAGAAATGGATCAAGGCAAACAAATTATAATATTACATATGTAAGATAGTTAATAATAATTAAAAATATAAAATAAAATAATTAAAAAGATATACAATGTAAATAAAAAGGAAAGAGAAAAAAGTGGTCAGATAGATAAATAATTTATTATTACGGTGTTATTTATAATCAGGTGGAAATTATAGAGAATTGAGGGTTTTTTTTTGAGTTGCCAAACACTTCATTTGATTTAAAAATAGAAAAAAATAATGAAAATAAAAAAACTCACCTGACAAAGGTTAGAGGGATTTAGAGTTTACATTAACTGAATGGATTTTTTTTTTAAAAAAAAAAAAATAAAAAGTTTATTGTACCTGGATTATAAGGATGGAAATAAAATTAAATGCTTTTTTTTCAGAGTTGATAATGGAAATAAAGCTAAATAAATAATGTTAAACAAATAAAAATGTTTTTCTGAGAAATAATAATGAAGCAAAGTAAAATAATAAAGTTTAGAGTAAATGTAGGAGAATAAATCAAAAGTTTTTAGAGAATCAATGTATGTAAATGAAAAAAAAAAGATTTTAAAAGCAAATAAGTTAAATAAAGTTATAATAAATAAAATGAAATCTATAATAAATAAATAAAAATTGCAAAATAACCTTTCAAGTAAGTGTAGAATATATTTAGGTTAATAGAGTCATGGAGAAAAGAGGGAAAATGCAGATGAGGATAGGGTATTAAGTGTAGGTTGCCACTGTGTGAACATAAGATCTGCAATGCATATAAAAATGAGAGGGTCATTTGAAAGGATATGAGAATCCAGCAGAAAGGATCTGGACTCATCCGATACACTGGGAAATGTTGTTCTAGTCCCTTATCTAAAAAATATGCACACTGGACAAATAGATTCAGCATAAGCTGCAAATGAATATTGTGGGAAGGAAAATTTCCAACACAGTATAATAAAGTTCAGTTTAGCATAAGCCAAATGGTCAGTGGATGAATACTGCCATTCACAGTGACCCCATATTTTCTAGAAAGCAGACTCAAGGAAGAAAGTCCTGAGCTCATTCATCTAGCTGAAAGAAAATTCCCAGCACTTTGATAAAGTTAAAGTATTTTTATTGCTTATGTTGAATGTAAGCCAGATGTGTTCTGCAATTCACAGCTTTCAGAAAGAAGCATGTTGACTGTCGTGGTCATCACATGACATAATTGTAGCCAGTGAATATAGATTATGGCATGTGAGATGAAGAAGCAAAAAAAAGTCAATGTCTGTGGTTTGTTGATCTGTATGCAATTCATAATTTATTTTAGATAAAAATAAATAAATAAATAAATAAAAATGAATATCAAAATCAAATGGTAAAGTTAAAAAAAAATAAAGTGCCAAACTGACACATTTTATCTCTCAAACAGAGATGGGTGTGATGTAATGGTAGCAAGAGATATATATCATAAAACCAATATATATCTGTGTAACAGGTTTCATAATTTTTTTTTTTAAAAAAGATCACATTTATTTAAAAAGAAAGAATTGTTAAAGACACAATTATTTAAATAGATTTAAAATGTAGTTTGTAAAAATAAAATTAATTGTGTTATATTGTTTTTTTTTAAAAAAAAAAAAATAGAATAAAGTTAGTATTGCAAGCAGGTGGGGGAAAATCCAAAATAAAAAGATTTAAAAACTCACTCTCTCTGTTTTAAAGAAAACTCTCCTTTTTTTATAAATTAAAAGAGTAAAATGTATAAAAATAAGTAAATATGGAAAGTTAGAATAAAATTTAGTTTGTAAAAGAAAAACTTTCGAAAATGTAATTAATTTAAAAGATTTCTGATTGAATTAATTAAAAGGAAAACATGTAAACTGTCTCAAAAAAGCAATAGTAGATTAATCTAAGAAAAGATTAGATAATGTAGAATGTAAAATCAATTACATTAATGAAATGTAAAAATTAATTTAAAAGAACATATTCAAGTTACAATCAAAATTAAAAATAATGATAAGAAATTAAAATAATCAGAGAGGAAAAAGTATATAAAGTTACAACTGCTATTATTATTCAGTCCAGTTTGAGTTCAATTCAGATTCAGTCTGGTCTTCAATCTGTAATTTAGTTTGGATTATTATTATTCAGTTCAGACAGAATACAGACTCAGAGATTTTCATTGAGAATCCAAACAACCAGAGATCCAGACATTCAGGAACTGTAAATGCAGTAGTAAGCCAATAAATCATTGCTGCCATCAACATTAATGCAAAAGCTGTGGAACTAGAAACATCTGGTTCTAGATAGTGTTCGATGGGGCTTTTTGCTCAAAGTTCTCGAAAATCAACTGTCCTACCTGAACCCTCACTGAAACCTGATACCAAAATGGTGAAATAGATACTGCTATAAATTCTTTCTCTCTTTCCCATTGCCAAGACAAATAAATGGAAAACAAGCCCTGAAACCATCAATGGAGACCAAAAGCCAACTGGTTGGAAACAGACAATCATGAAAACATAGGTAAAGATATTTTGATATTTGTCTACAGATACTTTATATTTATTTTAAATGAAATGAACTTTAATTACTGAAGGACTTTTATAAAACTTAGTCTGATTAATTATTTATATTTCCTTTATGTGTGTGCTTGAATAAGTATTAATGTTTGCTTAAGTATTATTTGGTCTACTCTCTCTTGTCATAAATGTGCATATATGTTAAGTAAATGTGCTGGATCCTGGTACAGAGTGGGATATGTCAAGTGCTGGATTATGAGCTTGTCATCTAAAGCATGCTGATTATATAATATATAGTTGGATGGCACCTGAGTTTGATCCAAAATACAAATAAAATGCTTTGGATGGCAGGGGTTTATTCCAGCAGTCAAGGTGGGACATATTTAGCAAATGTGTTTGTGTTATGCTTTGTGTAGCTCAATCTGACCATGGGTGTCATTGATGGTTATGCTATCAATGGTATTCTCCCCTCTGCTTGAAGGGCCTGTCTGTTTCTGTAGTATTAAAGCTTAATTAAAGTAATAATAAAATTTATTAAAGTTTAGATTCCAAAAGTTATTATAAAGATATTTAAACAGAGTTAATATGGAAATTTCGGGGGACCAGGTTTAATATATATACATTTTAATATTGAAATAAATGTTCAAATATATCCACAACTACTCAGCAATTAATATTTTTCATGAACCTATTGTTTACCTCTTTCTATCTAACTTTAGAGAGAGGGACTATATTTGCACAAACTAGTTCTTTGTGTTAAAAAGTTTATCTGTCATATAACTCATTAAATAAGCCAGCACATTAAAATTTGTAGTAAACCTTAAATTCAGATTTATCAGATTATTTAACCTGGTTGTTACTTTCATGGTAAAAACCATCCAACCTAAAAAAAATACAATATTTTTTTCCCAACAGTGGGCAGTTAAGTTGTCTTAACAATAATGAACCAAAATCGTCTCAGATTGATTTCTATAAATTAAAACTTTTTGTAGATCATTGTTAAATCGGCATGAATCTTATAATTACACTTCAAGCCATGATGATGAAGTTTTTGTTTTGGATTTTTAATAAGCTCAAACTTATATAGCATTTTGATGCCTGCATCTAAAAGCAGTTTTAAACTATCTCAAAAGGTGAGTGTCACATGAACAAAATTGGAGCTAATACAAATCCCTGTTTAATGTCAGTTTAAAATGTCCCAAAGTTTTTACTATCAGTAATTACCTTAATAATAGATGTTGCATAATATAAACTTTTTATGCTTAAATATTGACAGAAATAAAACATAAACTTCATGAGGCATAACATTTTTCATTTGGAAACAAAAAAATATATCTACCAAGTTTCTCCATTTGCTGAAACTATACTAATATTCTTTGACACCATGGCCTATTTATAATAGGAAGAAATCAATGCAATCAAATGCTTGACAATACTTCTACTAATATAAGCATTAGATTCATAATTAAAAATTCTGAAGTTAAAAAAATCACAAATAATGAAATTATTTTAATTTTTGAGAACTTGTTTAAAATATTTTAAACTCCCTCAACAAAATGGTATTATTATAAATTAGATTAATATATAGGGTATATGAGCACAGACTTTCATACGACCCACCACTCTCCACACTATCACATAACACTGATACACACGAACACATATATGTTCAAGGGTATCAGTGTTATATGATAGTGTGGAGAGTGGTGGGTCGTGTGAAAGTCTGTGCTCATATACCCTATATATTACATATATAGACACAGGTATATAATAAGCCTGTGTGTTTCAGTTATAAATTAGATTACTAAAAAAAACTATACTTTGGTTTTTTTAAAAGGAACAACGATAATGTAAATTGTATCATTTCTTTACCTTCAAGCTTCTGAAAATGGTACAAATGTATTTCTCAAATGAATTTAAGCCACATAAGCATACAATGATAGCTAAATAGCATTTTTTTTTTTATTATTTAAAAAAAAAAGTACAAAAAAAATGCACTTTTGCTTCTACAAATTATTAATGTAGTTATAATTAAATCCTTTTTTTAAAAACAACTATCACTTTTCGTAGATAATATATGTATAATTTTAATAAGTTATACTTGGAGTTTAGATATAATTATAGGGAATTTGAACAAAGACTTTCAAGTTCCCTTTAACTATCCACTTGATTTTAATAAATGTTCGATTAATCTTTACTAAGTTAGTGGGAAAAAATGTATTTGAGCTTCCTATAGTATTTCTTATTTAAATTTATATATATATATATCTGACGGTGAAAGTATATTTATAATGAATATTAAATTACTGGTTAGTTTCAGTAGCAAAATTCTGCAGATTTAATAAAATTACCTAAAGACAACAATAAGCAATAGAAACATTTATTTAAACTTTATATTGTTAAATTGTTCAAGCTATAGACATAAGATCACTTTTGTCAAATCTTTCTAGGAATAATTCTTGAATTAACTTTATTAGCATTTTAAAGCTTCTATTTTATCATTTTTTGTCAACGGGTTATTCATTATTGATTTTATAATATTTACATATACGTATTCAAGATCTCACAACATATATGTATGTGGATATATATTTAAAAAATCATATATTAATATTTATTTGAATTATCAAATTATATACTTTAAAATTAATAAATTTCATTAAATAATGTGGCATATTTATGTATATTAATCTTAACATTTACTTTATTAAATTTAATTAACATAGAGATTTATATATCTGTAATATTGTGGAAGAAATGTTCTTTACACATGCGCTAGAATTGACAGGTACTCTCTCAGTCAATAATTGGTTAGTGATGGTCCAATATCTTGAGGCAACTAAACTGCAAAAAAAAATCGCCTCCTACAGATGGGATGGTGGTTTTAATAGTGACCAGGTGGCAGCAAAAATATCTGGGCCGCACTATTGTTGTCCCAGGTCTTGATTTGTTGGAGCTTATTGATAAATGGAGCTGAGTGTCTTCTGGTTTTGTTGCCAATGGTAAAGAAATAGTGAATGCACCAGAAGGCATACAGGGTGAAAGTTGTTGCATGTGCTGTGGGAGGGTGTATCTTCTGATAGGATTGAATTAGCCGCTGTATAGATACAACTGTTTGTCTGTATGTATTAAGCATAATAGTCCTGATTTGGCTGAGGGCTTGATACTGCTGAAAGAAATATTGTTGAGTTTTCTTTGCCACATTACATAAGGTGTATAATGGTTTTATATTTTTATATAGATGATGATACTGGAGAAAAATATGTTGGCAATGTAGGTAGGTTAAGATGAACTAGGAAATCAAAAAATTTAGACTCCAGGGATCATATTTTGAAGGAGCAGAGTAGCTGGAAGTTATTGATACCAAGCATGGGAGAAGGATCATCTTTGTTTCCAAATATAGTATAGCATATGTTTGCCACTATGTGTATTTATTAGTCATGGAGAATATTGATTGGTTGGATGCTGATAGGATTGATCGGTAAAGTGTGCTAAGAAATGAAGCTGATATAGGGGGAGGTCTATCAGTAGGGATTACTTGTAACAGCAATAGAAGTGCTGGGAACATTTGAACAATTGATGCAATTGAATTTATAGCTTTTGGGATATAGAACACTTGGTTGCTGTGGAAGCCCAGACCATTATTAATAGGTGGATAACTAAGTCTCTTATATTGAAACTGTCTTCCTGCCCCATAATAGTTTATTGCAGAGGGAGAAGATGGCAGAATTAAATGATTTTGAAAACTTAACAATAGGCAAATGATACGTAATCTTAGTCATTATGAGTATATTAAATAGGTGAATTTTAGCATAAAGGGAGAGATAAGCTTTGAAGGAGTTAGAAATCTGTGTGATATTTTCTTTAAGCTTGTTTTGTAAGGTCTTCTTCATTATAAGTGATATCATGTGCCTTCAACTCCAATCACCATTGAACTTCAGAATTTCCTCACCATCTATCACAATCTACCAGTTGTCACCATATGTAATTCTACTCTGAATTGATTTTGTTCTTTGTACAGCACCCATAGCTTGATTTTATGCTACATGAATTATAAGTATTCCTCCCTAGTATACTACAAGATTAACAATTAAAAGAACAATAATCAAGATTAATTTGGTGACTGTATATAACTTTTAATATGATACCAGATTTTATAATCGTAGATCATATCTATTTATCTATGAAATTGAGTTTTATATTGAACTGTTTTTTTTTAAAGACCAAAATCTCGGTATTGTAACCCTTGAAATTAATCTATATAAAAACCTGTTCAACATAATTGCACCTGTAACCCTTTCAACCAATGTTATGTAATGTTATGTAACCCAAAGGATTAATAAAAATTATTGTTGAATCATCATCATAATGATGATGATAGGATAATAATGATGATTATTGCTATTGACTTTATATAGAACATTTAACTATACATCTAATGAAATACTGCACTGTTTTTCATTGATTGCTATTATATACACTAGAGAAAAGGTTAAAAGAGAATCAACTATTATATACATGTATAAAAAGTAAGAGAAGCAATAATTTAAAATAATTGCATCTGGTTTTTTTTTAATCAATCGCTGAAAACCTGTGACTTTACTTTCAATTTTGATCTGAATAATAGTAAGATTTTTCATAAAGAGAGAAACCATAATAAAAGAAAAATTATGAAAGCAATTTTGTTAAATAGAAATAGAATGTCATTAATTAATAAACAATGTGCAAACATTAAAATTCATGAATCTTAGCATATAATCTGGTGATGACATTTACTTCTGGTAAATGTAAATAGGTTTTAGTTGAAGAAGGTTAAGAAGATAACTGTAAGTATATTAATAACGTTTATTAGTCATTCATTAGACTAGATATTATCCAATAATGAATAATATTTTAGTAGTGTTGATTTTCACTATATCACTCTCATAAAAGGTAGGGATTGGTTTCTAGCCACTTTCAACACTTTGTTGAGGAATGTAATCATAAACATTCCAGATGTTTTTGGTCATATCTTTATGATTACATCCCTCAACAAGGCATCAAAAATGGATAGAAAGCAGTTTCTACCTTGTGTGAGTGGTGTAATGAAAATTACACTACAGCAATATTAACTGTAAGTACTTCTGAGGTTTATTATAGTTATTTATAAATTATATTATCATTAATATACTTTATTATTTTTATTATAATTATACATATATATATATATCTTCATTCTTCAGGATTTTTTATGGCTAAGGATGTGCTTGACCAAAAATTTCTTATCTTTCTGTTTACAAATTATGTTTCTGGCAGATCATTTTTTCCCATGCTATTCATAAAGACCTTTTTTCATCATTTTTAATTTTTTGTCTTCTTTTTCCTCCTCCATTTGCAAAGAATCCATCATCCTTAGTATTTTATTCTTATTCATTCTTTTCAATAGCTATTATT
The DNA here is from genome assembly GCA_028023455.1 of Epiperipatus broadwayi. Lineage (NCBI taxonomy): Eukaryota > Metazoa > Onychophora > Udeonychophora > Euonychophora > Peripatidae > Epiperipatus > Epiperipatus broadwayi. The sequence goes on along the minus strand of JAQFVV010012429.1, from coordinate 5,818,056 downwards.
ATGTTTTTATCCAAACACTTCCTAATCTGTTTATATATATATATATGATATACTTTATGGTTTCATATGATTTTGTATAAATATATTGATGTTTTGGCTTGATTACATAAACCAATCAAGTGATGACTAGAATATTATAAAGAATGGTTATAGACATACTGTAAACAGTGGTATAACAATGTTAAAATTCTACCAATAGAAAAAACAGGTGTATAAATTGGAAAAAATAAAAATCAGAATTATCAGTATAATGTTCTTTTTAAAAAAATTCTTCCAAATAAAAGAAAATTTACAGATGTCATCACATTTACTGATATACATTTGGTTTTTTTTTTAGTAAATCAATGGCTTTTCTGACCTTACATAGATAGAGAGTGCCATATCTGCATAGGATATTGGTATTAAAGATTGTGATATAAGTTGAATGAATCATCTATAAATCTGAGAGAAATAAGCAATTTTAGAGGTGCTGATTATAAAGCATTAGTTTTAATATTTTTCATAAATAAATCAGCTATTACTCCTGAGATTGGTGAATCCATAGAAGTATCAAAAGTTTGTTTGTGATGTCGTACATACATGAAATGCATATTTTGCTTGATTGATAAAAAATTTTAATATTATTTATGTGACAATTGTAAAAATTGTTACATAGGTATGAGCCTTTGTCACATCAGTAGTAGAAGAGATGAACATGCTAATGTAACTAAACAAAACATATCATCATTAGCATTCACCATGCTATGGATTCAAGTTACAATATTGATTTCTTTAATACCAGAATCCTATACAGATGTGACAATCTCTACCAATGCAAGATCAGAGAAGCCATTGAGATATTAAAAAAACAAATTGTATCAACAAATGTGATGACATATGCAAACATCCTATGTGCAAGATTTTTTAAAAAAAAAACATATTTCTCTGGAATTTGTATTTTTATTTTTTTAAATTTTATATACCTGCTTTTACTATTAGTGGAAAATTAATATTGTTATAAACTAATATTTACAGTAGCTCTACAATAATATTTATAATATGGCTTGTGTAATCAAGCCAAACCATCAGTATATTCATAATCTAAATCATATATGGTTGAATTTGCAAAGTGTATCATTTATATCTGTAATCTGTGAAAATCTTTGTATCAATATACATATAATATTGAAAATATGTAAATATTATTAGTTGCATAAGATGGAGTGGACAGTTGTAGAAATCTTGAAGTCTGAGTTCAAGTTTCCTTATAATTACATTAAATTTAATATAGACAATATACATGTATTTAAATATTGCATATTCAGCCTGTATTTTGCTCAACCCTCTTTTGTGTATTTAAATGCACATATGACTTAAAGTCAACATGAGAATGAGAGTAATATTGGCACAAACAAGGGCTTTGAGTGTTCCATCTTTGGATTTTCAATGATACGGATAACTGAAGATTTTGAGAGTGGTGAAGATCAAAGATTTTCATTAAAGTTTGAACATTTGTTCTCTTAATATAAACTGAGTGCTGATTGCATGTGTATAAGAGATGGTGATCTGGAGCAAGTGATGAGTGCTGGTTTGGAATGAAATACATATATTACAGATCATTTACCTTTTTGAAGGTATGTAATTATGTATATCAGTTGTGTAAGATAGAGTGGATAGCTGTAGTGACCTTGCAATATATGTGTATATATTATTTTAACTCAAACATTCAAGCTTCTTACAACTATCTACTCCATCTTATAATAACCAATACAAATGATTACATACATGTGAAAAAGATAAATAATCTCCAACATCCATATTTTGTGCTGAACTAGCACTCATCAGTTGTTCCAGATCACCATCTCCCATATATATATATATACAATCACTGCTCAGTTTATATTAAAATAGAAAATCTTCAAACTTTAATGGACCAACTTCAATCTTCTCCCTGCTCAACTCTTCAGCCATCCATATCTTCCCAAATCTGATGATGAAATGTTCAGAAGACTTTGTTGATGCAATCTTATTATTATACTATGTAGACTTTAAGTTAATCTGCTCCCTCATGTATACATTTAAATACACAGAAGAGCAGAATACAAGCTGAATATATATTTAAAACAACTGATGCACTTAATGTAATTAGATGGAATTTGAACTCAGACATTCACGTTTCTACAACTATCCAATCTATCCTATACAACTGATGCACTTGATCACACACATGTGAAAAAGATAAATGACCTTCAATATATATATATATATATCACAGATGGAGCTCTACCAATAGCCCACTCAAGCGTGTTTACAAAAAATGCTGAAAAAGAATCGAAAATCCAAGATCTCTTTCAAATTGTCTCCAAAATTGGCTTTCGTCAGTAAAGGGTAGGAGAAATAGAAACTAGATATAAATCTCAAATCTACTGAACAGCACTTAAGCAAACTGTTCCTATAAGTTTGAAAGCACGAATTTTTTAGATACGTAAATATCTTAAAATCCAGCTAAGCAAACTATATAGCTATATGGGTCTGATATCAGTTCAGATTCACCACATACGTAAAAGGTTCTGCAATCTATATCATTACTAAAACCTTCAAAGATACATTTATGATAAACAAAAACAAGTTAAAAATTTTTTAACCTGCCTACAGCTTGCATTTTATGATCACAGATGGAGCTCTACCAATAGCCCATTCAAGCGTGTTTACAAAAAATGCTGAGAGAAAATCGAAAATCAAAGATCTCTTTCAAATTGTCTCCAACCTTTAAATCATGGTTTCAAGCTAATTGGCTTTCATCAGTAAAGGGTAGGAGAATTAGCTTGAAACCATGGTTTAAAGGTTGGAGACAATTTGAAAGAGATCTTGGATTTTCGATTCTCTCTCAGCATTTTTTGTAAACATGCTTGAGTGGCCTATTGATAGAGTTCCATCCGTGATCATAAAATGCAAGCTATAGGCAGGATAAAAAAAATTTTAACTTGTTTTTGTTTATCATATATATATATATTGTACTGAACCAAATGATAGTGCTGGTTCAGCATGGGATATGTACATTGGAGATCATTTATCGTTTTCACATGTATGTGGTTAGATTATATAAGAGAGCTCGAAGGTCTGTGTTGAAATCCTTTCTAATTATATGACATTCAGTATGGGCAACATACTAGTATTCAAGTATTATATATATGTATATTAATAGTAAATACTTCTCTGACTATTGTACAAATAACATTATCTAATTGCCAATCAAACAAAAAAATTTTTTTTTGTTTGAAGTTAAAGAACTTATTATGAAAGATAAGTTTTAATCAATGATAACTGCCAAAATGACATTTTATTAAATGCTAATATAAACAAAATCTCATTAAAATTGACCTAATTTAATAGTCTGAATAAAGAATCATGAAATATTAATTTTAATAATTTTATGAATGTTTAAGATATTCATAATATGAAATATCAGAAAATATATTATGTGAATATTATTAAATGTGTGGGTAATGAAAATTTATATGACTACTGCATAAATAATGTTAAAAATTTTTATCATTCAAACAAAATGATATCCATTTTGCTTAAAATTCCATATGAGAAAAAAGTTTAATATACTAACTAAAGAATGAAAATTTATTCATAGTAGTTGCAAACAAAGTTTCATTAAAATTGACCCAATACACAAAGGAGGCAAAAAATTCTACATTATGTACAGATACAAAGCTAAGAGCATTACTCTGAAAACATCACATCTATTTTAATTATCCATAACATATTCTATATCTCTACAGTCTTCCTAAAATCCATAAATATTATGTCTTACTAAGGTTCAATGTTAGATCTAAAACTGTTCCCCATCAAAACTGATCAAGATTGGTTATGATAGAGCTCTTCATTTTTTGGTATATAAAATAGTCCTTTAACAGAGATCTTACACAATTTGTAGAATTGATCATAAATGTAAAGAATGAAAATAACTTTTAATATGTAAAATTTGTTTATAAACATACCTAATGATGAAAAAAATATTTATGATAAAAAAAAAACTAAAGAAAATAATAGCAATAAAGATATTAGCATTCTGCATAACAACAACATAATTACAATATAAGACAGAATTCCTCCGATAAAATAAAGGAATAACTATAAGTTCATAATTTATTATTAATATTTATATGATAAAATTTAAAACAATAGCATAAATTACTATCCCATCTTCACCAAAATTGTGACTCTGCTATATAAATAATGTATTCACTATATGGCAACATAGTGAAACACTACTATAAATATTTTAAACACATATCTTTAATTAGATTCAAACAGAATTAGAACAAAATGTCCCCGTGTCAAGACTCTTCTTTGTTGCAAAATCTAAACTAGTGTTTAAAACACACAAAAATTAAATACATTTTTCACAATATTTCCTCACTGCAAAATCAAAACTACTGTCTAAATAAAACCTATTCATTCAGTAAAATATTTAATATATATACATTCAATCATTTCAGAAATACAAGTCTAATACGCAATTGTAATGCATGGTGATCTATTTATGTTTTGAGATAATGTAATCTTGTTTAGAGCTAAATAAAATTATTATTTAATGTTAACAGTGGAATCATATCATTATACAACAGATCAAGAGAAATGTGTTCAGAAGCCAATGAGTGACTTAAAACTATAATTCAATAAATAAAAAATTTATAAAAAATAATTATCAATCAGCTATCATTAAAAAAAAAACCTTAAACAATAAAAAGAAACATAAAATAATATATAAAAATATTTTATAATGAATGTTTTTATTTATTGGGTCCTAAAAAGCCTAAAAATAATTGTTTTGTTTAACCACAATCAGAGTTTTTAAATTTATATATATATGGGAGTTTTTATATTTAATTTCAAATAAAGTGTGTGGTGTCCAGAAATTAAATTAATTCAATCACTTGTAAAATTATTTTTTATCTATTAATGCACAGTAAGTAAAAGTGTTTCTTATAAAATAGTTTATATATGTATTATTTTTAATTTTTATCCTTCTCACAGTTTTAAACCTTTATTAGAAAAAATTTCATATATATATTATTTTCAATTTTTTAGTATTTGGACATTTTTTTTGTAATTATATTTCTATTTAAAATAAATAAAAATATTGTTGAGTCTGTTTAACATTAAAAAAAAAAAATTGCAGCACTTTAAAAATCGATTCCAGTATTATTTTGTCTAGGAAAGAAGCATTTAAAAAAGAAATTTTGCAAAATCAAGAGAAAATAAAATGTCATCCATTTTAAAAGAAATAACTTGATTTTAAAATCAATTGAAATCAATATTTATTTTTATTTCTAATTTAATTGATAATTAATACGTTTTAGTTTTAACAGTTGCATTTTTAATTATGAAATTTTCTCAGGCCAGAAGTCGAGAAATTGTAAGTGCATTTTCGCCCCTGCTGTGAAATTTTGCAAACCTTTTTTTTTACAACTTTAAATTCACATATATTTTTTCTCTAATATTTTAATTTAAAAAAAAATTCAAAAGATATGAGAATAATGAAATAAGCAGATCTTCAAAGTATACATTGATGGGTGCCTATTATGTGGTTGACAATCTCAAATTTTGTGAGATTACTTCAAGAAAATATTACAATAATCTAAAAACTTAATTTTTTGGAAAGTTTATGGTCATTTTTGAATAGTAATTGGGTAATAATTATTGGAAATTAAAAATATATATTATTCCATATTTATTTTTTTACAAAAATGTTTTATTTTTAAATATAAAAAAATATATTCTTCTGAATATTGTTCCATAGAGATTACAGTCATGGGAAATACCATTGTCTTGAAATGATGTCACTCAACTGTCTGTTATAACATTTAGTGATATTATAAAAATTACAAAAAAAAATTAAACTTTTAAAGCATAAATTGATAAATTTACTAGATATTAAAAATAATTTGTTGAGATTTTTAAAACAAACATCAAGTAAAGAAGATTTTGTTCATTTTGCAAATAGAGTCTGCTCCATCTGAAGCTTGATGATGAAACAGTGTTTTGTTTGGATTAAAATCTAATTTTTAAAATAATTCTGAAAATCAAATGTGATTTTTAAAAATTTATTTAATCTCTAAACAAAAGTATCTACCAAATGAGGTCAAATTTACTACATTCTGATAAATAATAATTGTTTAATATTAAAGTAAAAGTTGAAAACTTAAAATAAGTGAGAAGAAAGAAATCTAAACATCACATGATCACCATCTCTATACTAGCACATAATTGTTGTAAACAAAGGAAAAACTCTCTATACAGTAGTGCCACCCTGTGCCAATCAGAGTAATCAATGGATGCCAGAAGGCTTGTGCATAAAATCCCTATCTAGTGCCTACTCATCCAATATCCCCAGACTAGTTTCTGGCTTGTGGCCATCATCAGTGAGGAACCTTGGATCTGAGAGCACTGCACCTAGATCTTAGGATGTAATGCAACCCTCCAGCAGCCACCTTTTAACACTACTTTACTACAAAATTCTGAGAATGAAATTGAAAACACAATAATATTTTCAATCTAAGCTCAATAGCTTATATAGTCATATGGGTCTGAGTAGGCACTAGATAGGGATTTTATGCACAAGCCTTCTGGCATCCATTTATTTCTCTGTTTGGCACAGAGTGGCACTACTGTATAGAGAGTTTTGCCTTTGTTTAAGAAAGAAATCTGTCAGAATGCCAGCACAATACAAAAGAGTTCAAATAAAAACATTTTAAAATGTACCATCTTCTCATAAGCATTATTGAAAACTTACTGAACATCATATCATAGCTTGCACTGAGTGGCAATAATGGAGAGTTTTGCCTGTTTTAAAACCTACTGAACTGATACAATACATTTGAAATTCAGTTCTTCAGATATCTACAATAAACAAACAAGGAAACACCCTGAAATATTTCATTACCATATTGCATTGCCATTGATTTCTAACATATATGTATTTGAAAGAAAACATTTGATAGAAATCTTTTAAAACTCAATTGCAATATGTACTTTAAACAAACAAACAAACAATTTGTAAGTTAAATAAAAGCATTAAAATGTTAGGTACTTCAGAGTATAACTACATATTAGAATTAGCAGATAAGTTAAAGAAAACATGCAGTCAATATAATGTCATAAAAGCAACAGCATATTTCAAGAAATTCTAATCTCTACAAGATCTAAACTTAATAAATGCTGAAAAAACAATGATTGCATCTATGAAATATCAAGAGAATATGAAATGATATATACATGTGAAATTAGCTGCTCAACTAAAAAGGATTTTAAAAAATACAAAATAATTATTAGGGAAAAAAACAAACCATGTATCTATCAATGAATAATATATTTTATTAAAAAAACACAGATCAAATGTGAAGTCCAATTCAAGTAATTGAGTATGATAAGAAGAATTGCCTGGATATTTTGTGAATAATAGAGCAATTCAAGTGGCTCCAATAGTGGCCACAAGTTTTAACACACATGACCAAGAAGATATTAATAATCCTAGATTTATGTGAACTACTATAAATAGTGTGTCTAATACTTCAAACATAATAGAACAAGCTGGTGTCCCTTTTATTATTGTAAGTAATCCATTTTCCAGATTACATGCAAAAGAGAAATCTTGACCTATTAGAAATAAAGAGTAAAAATAAAATAATAAAAACTGCTCACATGGTAATGACTAATGATCTCATAATTAAATAAAGTGTAATAATGTACAATGTCTTGTCTGTAAAAAATATATATTTCAGTTGTTTAAAGAGTCACCTTAAAAAAGTCTTAAGATAGACTGTCATTCATCAAACTAGAAACACTTGAAAAAGAGAGAATAATATCACTCATTACACTGTATTCTGCATACTAATATGTGTTATGTTACCAAAAAAATATATTGGGAAAGGTATAATGTCTGATTTTTAAAAAAAAAATTTAACAATTAAAGTAGATAATGTAAATAGTTCAACATATAATTATAAATAATATGTCATCATTACCAATTTTAAGACACACATTAAAATAGATATAAATAGATAGATAGTTAGCTAGAAGATAGGTAAAGGTTGTTATTAATATTAAACTATTCAATATAATAATTTAAAAATAATCTATATATATATATATATATTGTGCCCTTTTCTATAGGTCAGTAATAGTCCATCTCAGTCAATTACTAAACATTTTAAATTTTAGAATATGTTATTTTAACATGTTAATTATAGTTTGTCAATTATAATATAAAGTACAATTTGAAGCTAAAGAAAATACATAGTATATAAAATTATAACGAATCATTTAAAAATAGTTATGTAAAGCTTTAAATATTGTTGCATATGGTTGTAAAAGCTGGCAATATTAAATAACACAGCTATAATTATTAAAAGTATATTTAAAAAATTCGATTTTAATAGTTTAAAACTTATAGTTAATAAATGCTATGTTTAAATTTATAATTATATTTAATAGTCAAAATTAATATAGTACATTTTAAATATAAACTTTATGATGGTGAAAATTGTATTTAATTCTATATTTTAAATTATTTTTCCAAATTTTTATAATTATATTATTAAATATAATAAGTGTATAAATTTTATTAGTCTAGGCAGAGAAATAGATTAAAAATCGTCTGTCAAAGTTATTGATCATGACTTGTATAATGCATACTTTCACACACACTGCTTGTTTGAATTAATAACAAAGTTTAAAATATTTTAAAAGATTGCATTATAGAATTGGATGGAATTATTTCCTATCATAAAAGCAAATAATAATAAATATTAAGTTAACTATCGTATAACATGTTTTAAATAATGTAATGAAGACGAATACAGTTAATAAAAAAATTAAATATTTTGTTAAATAAAAATAGATAAATTGAATATTAAGAATGGAATAGGTTATTAAAATTATTTTAAAAGTTATTTTAAATGTTTAAATAATTTTAATAAAATAATAATTGATTTAAGGGTAGTATTTTAAATAATATTTTAAGTTAATTACGTCATAATTTGTAATTTTGAAATTCAATTCTGTAAAAAACTAAAAATATGTAAATTTGTTCTCAAGCTAAAAGTAAGAATCAACCAATAAAATGAGGTATTCTTACAGACTATAAATATGAATTGCACAGGGGGTATCAAAGGGAGATTAAAAATGGATTGAAACCAGAGAAAGGTATATTAGTAGCTATCGAAGAGATAGTACTTTAAAATTTTTATTTTAGTCAATTTTTTTTAATACTTTCTTATAGTTTTATTTGCAGAGACTAATTGATAATTTTTAAGAAATATTTTGCAAAGGAGGGTTTAAAAAAATAATATATTTAGAAACTTCGTGAAAATGATTTTCTAATTTTTAAAGTACTTGCCAGGATTATTTTATCTGAAATTTGACCTAAACTTTGCAATGAAAAGATGGATATACTGTGGAATAAAATGGACATAAATTCTAATAATATAAAAATGTTTTTGGAATATTTTGATACAGCTTTGTTAGTGATTCACTGGAGAACTGTTCTAGTATATAAAACCCTCAGCTTGGACATTATACGGAGTCTAAAAAAAATGTATTGAGACGTATTATTTATAAGTTTATCCAAATTTTATTTTTTAAAAAATAGTAATAAGACAATTATATCTTATGAATCGTTTTATAAAATATTATATCAAAAGGAGTAAAATGTTATATCCTTTCTGAAGATAACATTTTTAAAAAAATATTTGCAAGAGTTAAAGAAAGAACCCAGGAGAATATGTTACTGAAGCATTTTTTTTGATATTAAAACCTCCAGTCTTAGAATTGTTTAAAATGTATTTAGAAAACATTTGTTTAAAAGTACTTGAAGTTTTTTTAAAAAGGTGATATATAAAAAAAATATCAAACGAAAGTTTAAATTTATTAAGGATGGAAACATACATAAAAAAGTGAACATATAGTTGAATAAAAAATGGATCCATGGAAATATTGTAAAAAAAAGTTTATCGAATATTTTTAAAGCTAAATTAGATGGAGTGATGCATCGGATATGCTGCAGAGAATATTGGCAGAGAATATTGAAGAAATTTCACGGGATTAATTAATATTATGATTTAATAATGATCATCCTAAATACTAAAACCAAGGATTATTTTCTATAAATTTTGCTAAATGGATTAATATTTATTTTTTATTTTTAAACTTTAATGCGCTTGGGGGAGAACATTTTAAAACACTAGAGAAAATAATAAACATTTTGTAATTATCAGGAACTATTGTCAAGAAAATATGTAATTATAGTTTTGATTCCTTTTATTTTATTAACCTAGTTTAAATCTAATTTTTTTTTATAAGATTAGAAAAACATAAAACATTAATTTGTTGATGATATAAAATTTTATAATGAAATAATCTAATAATTTAGATAAGAATATATTTTAAAATAAAGTGTATGAATGTATATTTCTTTATGTTTGCAATGATAGGTATGAAGAAGCCTACTGAATATGATGACCAGATAAAGGTTATTTCGGTAATATTAATAACTATTAATAATTTATAATGTATATTTTTTGTTTTCTTTAGATCATCTATGAATCGTAAGGATGAAGTGTAAAAGTTTTAATTATATGTAATGCATTTCATACAACATTTTAAAAAACATTATGAGATAGGATTGATTTGAAAATATGCATACAATGATGTTTTTTATATTAGTGATATAATCCAACATAATAACAAATAATTATGTGATTCTTTTAAAACTTTTCATGTTATTGGATATTCAAATATTGTCTAGTTAGATTGTATATAATTAAACATACAGAATGATGAAGTAGACAAACTTTTCTTGTGGAACAGTGGGATTGTTTAATTATCAATGAATTTTATTTATTGTTTGTAAAAGCAGATAGTTATTTATCGATGTAAGATGTGGAAAATCTTGAGAAATAATGTTGAGATACTGGCTTGGAAGTACTTAGTGAACAGGAAACCAAGATGATGTTTTTAAGAAATAGGATATGATAAGGAATAGAAATAATATTTAGTCTTTGTGTGAATATCAGCATAGTTAACAAAGCCCTATGACTGGTACACATTTTACTTGGACAGTGTTTTATATTTCTTTAAATATTTGATGTTCTAATAAAGCTGAAGAAATAGTTTTAACATCGTTCATGTATTAGAGGTTATTAGACAGGTAAAGGTCATACCTCTTTCTTGTAATGCACTGTGCCATGATTTTTGAGATATGTTATGAGTGATACTCTAGCTTTCTTCCTAAATCCTATACATCCATTTCGCTATCTTTATTTCATGTAACTGCATCGTTTAGTAAGATATTTTGAAAAGAAATGGTAAATAATTTAGAACTTAGGTTATGATATCGTTTTGTATAAGATTGGTTTATTTGCTTAGAAGGAATAGAATTTTATAACTTAAAATTGAAGGTCCAATGAAGCCTAAAGGAGAGGAAAGAATCATAGAATATATTTTTGAATTTATTTCAGAAATGAAATATAAATTTTGGAATAGAGTACCTAAACAAGATATTTTCTTTAAAATGTTAATTTTTTTTTTTTTAATGTTTTATTATTATCTTTAAGAGAAAAATAAGTATTGCATATTTTTAAAATACAATAGTACAATGTAAATTATATAAGCAATATGCATAGTATATATTTTTTTGTTTATTGAATAACAGGAATATATTGATTATTACACTTATATCATACTAAAGTAAGGCTAAATAAGAATATGTTATGATTGGTAAACATTGTGTGATAAAACACTAAAATCTAGTACTGAATTTTGGATGAATATTTTATGTAACATCTTTGAGTTTGCAAGATGAAATTTTTTTAATATTTTGAGAAATCCATACTCATTATAAAGTTAATTTTTTTTCTTCTGTAGAATGTTTTCCTATGAATGTTTCTTTTAAAAATAAGATAGTTTAATAATATTAATGATGAAATATTCTGCTAATAAGTAAATATATTTATAATAAGTTAACCATAGTGAGAAACCAAATGGTAACATTTTTTTTTTATTTTGTCTTAAGTATAAATAAAGATATAACTAAACTATAAACTATTTTTTATATAAATTAGTAGATAAAAATGTAAGATTAAAATAAGGATATCCATTGTAAATAGTGTACATAAATTGTTTATTTTATTTTGTTGTTGTTAATAAACTTTGTTAAAATTTGTTTTTCAAAATTTTTGTGTCTGGATTGTTTATTTCTCCATTTCACTGCATGAAATCATGATATATTCATAACAATTGAAACAAATATATAATTTTGCACAAAAAGATAAATAGAGAGTTATATTTGAGAATTTAAATATTTTATTGGTATTCTTTTAATTAAATAATTATAATTTTACATTGTTTTATTGGTCATAAATCAGTTATCACAATAGTATATTGAATTATATGCTATCAGTTGCCACACATATTTTGTTTATCAGATTATCATATGCTACCACGTATTTATTATATTATTACATGAAGATAAAAGATTATATAAAATTATTTTATTATTTTATTATGGTAATAAAAATATAACGAAAAGAAAAGATATCCAGTAGTAGTTAAACAATGAAGAATATTATTATTATTATTTATTATTATTAGTTTCAGTGTACTAGATTGTGACATAAAATCCCTTCTCATATTTTACTACCATATTTTTAAATTAACTTAGAATAAACTTTATGAACCTGAGATTATTTTATTGAGCTATATTATTACAAATAGAAGATTAAGACTTAATTATTAGTTTAATCTTAGTGAGTAGAAGTTATTAAAATCGTAAGAATACTATGAGTTTGTTATTTGAAATAGTAATAAGAGGGGATAGTGTTCTTATGCCATTGAGGTAGTATCCTGTGGGATATTGGCTCAATGTAATCTATCTTGTCATCTGTATTTTCACTTCAAGTCTCATGAAAATATTAAATATTTATTTAATTTATTTTATAAACTGAACCTTATTCGTATTTTAAATTTGAGCTAGTGAAACATTTTAATTTTAATGCTGAATATTTTATTTATTAATTATTAACTGAGCTAGAACCCGTTTGATTTTATATCATATACTATTCTGAAGTGAGGATGCACAAGACCAGGTTAGAATATATATATATATATATGAATATTGAACCTGGTAGGAGATGATCACTCTGATCATATAAATTTAAAAAAATCTTGATCAACTCCAGCTGTGCTTTTACTATTACAGCAAACTGGCACTTCAAGCAGAAAAGTCAAATACAGAAGGTGGATAAGACCAATGGGAACATTTCCAGGCTATAGAACTTTTCAGCTGCTAAATTCAAACCCTGCCATCCAAAGCATTTCTATTTGTTTTGAGGTAAAACCTCAGGCACCAGCTAATCATAAGTTATAATTAGCATGCTTAGACAACAAATATACAATTTAGTGCTTGACCAATCCCTAGCTAGCTTTTTATTTAAGCATAGGGAAGGTAAACTATAACGTATTGCTTAATGCTTACTTTTAACTATAGACTATCTATTAATGGCACAATTATCAAAGAGAACCAACCAAACAATAATTAGCTAACAAATGATTTATTTTGAAAAAACTTCTAATCAAAAAACATGGTAATAAAGAATATTATATTAAAAGAACATTTAAACACACTTCTAGTTGAAATATCTAATAATAAAAAATACTATAAATAAAATATTTACATCTAAATATACACACACACATTGAAATATGAATTCATTACTCAATGGAAAGCTTTGCACATATTAAAATACATTATGAGAAAATTAAATATGCATGTATATACTGGGGTTCATTTTATATTTTGCCTTATAGGAGACACTTAAAGATTGCTATGACTATCAAAGTTCAACAGTCTTTTATTCGAACATTATCAATTTATAAATGGGAATAAGAAAATTCACAGTTACCTAGGATTTTGCACTTTACACTTCTAAAGATACAACTCAGTTTATTCAGTTATACTGATCACCAACCAGTTTGATTTTTGGAATCCACTAATGGTTTTGGCGTCTGGCTAACTTCCTATGTTTACTAAGATAAATATTTCTTGACTGTTCATATTAATAAGTGGGCATGAATTCTATATGAAGGGCTTCTGATGTTCTGGAGGATTGGTACTGAAGACTGGGTGCACACTCCAGTGACTGTCTAGCATTACATGATGTTAGATGATTCTTTTGTAAATGTGAAGACACCTATTCATGTGCTGGGTGGGTATGCTAGTAGCTTTGCCCATTATCTCTTCCATGGTAGTAGTACAAGTATAATCTTGATCCTAATGAATATTATGAATGAAGATGAATAACACTAGAACTGCAAACATCAAAAAAAAAAAACTGGACTGAACTGATATGAATTGATTTTCACTCTCTTTATATGATTCCTCTTTATTGTCACTAGTTATTACTCCAATCTAGTTTAATTAATTTACAAATTTTATTAATTACATACGCTTTCCTTTCACATTTTAATTCAATTTTCATTTTTACATACACACATTTTTTTTCTCTTTAAGTTTATGAAAAGAGAGAACAATAGGTTTAACTTTTTACTTAGTTAATTGTCACCCCCCTCCTTTTCCTATTTGCTCTTTAACTATTAAAACTCATATTTTTTTAAAATGACAAGATGACAAAACATTTTGTTTCTTGGTGATTTGTATTTCTTAAAAAAAAACTTTAAAACTTTCTAAATTATATTTCTATTTCTTAAAACTTTACTGGTTTCTTTTTTAAATCTTAGTCCGAGTATTTAATAATAAATGATTCCGCAGTATTTTTATTTTTAAAATTTAGATTATAAAATCTTAAATTAACCACAATTTTTTTAAATTTTTTTTTTTACGAAATATGTAGCACTATTCACTAGCAGTACAATCTATAAAATTTATGTAAATTTTTGTCTGCAAGCCTGTCACATGTCAAATTACTATGACGAATATTTTAGTAATTCCATAATTAACAGTTATAGCAAAGCTGTCAAATTCTCATATTAAATATAAGAGGTATATTTAAAAATTTAAATTTAAATTTAGAGACATAATTTGATTATGAGTATTTTATTAAAAGAAGTAATTCTGCAAAGCAAAAAAAAAAGTGTTAAAGCACCCAATTAAAAAAAAATTTTCCAAAAACGATGGCCTGTCAGGGCTGTCTAGGAAGTAATTCTGCCATTAATAAATCGTATTGCAAAACAGACAGCTTTTCAAGATGGGTACGTTTATCACATTTGTTTACATAATATTAAAATCTTTTGTTTTTAATTTACATTAAATCTTTAAAAAAATTTGTTAAAACAACCAATTAAAAAAAATGATAGCCATTCGAAAGGGTAAGAATGAGGGTCATCCAGGTAACTTAGGAAGTATTTCCACCATTAACAAACTGTAATATAAAAATGATGGCCTTTGTACATTTATCACATTTATTTATATAATATTAAAATGTTTTGTTTAATTTACATTAAATCTTAAAAAAAATTGTTAAAGCAACCAATTAAAAAAAGCCATTGGACTTAAATAAGCAAGGTATATCTGTTCTTTTAGTAAAATGTAAAAGTTTGTATAGTTAGCTTATAACTATGATCATTATATATATATAATCCCAGAGCATAATGCTATACTGAAATAAATATACAAATATTAAGCATTAAATCATCCCACATGATTAAGAAATCCAGTACCACCCTCTGTGAACTAAAATTTCAAGTTCTTTATTTGAGTTTGTTTGTATTTCAATATATATCATTTTATAGCAGACAGTTCAAAGCGGTATCATTTTGAGCTGGTTATTTTGAAATACAAACTCTAATGTATTTATGTATTAGTTCACAGAGCGCAGTACTGGATTTCTTAACCATGTGGGGTGTAATGCTTAATATATATATATATATATATATATATATATGTATATATATATATATATATATATATTGGCTTAGTAAAAAATCTATACATCTAGGCAAAAAGTATTGATAGTTTTAAACTTTATGACAATAGAAATTTTTAGACTATATTTAAATTCATAATAGTGCTAGCATAAATTATTTATAATTATATGAATGGCTCAGAAATAAAATAATATTAAATAAATTACTGCATTATATTTGAAAATATTTATTTAAAAACTTGCTCTGTAAAGCCAACTGAGAATAAAATAGCTTAAAAAAGTCCAAATAACTTAGTAAAATATTTATTATTATCATTCAGTTCGGACATATAAAACCTGAATGACAGATGCCTCTTGATAATCACAAAATTTTAACTTTCATATAAAATAGCACTCATTAAATAATTAGTTACAATTCAGTCACAAAATTGATCAACAAAACTGATCAGAAGTTAGCTGTTGAAACTGTTGCTAAAATGAGATAAAGTGGTTTATAAATATCCTGATACTGTTGTGATCGATTATTAAAACATTTTGTTTTGACTTAATAATAAGCATTCTTGTTTTAAAAAATTATAGTGATCTGATTTAATGATTTTTATTATTTATTGTAAATGTGTGTGTATACACTTTTAGAAAGTTGTTCCAACCTTACAATAGCTTGGTATATCTTGTATTTATATAGGAGATGGTTAAAAAGACATAGTAATTGTTAAGACAATCAAATCTATGATGACCTTTAGGGATTTCATGGACAATATTTTTTGGAATTTTTTATTTATTTGTGTTTTGACATAAGTAAAGAAATAACTTGCTGTTGCTTTTTCTTTTATAGTGTCAGTCATCTTTTAAAAAACAAAACATTTTATTTATATCATGATATTTAGGTACTAGATCTTAGCAATGCAATTCTTTTTAAACTGTATGCTAGTAAGATAAGTATTGCTATACAATTATTACACTATATTGATGTATTTTTTAATTTGAAATCTATTTTACAAAGACACGCAAAACAACATATAATAGTTAACTTGATAGAACTAATTTCAATATTAACAATACACAAATATTTAAATTTCTAATGGAAGTTATAACATATTTTGTAATTTCTGGTATTTTTAAATATCAGGATGCTAGAAAATGTAAGATATAATGTATATATAGAACACAACAAGTATTTTTATTTTATTTTCTTGAGAATTTATTTGACTGCTGGAATAAGCACATAAACCCTGGCAGATAATAAATGATTTCAATAGTAGCAAAAAGAAGTATATTATCGAAAAGCTATTTAAAATTTTGGTAAAGGTTTACTTTAGCGACCAGGGCATATTCGCCATCTAGTTTTTAAAATTAGAACTAAAATCTTACGTAGCTGCTCTTATATTACAATTACAGTAAATATTTATTAATTAAAACGTAAAAGATAATAATAAATAAAAAAATTACCTTTTTAAGCATAATTATACCCTATGCATAGCAGGAAGTTGGAGAAAAGGGCGGCAGTGCTATATTTACTGCGGAAGGCAAATTCTTGGAGGTACGATGAAAATAAAGCCCAGCTGGTACCAGATTGGAATTTCAGCTTACGCTTGGCCCTCATCCATATATTCTCAATATTCTGGGTATGTATGTCTTGGTCTTCGGGATTCACGAAGTTGTCCTGGTGGACGACAACCAAATGCATGTGCACCCCATTGCTAAGTCTGCTGATATTATTGTCGCAGCCCAGCCATCTGAAATTATGCGAGTTCCTGGTAAAATGTACTGCTGGATTAGGGCCTCCAATGAGCCAGCCGTTCTATCCGCAACTTCTGTCAAGAAGCATGTAGTCCCCCTGTGGTATTTTCTGTGGAAATAATATGTTTCGTCGATTTCGATGACTAATGGCTCCCCATTGTTATCTATTCCGCCTAGAACCATCGAGATAGTTAAAATTCTTCAGTTATAAATGCCGATAGTTTAAATTCTTAAGTTTCAAATAATTTAAACTAATTATTTTAATTAAACTAGTGCAATTATTTCAACTTCTTTAAAATGGTAAATATTTTTTTTTATCTTTTACATTTTAATAAATTTTAATGTAATTGTAATATAGTAGTATATACGTAAGATTTTCGAATAATAATTTACTTATAATTTTGAAAACTAGAGGGCGAACATGATTTTTATGCTGTGGTCGCTAAAGTAAACCTTTACCAAAATTTTTATAGGTTAATCAGTTTTCTAAGAGCTCTTTCTTTTATATTTAAAAGGGAAAAAAGGTAATTCATTATTATGACTAATCTATTATTGCAAAAGTAATAAAAATGTGATTTTTACTCATGCGATATTAATAATTTAAGTAATAGTTTTATTATATTTAAATTTAAAGCATAAAAAAAATAAGAGCACAAACCTTTATGACTTGGCATATGTTGAAAAGCTGTAACATTGATGCTAGCGGTGTCTAGCGGTACTCCTTGTAATTTAAAACTGAATGATTCGTTGAAAACTGGATCAACTGACTTTTTTACAACAGATGTTCGTTTCGTTTTAAGAGGTTTATTCTGCTGCATAAGGCACACTTTAACATAACTGTCTACAAATAAAATTATGAACAAAAAAAAAACAAAAGTTAAGTAGCTGTAAGAAATATCATTTTTTAAATATAAATATGCAGAAAACTATAATAATTCAATATGTGAAAACTAAGTAATTAATAAATGTAAAAATATAAGATAAAAATTTTTTTTTGAAAATCCTCCTCCAGAGTAAAAGTTTGCTGGACCGCCAGTCACTCACCTCTCTTTTCATAGAAGAGAAATAAAAAAAACATTATTTAAATAAAAAAAACTCAAAATTAATGAAGAAAACAACTCTAGGAAAGAATAAAAAGAAGTGTTTATATATCAATAACTAAGAAAAAATAAATAAAACGTCATAATATGTTAGGATTAATTTATACTCGATAATGGCAGACACATATTTTTCTCTTTGTCTTTTCTTTTGCTCGTTTGCTATATATAACCCTGATAAATAATGTGTTCCCATGTGGAGAAAAATTGACATTTTTAGTCATCTGAATAAAGAATTAGATATTGGAATAAAAATATTAAATGATCACCAGTTCCTATGTTTACACAAACTGTTAAAACAGGGACAAACTTTCCGTGCAATAGCAATGCAAGTCACAGTAATCAATGAACGTGCATAAAATCTTTATCTATTGCCTACTCATCCAATATCCCCAGACTGGTTTCTTGCTTGTGGTTTTTATCATTGAGATATCTTGGATCTAAGAACAGAGCACCTAGATCTTAGTATCTGTCACTCTCCAGAAGCCACATTTTACTTCTTTAGTTAACTATAAAACTATGACTCCACAATGAAAACAGGTTTTCAATCCAAGTCTATGGGATGATGGTGACTATGGTTATTAAAAAACAAAAGACATCAAAATGTATAGATACTGAACTGAGTTTAGATCTATATGACTATAAAAGCAAATGAGCTTAGATTGAAAACATTATTTTTATTTAGACACATAGCTTTATAATTAATTAAAAAGGTAAAATGTAGCTGCTAAAGGGTAGCATTGTATTCTAAGATTTAAATGCAATGCTCTCAGATCCAATCCTCACTGATGAAATCTATAAACTAGAAACTAGTCTAGGAATATTGAATGGGTAGGCACTTATTGGGGATTTTATGCCCAAACCTTCTTGCATTCATTGATTACTGTGGCTTGACCAGGTGGCATTATTGTATGGAGAGTTTGTCAATGTTTAATTACTGATACAGTCAAGTTTATTTCTTCACAATATTTTTCCATTTTATATATTTCTCCACAAGATATTAAAAAGTAAGATGTTTGTTAGAAACTATATTAAAAGATATTAAGCAGATTATATTTACCATAAAAAAATTTTCAAATAAAGAAAGTAAAAATAACATAATATTTTATTAGTGTAAGTATATTTTTGACTTTAAAAAATTGATTTTAATTTTCATTGAGGACAAGAAACAAACAATATACTAGCATAAAAAAACCTAATAAAATAATTGTAAAAGTATCAACTGATAAAAATTGAGTAAAACATATCTGGGCATTTCTGAAATTCTGAATTAGAAAGATGACTAATGCTATAAAAACAATTTCTAATCAAAAGAACAAAAGTACAACAATTTTTATTAATGCTTGTTTTTGATTTTAGATCAATTTTAATTTTTATTATGAGAGTGACACCAGTTAGAACAAGGGTCCCCAACCCTATGCCCGCAGGTACCATGGTGCCCACAGACCATTTTACGTGTACCCGCCGCTATCCAAACACTATAAAATATTATGTATCTGATACAAATAAATTTAATTTTTAAGATTTCTTACAAATTATTGTATTATAATGTAATCAAATTGTAGGTCATACTATACTTTTACAGTGTAAAAGAGTCTATCATTAACAATATCCAACTATAAACTGATATTGAAAAAATAAATGGTGCCCGCCAACCTGGCCGGTATTATAGAATGTGCTCTTACATGCAAAAAGGTTGGGGACCACTGAGTTAGAATATAATGTCATGAAAACAAAAGTTCTAAACAAACAGTGTATAACTCTCAACTAATGATAATGTTATAACAACAAGAATGTAATAATTGATTGTCTGAAAAGTCATTGCCATATAAAAAAATCCAACTAAATAAATGAAAGTTTGGTTTTGGTTGTAGAAAATTGATTTTAATTTTTTTTTATAATGCAAAAAACAGAATTCAGATATAAAGCCAAGAAATTAAATCCAAAAAAAGATAAAACTATAAAATTAAATGTTATGTGGAATACGATTTGTTGGAATATGAACGATATTTTAAGGTCTTTCTAAAAAGCTAAATAAAAATAACTAATCAAAGTAAAACTGTAAGTTTAAAATGAAACTTTTCAATATGTAAAAGCAATTAATTTATATATACTATTTTTATTTGATTTTGTGTACTCAATCACTTAAGCAGAAAGAATATGAATGGTAATTTTAAACCACTAAGCATCACATGATCACCATCTCATACTAGCACATAATTGTTTATGGTTGTTAAAGAGCCAAAGACACCAAAATGTATGGGTGCTGAATTGAGTTCAGACCCATATGACTATATAAGCTATTGAGCTTAAATTGAAAATATTTTTTATGTTTTTAATTTCATTCTCATAGTTTTGTATTTAAGTACAGATAAAAGGTAATTGCTGGAGCATTGCATTAGATCCTAAGATCTAGGTGCAGTGCTCTCAGATCCAAAGCTCCTCACTGACGAAGGCCACAAGCCAGAAACTAGTCTGGGGATATTGGATGAGTAGGCATTAGATAGGGATTTTATGCACAAGCCTTTTGGGATCCATTGATTACTCTGTTTAGCACAGGGTGGCACTACTGTATGGAGAGAGTTTTGCCTTGTTTAATGGTAATTTCAACTGTGGCCTTGAAATGGATTATCTTTAAATACATATATTTCAATGCAAGCAACATAAACTATATGACAACTGACTTTCTGATATCAGTTCATTTTCTGTACTTCATCTCACAGTATATAAGTGCGTAGAATTATCCACTGATAATTCTTTAATTAGAAAGCTCTTTATTTATAGTGGTAGCCAATCAACGTTAATTGCTTTAGGCTGAGGAAAAGTAAAATTGTAAAGCTATCACATTTAATAGGAGAATTCTCTTTTCATTACCACCTTAGATATAGTATAGAAACAAATCATTGCAAATAATATAATACCATGTTTCCCAGAAAATAAAACCTAACCAAAAAATAAGCCCTAACATGATTTTGAGAATGCTTGTAACATAAGCCCACACCAAATATAAGCCCTAGTTAAAATCAGCAGCACGATAGATGACTTTTGTTTGCCTTTGAATCATATGATGGACATATTGAATTATAAAGTAATGGATGTATAAATAAACAAGATTACTGACATTAATGCTTTAAATAAATGGTAATATACATTTTGTTGTCAACTATTTTTAACAAATGCAATTCTATCTGTATAGAGAAACAATTTATCTACCAAAAGGTCAGTATATTGGAGAAATTTATAATTTCATATATATATATTTATTATATTTAATATTTAGATTTACAAAGCTTGATTTAGTTTTCTAGTTTCAGCATGGCAGCTTTTAAATTTTCATGATAAAAAAAAAAATAGTTTGATTTCTTAAACACCCCCCCCCCCCCTTAAAAGACTATTAAAATAACAGTAATGATTTTAATAATAAAAGTTTAGTTTAAGTTAAATCATCAATTTTTCTTCTAAATAAAAGTTTTTAAAAAGACTACCCAAGTAGGGCTATTAGAAGTAAAGAATATTCAAGCAAGGCTATTAGAAGTAATTTGGAAAGTATTTACAATTTGCATACTTGCCAATGAATGGACGTGGTTGTGTCATATAGGTTGTGTCATATATAAATCACCATAATTCAATATAAAATATGTTGTATGTTGTAAGGTACAACTTAATGTGCACATATGAAGTAAAGAAATATTTTCTGAAATTTTATGCCCCCATGTTTTATTACATTTGTGTGGACTAACTATTCTTAATTGTAATCATTTATTGCCATTACTCCTGCCTTGCAAGTCTTCAATTAACACTTGATTTAATGTTAAATTTAAATGGAATAATATTCTGATCATCAGATGAGTGCAAAAAGTAATAGCTATTCTAATAAATACGGGAAAGGAATTGTGTGGGGCTCCCAGAATAAGAATCTTACATATTTCTGTAAAGAGAAGAAATACTTGAATAAACATACATTTTTATACTTGAATCAATGGAAATTTTTATACATGGAAAGATAAGACATCCTGGAAATAAGCCCTAAAGTGTTTTTTGGAGCAAAAATTAATATAAAACTGCCTGTTATATTTGAATAAACATAGTAGGTGTAAGAAATCAAAGCAAAACACACTTTTCAATTTTCTTACTTATTGTAATAAACTCTCTACTGGTAGGTTATATATTATGATAGAATATTTTTAAAGGGAGCTTATATGAAAATATTTAGTGTGTAAAATTATCAATTTACAATTATTTAATTAAAAAAGTTATTTAACTAGCTCTGGCTAAGAATGAAGTAAAACTGTCAGGCTATTAAATTCAAAAGGAGAATTAACTTTTGATTGCCACTCTAGATCTAATATAAAGAAAAAGCACTGCAGTTTACACATGCACGCACACACATATATGAATTTATAGTATATTTCTGGGTGCTTTCCTGTCTTAAAAATATAAAAGCTAAATAGCTACAATTCACTACAGTAACAAGTACTTTCGTCAGAGCTTCTTCTTTCTCAAATCATAGGAATGTGTGTGGTGAGATTTAAAATCATTTTTTTTCCTTGGTTATTTTCTCTTTATTCTCAAATTCTATTGGTTGAAATTTCCAAATATTGCTAATTTTCTTTAATTCACACTTTTCATTTATGCTCTTAGACTTTTTAAAAATCTCTATAGCTTCCCTTAGCAATCTCTGGTCATATTATTCCATTTTTTGCGGAATATGTGTTTTATTAAAATTGATGGCATGGTTAGGTAATTTAATGGGTGAATAAATAGGTAATAAATTGAATTTTTTTCTAACTGCCTCAATGTGCTCTTCCTTTCTTATGTTATTCTACAGTTGGTCTGTGCCAATGTATGAATGTCAACAAACTTCACATGGAATTTCATATACACCATGATATTCCAAAGAAATTTTATCTTTAGGACATGGAAATATTTTATGAATATTTTTAAATGCAAATATAAACTGCATAGAAATTATTTTTCTTTAAAACATTACCACTTTTACCAGTTACTCTCTTTATATGTAAAAAAACACTCTTAATTTTTGGAGTATCAAAATCTTTTTTTTATTATATAAAAAAAGCTTTATTAATAATCTTATGATATAAGCAATTATAAAAAGTATTTTTTAATAGCATAGATATCTTGGTGAAAATGACTGTCATCAGAAAGTCTCTTAGTTCTATCTCACAATACCTTTGCCACCGAAAATAATTGTGCTGGATGGTAATGAGAAGAAAAAAAATAGATATTTCAAAGTGTGTGTTTGCTATATATATATACACACACACTAGTGTACTTGTAAAGAAAGCTATCGAAATTTTGAAAAATATTCAATTGCCTGGATTTTGTTGTGAGTTAGATTGAACATTGCTTATTAAATAAATTTTTTGTTTTTACGGCGAATTTGACAGATGCCTATATATTTTTAATATCGCTACACCCACAATTCAATACCAAAAGTTTAAATTTAGGTAGAATAAAGATGGTGGGTGAGAGATGATAGAAAAGGTGAAACTTAAGATTCGAATTCGAATCTTAAAGTTTCAATACCCTAATGGTGACTAATGAACTAATTACAACTCATAAGCTTATAATATAACCCCGATAGAGACATTCCCTGATTTATGAGACATTTTGATCCATGGATTGTTTTTTATGGAGAACAGAAAGGAATAGACTGTGTTGATTATGTAAAGTGATTATCTGGATTAGCGTGCATGTCTTTTCTAATTAATAATAATAATTTATCTTTAAATATTTTAATCGTATAATAAAATATTTACCTTTAAGATCACTTTCATCAGTACATTATTAATTTTAGTTATTTATTTTAGTTCATTAGAACTTAAATGGGTTTATGCTTAAATGGATGATTTATCTTGGTCACTAGTTATTAAGATACGCGAATAATATTCTCTAAAAAAAATAGTTTTTTTTTTCAATTTACTATGAATGATGCGATGGATTTCAGCGGATTCTTACATGAATCCTGGCACCCTTATAAAAATAAATAAAAAGCTGATTCTGCCATTAGGCAAGTTGAAATAATTGGTAGGCCAGTTAATCAGGAAATATAGTTATGTTTTATAGAAATATGAACAAAATATTTATATTTTCTGTATTCATGGCTTGATTAACTTTCACTAAATTTACGGTGAATAAAAGAAGGCCTACCAGAATCTAACAAAACATGAAAAACCTTACAATATATATAAATTTAAATACACATCTATTGTCTATACTAAACAATGTAATTATAAGGACTAGAACTCAGACTTTGAAATTTTCCACACCTATCCAATCCATTTTCTACAACTGATACACATGATCACATACACATGAAAAATATCAATGATCTCCAATATGCATCTTGCATGCTGAACCAGCATTCATCAATTGGTCCACATCACCAGCTTCAACACATATATACAATCACTGCTCAGTTTATATTAAGATAGAAAATCTTGCAAACTTTAATGAACAAGCTTCAATCTTCTCTATTTCTCCAACTCTTCAGCCATCCATATGATTGAAAATCTGAAAATGAAAGGTTCAAAGCCCTTGTTGATGCCAATATTATTGTCATACCCATGCTGACCTTAAGTCAATCTGACTCATCACACATATGACCTTAATATGTCCATTTAATTATGCAAAAGAGGAATGGCAGAATATAGACTGAATATGTAATATTTAAATACATGTATATTGTCTATACTAAACTTAGTAATTATAAGAACTTGAAGTCAGACATTCATTCTCCCCACAGCTATCCAATCCATCTTATACAACTAATGCTTATGATACCATACATATGAAAAAGATCAATGATCTCCAATATATTTATTTCATGCTAAACTAGCATTCATCAGTTGGTCCAAATTACCATCTTCCACCTGTATATACAATCACTGCTTAGTTTATATTAAGATAGAAAATTTTCAAACTTTAATGAACAAGCTTCAATCTTCTCCACTCTTCAACTCTTCAGCCATTCATATCATTAAAAATCCAATGATGAAATGCTCAAAACCCTTGTTGATGTCAATATTATTGTCACACTCATGTTAACCTTAAGTAAATCTGACTCCTTACCCATAGGACATTAATATATTCATCTAATTATACAGAATATTTAAATATTATATAGAGAGAATATTTAAATATTACAGATTCAGCCTATATTCTGCCCATCCCTATTCTGTATGATTAAATGGACATATTAAGGTCCTATGTGTGAGGAGTTAGATGGACATAAGGTCAACATGGGTAAGACAATAATATTGGCATCAATGAGGGTTTTGAGCATTTCATTCTCAGATTTTCAATAATATAAATGGCTGAAGAATTGGAGGTGGAGAAGATTGAAGCTTGTCAATTAAAGGTTGAAGATTTTCTATCTTTATATAAACTGAGCAGTGATTGTATATATATATATATATATATTGGTTGCTATATTTACTGTGAATGTTTAGGTGGTTACTGGCTGGAAACTAATTATATATATATATATATATATATATATGGGAGATGGTGATCTGGACATACTGATGAATGCTGGTTTAACATAAAATATGTATATTGCAGATAATTGACCTTTCTCACATGTGGTCATGGGTATCAGTTGTGTAACATAGATTGAATGACTGTGGCAAATTTTCAAGTCTGAGTTCAAATCCTTATATATATATATATTGTGACAGGACAACTATCTTTCTTCCCCTACAAACTGAATTTTAGTTATTAGAATCATCATCGAGGGCACCACCAAGGATTTCTCTCTTGGAACCTGGTCACGTAACTTTACATAAACCTGGTCTTTATTTATTTTCGAACGACGATTCACTGATTATAAACTTTGATTATAATCTCACAGGGGTTTTCCTTTCAGAACACTAACTAATTATTATAAATAATTCAAGAATACGTTGGACAAAAAAAACTTTTAATTTCTTTTACTACTATTTATTATTAATAACCTTATAATTCTATCCGATCCAGAAAGAACTGACTTACAATTTCTGATTTTTCCCTCTGTTTACTTTCTAATTATGCTTCCCAAATATTTACCATAGATTTACTCGCGCCTACACTAATACTGCGAATTCTAGCAGACGTGTATATAAGACGACTTATAGTATTTTTAATCTTTCCTGAAGTTTATGTTTAAACTCCACTTTCTTTGGTAAATAAATAAATTGCAAAAAAATCTTACAATGAACGTATAAGTGTCTTTCGTTTTCTTATACTTTCAATGCTTTCCTTATTTTCTATTAACAAACGAGTAACGCCCCAAGGTTCTCTGTTACTTAGCGACGCACTTTTATACCCCCACCCTGTTGTTACTCTCTAGATCGAATAGATATTAAATAATTTAAAATACAGTTATTCCAATATTTCATAAAAAATATTGAACACAAATTAACATTAATAGATTACAATATTAAACAAATTTATTTCCCCCCTCTATTGTTGAAACATTCGTAATAAACATAATAAATGAAAATTAAATTAAAGATAAAGTTCTATTACGCTTTACTTAGAGTTCTCATTAATTAAAAGCTTATAATTTCCCTGATCGATCAGAGCGGAGTGGCCTGATTTTCATAGGTTTTACATTCCATTGGTCGTGCCTTTGTCCTTGTATATGCGAATTCCATGAGTGTTCCTTTGGTTGTCCGGCTAGCAATATCCGTTTCTTCCATTCCATAACTCTCTCGATAGCTTCATTCAGATGGAGTGGTGATCAATTCCCCAAAGGGGAAGGTTGTGATAACTTTAGCCGCTATACATTTGACAAGAGTCCGCAAAAATTAAATTTCAATAATAATAATTTTTATTGTTCGAAACACAGCTGCTTTCTTTATTGTCCTTGCTGGTCTCTAAAAGTCAAGTCAACTGATCTAACTCCTCAAAGCGATCTTATCTCCACTCTTTCTTATCTTTTTTTTTTTAATTAGCGTAATAGCAATTACTAACCAAATATTTTTACTTTGTGAAAGTTTCAACAATAGAGTATAATTACTACCAAGAATCTAATTTTGTTTTCTTTTCCCCACCCTTTTATCTCTCGAATTTTTCTCCGTTTTAATTAAACACTTTTAACATTTTTTTTTTTTTTTTTTAATAAATTATATTCAATTTTATTTGTTTATTTCAAAATAAAAGTTCTAAATTTTTACTCTTTCCATTAAATCAAAACCATTTGTTAATTAATTCTTTTTTTCATTTTACAAACTATTTAACTTCAAAATATTTATGACAAATTATAAATATGTGAGCTTATATATATATGAGCTGACTTAAAATATCAGCTCATTGCCCCATTTGTCATAAAAAAACAATAAAAAAAAACTTTAATTGCCCCGCGGTGACTTGTCCCCTTCCCCCTTACAAGGTTTTAAAAATCTTGCATTATACGCTCCCTTCTTACCTTTCTTTCCTAGAATCATGAATGCATTGGGACCGCATTTTTGAATGATTTTGTACGGACCTTCAAATAAAGGGAAAATTTTCTTATATTGCTTCTCGCTCATTTTACTCACAGGCTGGGTTTTGACATAAACCCAATTTCCTATCTTAAAATGTACTGGACTATTATTCCCTCTTTTCTTTCGCTGTTCAGCTTTTTTTTTTTAATCTCTCTCTGGCGCAACTTCGATCCTTCACTATGTCTACTGTTTCATTCTCGGGGGGCAAACGACACTTGAGAAGAGAAGGTTCCAGATGGCCGTAATGTAATCGTTCAGGGGCAAACCCCATAGACTCGTGGTACGTGCAATTAATAATTTTCACTATTTGAGGAAGTACTTTCACCCAATGTTTATGATTTTCCTTCAAATGTGCCCGAAATAAGTTTCCCAATTCCTTCATAACCCTTTCACATGGGTTAGATTGGGGATTTCTTATAGAGGTTAAGATATGGTGTATGTTTTCCTGTTTTATCCAACTTTTCCATTCCCTGGATATAAATGGCATCCCATGGTCACTCAAAATTGCACGTGGTCTTCCCACCTGAACGAATTGTTTCTTCTTTAACACAGCAATAGAATTTTTTGTATTGGCTTTGTGCAAAGGATAAGCCCGTACCAGCTTCGAAAACACATCGAACGTCACCAAGATATATTTATATCGACGAAACGAAGGTAATGGGCCATAAAAATCGATGGCCAACAATTCATTTGGGTTTTGGGCTATAATAGGAGTCAATATTTCCGCATAATTTTTATTCGCCGGTTTATTTTGTCTGCATCCATGGCACATCTGAAGTGTATTAATAATAGACCTATACATATTTGGCCAATAATACCACCTCTGTAAAATTTTATTCACTTTAAGTGTGCCATAGTGTCCATATGTCCTATGTACATAATTTATTAAGCGCATTCTTAAGCTCTTGGGTATGACTATTCTCCAGTAATCGGTTCCTTCTTTGACCTGAAACATCAACGTTCCGTTTATCATTTTATACCGATTTATTCTATTATTATTTTTTTTTGCATCGGTTTGCTTGCGTAGGTCGGTATCATTGTAACATTGTATTATCTTTTTGCATGTGGGATCGGATGACTGAAAAATTTTTATCCTCTTCATGTCCCTTTCCATCGACATATCCGCATCTATTATAAGTGGAGTTAACCGTGCTCCCTCTAATGTTAAATTTTGGCCTGTATCCGGTACCGGATTTCGGCTCAATATGTCCAGCACAATATTTTCCTTCCCTGAGCAATGAACCACTCGGTAGTTAAATCTTTGTAAATATAATGCCCACCTTATAAGCCTATCGTTTGTTAAGTAGCATTTATTTATAAACTCTAGACTCTTGTGATCCGTAATAATAATAATCTCGGATCCTAATAGTAAATGTTTAAGTTTATTTAATGCCCATATGATGGCCAGTGCTTCTCTTTCTGTAGTCATATAATTTCTTTCTGCAGAGTTTAAATTTCTACTTAAAAAATACAAGACTTGCGGTTTTTTTTCTTTATTCTCTTGAAATAATACAGCCCCCAACCCCACTTTACTGCTGTCGGTCTGGAGCATAAAAGGTTTATTAAAATCCGGGTATGCGAGTATGACGTTTTTTTCAAAATTTTCTTTAATTTTGCTGAATGCCTCGCTTTGTTTTTTAGTCCACTCCCACCTGCTTTCTTTTCTAAGCAATTGTAAAAGTGCCTCCGTGTCTACAGAAAATTTCTCGTAAAACCTCTGATAAAAACCACATAGGCCTAAGAATGACCTAATTTGTTTTTTATTCTTAGGTTGAGGAAAATGACTTATAGCGTCAATCTTATCAGGATGAGGTCTCACTCCTTGAGCACAAACAAGATGCCCTAAAAACAAAATTTCTTTTTGCAATATATTACTTTTTTTTAGATTTATCGTCATATTTTTCTGCTGGCATTCTTGAAAAAATATATTTAAACTTTCCAAATGTTCTTGAGGTGACCGTGATGCTATAACAACGTCATCCATATAATATACAATAAGTTGTTTTACCCTATCGGATAACACCTGGTCCAAACATCGAAGCAACCCTGACCCACTGTTAACTAACCCAAATGGCACTCACTGAAACACATATGTATATCCCTCATATCTAAATGCGGTGTATTTTTGGTCTTCTATATGTAATGGCATCTGCCAATAACTCGATGTTAGATCGAAAGATGAAAAATATTTCTTCTCTCGGAATTCCAATAGTAAGTCTGTGATACGTGGCGGCACATCTCTATCAGGAATCGTAATGGTGTTTAACTGACGTGCGTCTAAACACACTCTCATTGAACCGTCTTTTTTTTTACTATCACCAGAGGATTTATATATGGGGATTGTTGTTTTTTTATGATACCCCATTTTTCCATCTGTTGTATTTGTTTGTCTACTTCACTTTTATATTTAACTGGAATGGGGTATGACCTGCCCTGGAAGTGAGTCTCTGTTTTTACTTTGATACGATGCGTATAGCCCTTTATAATCCCAGGATTCGTAGCAAACACTTGTTTGTGCCGCTGCAATATCTCTCTAAGTTGGTCTTTCCCTTCACTATTATCCTTTTCTAACTTGCTTATTTTATCGTCTATCTCCATATCAATATCATCTACTCTCACACATGCTATTCTATTGCTTAGTTTATTACGATCACTAAAGGGTACTTTTTCATTTTTTATTATTACTACCTTTTCATTAAAATTGATTTTTGTCCCCGTTTGATACATAAAGTCAGACCCCAGTATCATATCTTCTATTAAACCTGGCATAGATAATAGCATATGTTGTATTATATTTTTTTTTCCCACTTGTATTTCTCCATATACTTGCACGGGGTCGAGTTTGACTTTTTTCCCATTTGCCATAGTTATTTCCGATTTCTTTAATGGTAAGGTATGCAGTGATCCCTTCTGACTTCTGATTTGATTGAGCATTTTGTTCGAGATTATGGAGACCTGACTTCCCGAGTCCAACAGAGTTTGTACTTCAATCCCCTGTAATTTTACTGCAATTACAGGGCACATTTGCTCCGCCATTGTCTGAATTTCTTCTTCTTCTTCTATAATAACGTTTAATAATTTGAGATGCGTTTCTTCTCCCTCTTCTTGTTGCTGCATGTTTTCCTCATCCGTTAGTGCTTCCAAGACTTCTTCTAACCCTTCATGTATACACGTCTTTAACCTATTCCGTATATTTCTTGGCATATTTCTGCTTATTATATTCATAATCTGGCATTCTGGAATCGGATATTCAATTACTCTTCTTAACTTCGTCATTTGTCTCAAGAAAAATTGTCTATACCCCATCCCCTTTTCTTTTGAATATTTTTCCGTTTCTACATCCCTTTGTAATCTTTCTTGCCTTTCTATGTTCCAAAATCTTCGTATCAGAGCTTTAGTGTACTGTTTAAAGCTATCGGGCTTCTCATATATAGTTCTCCACCATTCTCTTGCTGTGCCTTCCAGATAGCTACTTGCTATGATTATTTTTACCTTCTCTCCTACTTTGTATATATCAAAGCACTCTTCTAAACTTTCTATGTGTTCGAATAATGTTTCCTCATTTTTCCCTTCGAAAATTATTATCTCCATTCCGTCTTGCATTTTTACTCAAGTTATATTTTCAATTATTTCCTATAGTACTAACTCCCCCCGATGGAGTCCTGACCCCGTAATCCCATCTGAAATCCACCCCCTTACTAAAAAATTTACTCTCTCTTTTAACTCTAATCTCTGGGCGTTTCTCTTGTTAATGAGCCCGACACGTTGGAAGCGCCATTTTCTAACTTTCCCCCCTCACTCCTCTGTGACACGACAACTATCTTTCTTCCCCTACAAACTGAATTTTAGTTATTAGAATCGTCATCGAGGGCGCCACCAAGGATTTCTCTCTTGGAACCTGGTCACGTAACTTTACATAAACCTGGTCTTTATTTATTTTCGAATGACGATTCACTGATTATAAACTTTGATTATAATTTCACAGGGGTTTTCCTTTCAGAACACTAACTAATTATTATAAATAATTCAAGAATACGTTGGACAAAAAAAACTTTTAATTTCTTTTACTACTATTTATTATTAATAACCTTATAATTCTATCCGATCCAGAAAGAACTGACTTACAATTTCTGATTTTTCCCTCTGTTTACTTTCTAATTATGCTTCCCAAATATTTACCATAGATTTACTCGCGCCTACACTAATACTGCGAATTCTAGCAGACGTGTATATAAGACGACTTATAGTATTTTTAATATTTCCTGAAGTTTATGTTTAAACTCCACTTTCTTTGGTAAATAAATAAATTGCAAAAAAATCTTACAATGAACGTATAAGTGTCTTTCATTTTCTTATACTTTCAATGCTTTCCTTATTTTCTATTAACAAACGAGTAATGCCCCAAGGTTCTCTGTTACTTGGCGATGCACTTTTATACCCCCACCCTGTTGTTACTCTCTAGATCGAATAGATATTAAATAATTTAAAATACAGTTATTCCAATATTTCATAAAAAATATTGAACGCAAATTAACATTAATAGATTACAATATTAAACAAATTTATTTCCCCCCTCTATTGTTGAAACATTCGTAATAAACATAATAAATGAAAATTAAATTAAAGATAAAGTTCTATTACGCTTTACTTAGAGTTCTCATTAATTAAAAGTTTATAATTACCCTGATCGATCAGAGTGGAGTGGCCTGATTTTCATAGGTTTTACATTCCATTGGTCGTGCCTTTGTCCTTGTATATGCGAATTCCATGAGTGTTCCTTTGGTTGTCCGGCTAGCAATATCCGTTTCTTCCATTCCATAACTCTCTCGATAGCTTCATTCAGATGGAGTGGCGATCAATTCCCCAAAGGGGAAGGTTGTGATAACTTTAGCCGCTATACATTTGACAAGAGTCCGCAAAAATTAAATTTCAATAATAATAATTTTTATTGTTCGAAACACAGCTGCTTTCTTTATTGTCCTTGCTGGTCTCTAAAAGTCAAGTCAACTGATCTAACTCCTCAAAGCGATCTTATCTCCACTCTTTCTTATCTTTTTTTTTAATTAGCGTAATAGCAATTACTAACCAAATATTTTTACTTTGTGAAAGTTTCAACAATAGAGTATAATTACTACCAAGAATCTAATTTTGTTTTCTTTTCCCCACCCTTTTATCTCTCGAATTTTTCTCCCTTTTAATTAAACACTTTTAACATTTTTTTTTTTTTTTTTTAATAAATTATATTCAATTTTATTTGTTTATTTCAAAATAAAAGTTCAAAATTTTTACTCTTTCCATTAAATCAAAACCATTTGTTAATTAATTCTTTTTTTCATTTTACAAACTATTTAACTTCAAAATATTTATGACAAATTATAAATATGTGAGCTTATATATATATGAGCTGACTTAAAATATCAGCTCAATATATATATAATCCCAGTGCATAACACTATACTGAAATAAATATATACAAATATTAAGCATAAATCACCCAACATGTTTAAGAAATCCAGTACTGCCCTCTGTGACCTAATATATAAAATACATTAGATCTGGCTATTTTGAAATATGAATTCTAATGTATTTTATATATTAGTTCACAGAGGGCAGTACTGGATTTCTTAACCATGTGGGGTGATTTATGCTTAATATTTGTATGTATATATATATATTAAAATAAGAGTAGCCTTTTGGTCTGACTCAATCTACATTAAGTTTTAGTAATCAGTGATTATCAGATGGTCAGAAATTTAAGTCCTCACCTCTGAAGAATTCAAATCTGGAATCAATGCAGTTATACATCTGACAATATCATTTAATTTTTATTTACTATCAAGCATAGAATTCAAACTAAACAATCAGACTAATTTGGGTTTTTGTATTTCAAGCTTTAACTTGACAGTAAACAAAGAATTATAATAACTGCCAGATGCATAGCAACACTGATTTTATATTTGAATCTCAAATCCAAATTAATGAAAGCAAGAACCAGAAATAGATCTGGTAACATAATTTTAAATGCACATACATTTATAACTACACAAGCTTACTATAGATGGCTCTAGAATAGAAAGTTGCTTTTTCTTACACACATATATATATATATTAAATCAAAGATTTTCACAGGTTACGCATATAAATAAAATATCTGGATACATCCATGTATAATTTATTGAATATATATATATATATAAACCAACATTTCAATTAGATCACACTGGGCATCAATTGGGTAATAAATGTTATAAATTAGTGCTGAAAACACTGATGTATAACAATAATGATAGTTTTGTTAATAACAAATAAAAACAATAATTATGAGAAATTTTTTACATTAATAAGTCTTTTTTAAAAAATTCCAAATAGAAAGTAATTTGCATATCACATTTGTTGACACAATTTGGTCTTTTAAAGATCTCAATGTCATCTCTTATCTGGCATTGTTAGAAAGTGTCCCATCTGAATAGTTTAGAAAAATCAATACTATGACCTACATCTATAACATGGAGAGATAGTGCTGCTGATGATGAGTAATTTTTAACTGCATTAATATGTTTATCATTTCTAGCATTGATGCAACAATTACCCATACTTATATAAGAATCTTGATAAATGTTACATGGAATTTCATAAACTCCATGTGCTTTAACAGGAATTAACAACATATATCACTTACCAAAAAATTGATAGCATTATAACCAAGCCTAAGGACTCAATTGGTCTTCAAGCACATGGAGTATATGAAATTCCATATAACATTTGTAAAACTTCTTATGAGTAATCATCACATCAATGCTAGAAAAGATGGATGTATTAATGCAGTTAAGAAATATTCATTGTCAGTACTATCTCTCGGTGCTACAGACATAAGTCATAGTATTGATTTTTATAATAAGAGAATATGATCCATATGTGATACTCTCCAACAATATTAGATAATAGAAGACAATGAGATCTTTAAAAGGTCGATAATAGAAGACAATGAGATCTTTAAAAGGTCAGATTATATCAACAAATGTGATGATACATGCAAATTACCATCTGTTTGATTTTTTAAACTCATTAATGTAAATGATTTCTCATAATTATTATTTTTATTTTCCATTAATAGAATGTTCATTATTGTTATATATCAGTGTTTACAGTGCCTCTACAACTAATTTATAACATTTGTTATCCAGTTGATGACCCATGTGACCTGGTCAAAATATTGGTATATATATTGTACCTATATTGATATAGGCACATATACTTTTATCTAAAATTATATTATTAAAATAATCATTCATAAAAGAAAAACATAAAATTAAACATTGAAGAGTTTATTGCAGTTTGTTTTAGAAAAGGATAAGAATCAAATAGTTTTCTAGTGTTAGTTTTGAAATAAAAAAGCTACAATTAATTAATCAGAAGGGGAGAGGGGTGTTTCGTTAGAGAAATTAAACTAAGGGTTACAAAAGGAAATAAATAGTTTTTATTAGTATTCATAAAAATATAATTTAAAAAGTTAAAACATACAAATCTCTTTTCATTCAAGTTTAATTAAAGAAAAAATAATGTTAAAACTAATATATGTGCGTATATATGTGCGATTGTCAACAATATAATAAATGTTATTATAAATAAATGAAAGTTAAAGATTATTATTAAAAAACACGGCAATGGTTATTAATTAAAATATAAAACAACACCTCTGCATGGCTATTACTAATTAAGCAATCTTCCAAAACACGTTTATCAAAGGATTAATTGATAAAGAATTTCGACAACAGGTATTTGCCGGAGGATATTGAAAAGAAAACACTTCATTGGTATAAATACTGAATATTTTATCAGACAATCAGTTCACAAACGTAATTGAGTAGTGCAGTTCAGAAATTAATTGAGTCAGTTAACAAACAAAATGCAGTGTTGAGAAGATTTTGGGAATTCACGCCTCTCCACAGCCTAAAAAGTCCGATGAAAACAGCAAGATCTGCCCGTGAAATAATGTCAACGTAACAACTTAGAAAATTTCCATCAGTATCTAATTGTCTCCAATAGTAATAATCATGAATAATAAGAAAACTCATCAAGGAAATGTCCCAGCCGGCTGGAAGCATTCATATTGGAACCATTCATACTGGAAGAAACAACAAACAAGAAGGAAACAAAGTGTTAAATCTACATTCAAAATCCTAAGTAAAACATTTGCTTATTTTCGTTTATACTGTAATAGCCATTGCATTTCATTAATTTGTATGAATCTTTCAAGAGTCTAATTATATGAACTCTATATCATACATAAATGAACTATTGATGTATGTGATTAAATTTCAAATGCTATGTAGTCCTTTATTATCATTATTATGTGTGTGTGTGTGAGTTAATATGTGCGTGATCCTTATATCAATATTATTAGTCAAAGTAGATAAATTCCCAGTGTTCTGTTATGAAAATATTCAAGAATATTTAAACTATTTAGAATGTTAATTTAAAAATATGCGTGTGTTTTATTAGAATTATAAAATGTTTAAATTTAGTAAATAAATGTTAGTTAATAAATTGTCTTTAAAATTAAACTTTATTTGTCGGTCAATTCTTTTTATCAATTCTTTTACCAAATTCTTTTATCAATCTCTTTTATAAATTCCTTTTACAATTCTTTTAACCACTAATGAAGTATAATCTATTAGTGATTGCAAACAGCTGATCTAGTCGTGGATTTAGGCGTTGAGTTAGTGGCCACTGTTCAAAGTGTGTTGTCTATTCTTTTAGTATTCTTTTAGAATAAACAGCTGGCGCCCGTGTTTATACACAAACAAAAAAGTGCTTTGGATTTGGTGTTGAACTCAACAGCCAAGAAGAAGCTATGTCCTGGAAATGTAAAGCTAGTTATATACTTTATAGCTATCATTTGGGCATACATACTCTCCGAGTATGTTCTTCTCTGCCTAAGAGACCGGTGTTTCGAATGCACATATTCGAAAACGGTTCAATATATATATATATATTCAATAATGTTATATATATATGTTTACTAGGTGGAGCTTACCACTAGCCCCTAACAAGCCTTAATTATAAGTGCTGAAAGAGAAAGAATTCAAAATCTCTACCAGGGAACTTATAATTTAAAGCTTGTTAGGAGCTAGTGGTAAGCTCCACCTAGTGAACATTTAGTACAAGTTTAAAAGAAAGTTACACAATTTGTGTCTTGTTTTATTAATTATTATATATATATATGGTGTTTCATCTATTAATGTGATGTGGCTACAACATTATTTACACAGGATAGGGATAATTTAATTCATACTATAATCCTAAATAGAATAGTAAATATTACATTACAAAAAATATAAATGTAGCAATTAACTAATGCATTTGAGAAATAAATAAAACCAATCAAATTTTAGGGTACTGTGGTATTAGAGCTGCGACATGAAGAATTATAATCGTTTAATCATTAAATTAATTAGGTTATTAAATCAAAAACATATTTTAAAATCTACATTAAAAAAAAAAAACAATTTAACAAAAAAAATAGGAAAAGCATTAATGTGAAGAATAGTTAAAATGCGTGTTTAAATCAAATTGAGTGTGTGTTTGCATGTGCATATTCTGCATAATCGATTTTAATACATGGTACAGGCTTACATCTGCATTTATATATGTAATATAGGCGGGATTCGAACCCAGAGTTTCACACGACCTACAACTCTCAGTGCCATCTTATATTGCTGACTCACCTGATCATACACATGTTGAAAAGATAAATAATCACCAATATATGTATTTTGTGATAAACCAGCTCTCATCAGTTGGTTCAGATTACCATCTCCACACATATATACAATTAGTACTCAGCTTTATATTAAGATAACCAATCTTCATACTTTAATGAGTGCTGGTTAGCACGAAATACGTGTATTGGTGATTATTTATCTTTTCAACGTGTGTGTGATCAGGTAAGTCAGCAATATAAGATGGCACTGAGAGTTATAGGTCGGGTGAAAGTCTGAGTTCGAATCCTGCATATATTACATATATAAATACAGGTCTAAGCCTGTACAATGTATTAAAATAGATTATGCAGAATATGCACGTGCAAACACACACTCAATTTGATTTAAACACGCATTTTAACTATTCTTCACATTAATGCTTTTCGTATTTTTTTTTTTGTTAAATTGTTTTGTTTTTTTTTTAATGTAGATTTTAAAATATGTTTTTGATTTAATAACCTAATTACAGCTCTAATACCACAGTACCAATTTTAGCTTTTTGAAGTACACTCTTCAAATGAAATATATTATGTACAGAACTATATCCCAATGTAAAACTTTTTAATCCATCCTTTTTCACTATATTCATATTTAAGATTGGATCCTTTTATGATGTGAACTAGAGGACTGTAGCACAAAAAATATTTTATTAGAAAGACAGATCAACTGTATATATCATATCATATTTGCTACTTCTCTGATTTAAAAACAGGATTATTTTTGTAATAGTGTTCACTATATGATAGATTAACAATTTGAAAAATGCATTATAAAAATATGAAATTTGTTGTTATATTTATTTCTCAAGCCATTAGTTAATTATATAAATATTCCTAATATGATATTTACTATTCCATGGAGTATTATCATGTATATTTAAATTATCTACACTTTGTGTGAAATGTTAGGTACATTATAAGGTTAAAACCTATAAATATATATAGGCACAAACAGTTATTTGAGAAATTTCAATTCAATCCATCGAGACATTTAGAAGTAATTTTTTTTGCAGTTATATATAATTTCATGCGTTTAAATTTTAATTAATTTGTTTGTTTTTAATTACATTTCAGCTTTATTCTCAAATCAAACTATCAGGTTTTTATTTCCAAACGGTACCCCCCCCCCTCCATTTCAGGTTTATTTCTTATAGACATTTCCTGAATATATCCTAAGGCTGGTGTGTCCAACATCGATTGACTGGCTGATCGCCACTAAATTTTTTAAAGTCTATTGTGCAAGCAAAAATAAAATGTTATATAGAAAAGATTTTATCTTTAAAAACTAAAATTTCGTAAAGAAATTTTATGTAAAGCAACCATTGAAATTTTGATTTTTTTGTTTGAATACAAAATCCAATTTAAACTAAAATGTTAAAAACTATAAACTGCTTTAATGATTATGATTTTTTTCTTGCATTGTAAATCACAAATTATATGCCAAAACCAAAATAGATATGATGAAATGGAACGATTGTGAGCCGTTAATGGGAATTAATGAAATTAAACATAATGTACTTAATGATCTTTCGTTAATTAATAAAACAGATTGTGTCAAAAAACCGAAATGAATCCTGCAATTTCATTTGTTTTTTGTTGTTTTAAATTAGCGGGAAAAAAGTTTGTAAAAAACACTCAGATAATAAAAAATTGAAGAAAAAAAACAATACCTACTTTCGGTAAATTTACTATCGTTTCGATTCATCACGTC
Organism: Epiperipatus broadwayi; assembly: GCA_028023455.1. Classification (NCBI taxonomy): domain Eukaryota; kingdom Metazoa; phylum Onychophora; class Udeonychophora; order Euonychophora; family Peripatidae; genus Epiperipatus; species Epiperipatus broadwayi. Next base: position 5,778,325 of record JAQFVV010012429.1, on the reverse strand, counting down.
TATTTTGGTTGTAACAACACACACACACACACACACAAACATTTATTTTTTAATTTTCATTTAAGTAGGCTGGCTAGTTTTGACATTTTGAAATATTTTTTACGAAGTTTTTTCTAATTGTGAAAAGTAATTGTGATACTTAAAGTGCACCTATTTAATGTTATATGAGTATTTTTATTGATAATTCTTATTTTGTGGCAAAGATTAAATTATTTGATTTTTCTCCATAATGAGCAATATAAAGAGCAAAAACATATAATTTTAACAACGATTAGGAAAAAAAGTTTTTATTCATTATGTATAAAGAAAATTGTTTTTGTTTATTGTGTAATTCTACAGTAGCTTTACCGAAAAGAGGTAATCTAAACAGATATTTTACTACTATATATCCAAGTTTTGATCGAGATTTTCCTCCGAAATCTATAATAAGAAAGTCTGAAGTACAAAGATTAAAATATCTCTAAATTTACAACAATTTTCACTCAAAAAAAGTTGTAAATCAACAAAGGCAACAGTGGCATCTCTCCACGTGTATTGAATTTTTTTAAAATACAAAAAGGCTTTTAGATAGTGGGATATGCAAAGAAGCATTTTTGGCTGCCGAAGATATCGTATTTCACAATTTTAAAAATAAAATGGAGATTGTTGATGCTATCCAAGATATACAAATTTCCAGACAAACTGTAACAAGATGAGTTGAAATCATGGTAATAGATTTAAGATCACAATTTAAACAGGATTTTGAAAACTGTTCATGGCTTTCACTTCTATTTGATTTATCAACTGACAGTTATAATATTTTCCCAGCTTAGCATATTTATATGTTTAGTATTACTTGATTTGAGTGTAAAGGAAGAATTTCTCAAAATTCTATTTTTAAAAGAGAGAACCAGAGAAGAGAACATGTACAATGTTTTTTTTTTAAAGCTTTTGTATTATCCGAAAATATTCCTTTAAAATATTCCTTTAAAGAAGGTGTTTTGATAGTGCTTCATCTATGGTTTTTTATCATTTTGTAACAGAGATATTGATTTTTCTAATTTTATTTCATATCACTGCATAATTCATCAACAATTATTGTGCAGTAAAATGTTGAACCTTGATAATGTTATGAATACAACTATTAAAATAATCAATTCGATTATAGTAAAAGCACTGCAAAGAACATTGTTTCAATGATTTTTAGAGCGCATTGGTGCATGTTATGGTGAATTAGTTCTCCATCATTCAGTCAGATAGTTGAACAAAGCTAATGTTTTAGAAAGATTCCACAATCTGCTGCCACACAAAAGATTTTCTGGACGAAAGAAAAGAAACTTGTGATTTTTTACTTCACAACAAGGTGTGGTTGCAAAAGCTAGCATTTAAAATGAATCTTATAACTAAATTAAGTGAATTAAATGTAGTTTTGCAAAGACAAAACAAAACAATAACTGACATGATTACCTCCATGATACATTTAAAATGAAATTAGAAATGTGGATTTCTCAAATTAACAAAAAAGATTTGAATCATTTTACAAATTTAAGAAAAAAATTGGGTCAAATATATAAACATGTGATTACCAAGTACGTATTTGGAAATATTTGCAAAACATTTTTCTGCAATTTCAACAAAGATTTCAACACTTTAAAAAACTTCGCCCAATCACTTCATTTTTTATATCACCATTCTCTAAAATAAAATAAAAAATCAAGCTGAACTAATTGCAGGAAGTATTTAATATGAATATAAGTAGCTTGGAAATGCAGCAATTGAATTACAAAATCACATTAGATAGAAATCGCCTGATCAATTTGATATATGGAAGTATATTACTATTGAGAATTATCTGCTATTGAAAGATACATATCTTAGACTTCATTCATGTTTTGCATCCACATATTTATAAGAATCGTCATTTTCTCATATGAACTATATAAAATCTAAATATCGTGCTCCTATGACTGAAAATCTTCTTAATGACTGTTTATGCTTGGCTGTTTTTAATTACGAACCAAATTATTCAAAAATAACTAATAACATTCAATGTCAATCATCACATTAAATAAATTTGTTTAAAATTTTAACTAGATTTTTTTATTTCATTTATAAATTGATTCATTTTGCCCCCCCCCCCCCCCATTTAGTCAATCGTCCTTTATTCGAAAAATAAAAAGTAGCTCCTAGGTTCTGAAAAGTTGGCACACCTGTCCTAAGGCAATTGATCAGATTATTTTTAGATTTTAAAGTACTTGGAACATTTTTTTAAGTTTTATACTTTAAAAAAAAATCGACTTATTTCATTATTATTTTTTTATTTATTTATCATTTTACATTTAAGAATTACCATATATTTATTCTCTTCACGCAGTCATTTTTTTTTGGTAGTGGATTTAAAAGATAGGTTTTTATTATCCATTTTAAGATGTTTTGCAAGAGTGAATTAATTGTAATAAATTATGACAAAATAAATGTTTTTAGATTCAGAGATATTTAGTTATTTAGCATTATTTTTTTTGAATCTGCGTTGCTTTTCTGTTTATAGTTTTTACATTAAAATATAATTATAAATTATTATGAAGTTCATTTAAAATTAGGATAGCTGAGATTACAACTGGATTTTATTTTAAGTATGAAATGATAATAAAGATTAATCATACTTTCTATATTTGCTTATATATATATATATATGTTGATTACAAATCTTTGTCTAATTCTACAGTTAGCTTTAAACATGGATACTTTGTATATGTGAAAAATTACTGGATGGGAGTATATTTTACAAGGTTGTCAAAATGAATAATTGTTTGCTTTTACCTTTAGAATTTAAATTTAGATTTAAATTGGAGTTTTTATAACATTTCAATTAAATCAAAACTTATATTTGTTTATGATTGTTTAAATATATATGAAATTAAATTTAAATATATCTAAAAATGCGTATATAAAGTTATATTATAACAAGGGTTATGCATGTTTTACTCATTTAGAAAAAGGGAAGAGATTGTTTCAAACTGCATCCACAGTGAGAGATTGGACTGACTTCTGGGTTGATGGATGGTCATATGACTGAACTTAGGTGATAAATGCACTGATAAAAACAAAAATTTGAAAATATGTTATTGTGTGATAAAAACCATTTCCTACTTTGCATGAAAATGATGTGACAGTTATCAAAGCTATTAACATGGGAAAAGAAACTTGAGTGCAGATACCTCTATAATAATACAGACATATCATTCATTAAGTGAAATTTTAAGTTTATATTTGGACTAAGGATAACCTCTAGTCGAACAAGCAACTAGTAAAAATCATTAATATATCTACATAAAGTGATTTCTGTCAAAGTTATAAGTGCAGAAAGTTTCACAATTGTAAATCAAATTATAATAATTTTCTATTTATATAATATATTCAGGAGCAAATCAATTGCCACTGCTTTAACACAAATTGATGCGCCCTCAACCATACGCAAAGATTTAAAAGAACAAATGAATTCATTTGTCCTTCAAGTCTATCTATATATAAGCTCTGAATAATGTAAGATCAGCAAAGTTTAGTTATATATAGATAAGCTTGAAGGATAATTAAATTCACTTGTTTTTTTAAATCGTTGCTGATGGGTGAGTGCTTGTTATTTTGTGTTAAAACAGCATGTGTGTGGAGATTGATTTGCTCCCAAATATATTACAAGGAATATAGTGCTGTATAAAAATAAAAATATTTATCAATATAATGATAAAGATATTTTCCTGAAGGTTTGTGATGATAGTGTTTTAGTTGTATTCTTATATTGGACTATTTCCATAATCTAATATGAGTATTGAATGTCTTTAGAAAAATTTAACTTTATTTAAATATTCCAAATACATTCAACTGTTAGAAATAGCACATCAAACAGGTTAGTATATGCACAATGTTTTGAGAGGTACAATTCTCCCCTCTTCTTCAGGTATTGCTGGCCTGACCAGTGACAGTACTAGCATGGGATTCAAAGCTTGACCATTAGATTCTTGAGTATTGAATTTTATGGTAATGCTCTAACCAATTGAGCTGTTCTGCCAAAGGCAACAGTCAGTAGACATTTCATACACTTATCTATGAGGTTCCTCCTGATTTCTCCACTTTTTCCTAAGAGCAAAATTGATTAGTGGTTTCCATACTATAACGATCCGGAGAAAGGGAGCTTAACGTGATCTGCACTACAGGGCACCATCTAGGCATTTGAACCTAAAAAAATTTATAAAGTAGGCAGATACGTAAGTAAAAAAAAACTTATTTTATTTTATTTTAATAAATATATTTTGATATCCGGTCATTAGCCCAAGTCACTAGCTCATGGGAATAGCAGAGATTTATATTCATAAAAAAAATTCTTATCTAAGAATAATTTCAAAAAAGAATAAAATAAGCCACTGCCAGTAATTAACATACAAACATTTATTTACGCACATATATATATAAAATTTAACATTATTATTTTAGTATGTTTATTTTAGATTTTAATTTGATTTTATAATTTAAATTTACATTTTAATTTTTATAATATTATAAGTTTACATTCTAATTAAGTTCGCACAGATGGATTTATGGAAGTTTGTTTTATAATGTTGAGTATAGATCGGTTACATAGATTACACGGTTAAAAACATTTCAAAGTAAACATAAATGATCAAAGTACAAAATCATTGATACCATCAATTGCATAGGGAATACAAGAAACCCAATGGTGTTCATCATAAGACACTGCATTAACACCAATAACTTAAAAGACATCCGAATAAATACATTTTAGATACCCACCATAAGGTATCAGTATTTACCGAATGTCTATATATATTTTGATCGAATATGAAAACCAAAAACATAATCAACCAATAACGAACCCATGCAAGTGTCTATACCCAACTTAAATTTAATGCATCTTTATTTAGAGTGTCGAGTATGAATAGACTACATAGATTTGCATTTGAAAAGAACATATTCAATCCTTGTTTAACCTTAGGCCAAAGGTTCACAGTCAAACCAAACTTCAATCCATCTGATATATCGATGTGTTCAATGTAATATGAATACGGCAGCACAATTAGGTTAAGAGAAGAAATTGCTTTTCGTCAGATAGAAATATTACATCTATCTGATGATGAGAGCAATAAAAAAAACTCCATAGGAAAGGAACTGCGATCTCCATCTTATAATTCCTCCCATAGGCAAAATGAGTGTGTGCAGCGTATAATAGAGATTCTGCCCATAGTGAATCTCGTACTACATCTACTAATTACACCAATATATCCAATCCATTGACCTAATTCAACTACGAAATGAATAACCTAAGATTACCCTCCCCTAATATAACTTTACAAATCTATACAGCCATTCATGCCGGACTTAAGTTTAACATTGATATATTTTAATTTATCGGAAAACAGAAATCATAATAAACTTAAAGAACAAAAAAAAACAACTAAATTGAAATGATTTTACAAAAGAAATACATTAAATAAAATTATAACTAATTAATAAATAACGTTGGTCAGATAGGATTCTATTTCTTATAAATTAAAGACTGAGAAAGTTTATATTTTAAAGTTCTTACGATTTTTTTTTCAACGTTCCTCTTTACTCATTGCATGCCATTTGGAATCCACATTAAATCCCCTGACGATCCTGTTGTCCTCAGTATAAGAAAAGAGATGTTTCATTTTTCAATTTTTATAACAACTGAAGGAATTGAAAGTGCATCTTTCAATCCCTTCACCTCCAACTTAACACTTCTCAGTCCTCTCTTAATAATTCATAATAATTTCCAACTTTTCCTTTTATATTAATCTTAAGGATTGACTCAACATTACATCATCGATGATGGTGGTCTTTTCGCTGAGGTCCGATTCCATAGGGATTTCTTTTTATTTGCTAAAAGTTTCTATTGTTTTCCTATCTGACCATTGTTTATACATTTAAATGCCCAAGGGCTTATTCACTTGGACTAATTAAAATAATCATTTCCATAACATTAATTAACCTGTTTTCCAAATCCAAAGATATATTTAAAGATAAATTTAAAGATATAATTTTATCTCCAAATCTTTTTAAAATTTAGTTTTAAAATACTTTTTCTTTAATAAAGTTTTATTTTAATAATTTTTCTCATCTGTGTGATTTATTTTTTAAGGTAGAATTTATTTTCAATTTTTCTGTCTTAAAAAATAATTTTAAATGCGAACTTTTTATTTTAATGTTTAATAAAAAAAAATAATGTAATGTTGTCGGTGCTCGTTACAATACATTATGTCTAGTCACACTAGGTTGGCTTATGGGATTGATGTGCTATTACTAACAGTTGAATGTATTTGGAATATTTAAATAAAGTTAAATTTTTCTAAAGACATTCAATACTCACATTAGATAATAGAAATAGTCCAATATAAGAATACAAATAATAAAGATACGTGTAAGAAAATGTGATCTTGGTCAAATAATGAGTGCTGGTTTGGCATAAAATACCGATCTTAGTGATCTTTTTCACATACCTTTAGCCATATATTTTAAGAATGTGCAGTGAAATAGAAGTTTGATATATATATATATATATATATATATATATTGTACCTATATTGATATAAGTTTGATATATATATATATATATATATATATATATTGTACCTATATTGATATAGGCACATATAATTTTTATCTAAAATTATTATTAAAGTAATCTTTCATAAAAGAAAAACATAAAATTAAATGTTGAAGAATTTATTGCAGCTTGTTTTCGAAAAAGATAAGAATTAAATAGTTTTTTTTAGTATTCGTAAAAATATAATTTGGAAAAGTTAAAACATGCAAATCTCTTTTCATTCAATTTTAATTAAAGAAAAAATAATGTTAAAACTAAATAGTAAATTGTATTAAAAATATATGTGCGTATATATGTACATTTGTAAATATATAAAATGTATGTGAAAGTTAAAGAAGATTATCATTAAAAAACGTGGCAATGGCTATTAGATATTAATTAATATAAAACAATACGTTTTGCATGGCTATTACTAATTAAGCAATCTTTCAAAACACATTTATCAAATGATTATCAATTTGACAACAGATCTTTGCCGGAGATATCAGAAAGACAACAAGGCACAGGTATAAATAGACCTTTTTTATTGGACAGTAATTCAGTTCCACAAATTAATTGAGTGAGATCAGTTCACAAAGTTATTGAGAGAGTGCAGTTCGGAAATTAATTGAGTCAGTTAAGAAACAAAATGCAGTGCTGAGAATATTTTGGAACGCACATTTATCTCCAGCCCAGATGTCCGAGAAAACAGCAGATCTAACCGTGAAATAATGTCAGCTTAACATCTTAGAAAATCTCCGTCAGTATCTAATTGTCTCCGATAGTAATAATCGTGAAAATCAGGAAACTCAGCAAGGAAACGTCCCAGCTGGCTGGAAGCATTCATACTGGAACCATTCATACTGGAAGAAACAACAAACAAGAAAAAAACAAAGTGTTAAATCTACGTTCAAAATCCTAGGTAAAACATTTGCTTATTTTCGTTTATACTGTAATAGCCATTGCATTTCATTAATTCGTGCAAATCCTCCAAGAGTCTAATTATATGAACTCGATATCATACATAAATGAACTATTGATATGTGTGTGATTAAATTTCAAATGCTATGTAGTCCTTTATTATCATTATTATGTGTGTGCATGAGATAATATGTGCGTGGTCATTATATCAATATTTATTAGTTAAATTAGAGTGTTTTGTTATTAAATCTATAGGAATGTTTAAACTATTTAGAAATGTTAATTTAAAATATGCGTGTGTTTTATTAGAATTATAAAATGTTTAAATTTAGTAAATAAATGTTAGTTAATTAAACTATATTTGTCGGTCAATTCTTTTTATCAATTCTTTTTAACAAATTCTTTTATTAATTCTTTTAATCACTAATTAAGTATAATCTATTAGTGATTACAAACAGTTGAGCTAGTCGCGGATTTAGGCGTTGGGTTAGTGGCCATTGCTCAAAGTGCGTTATTTATTCATCCTTGAATAGATAGCTGGCGCCCGTGTTTATACACAAACAAAAAAAGGTGCTTTGAACTTGGTATTGAACTCAACAGCAGAGAAGAAGTTATGTCCTGGAAATGTAACGCTAGTTATATATTTTATAGCTATCGTTTGGGCATACATACTCTCCGAGTATGTTCTTCTCTGCCTAAGAGGCCGGTGTTTCGAATACCCACACATTCGAATACGGTTCAATATATATATATCAATGAGTGATAATACTCGATGAAACTCAAATACAGTAAATAAATACAAACCAATGCTAGAATGGTTCAGCAATTTTGCCTGTATTTAGAAATACAAAGTCTGAATCAAACAACATTTAATGTAATAACAGTAAATTAGAATATTTTGTAAATAAATGTTTTTATGCCCAACTTTTTATGTTAGAAATTTTTGATTTTATTTGTTAATCAATTGTCTTTGAAATTCATCTCCCCCCCCCTCATTTTTTTTATGTATATCTTAGGATTTTAATATTTTATATTGATGAGAGCTAGTAATTTGGAATTTTTTTAGTCATGTGATTGCCCTAACAGGTTGTCTTTGTGTCATTTGCCAATTATACATATTTGCCAAATATTGGTTATGAAATTATAACTTTTTTGATACACATTTCTAAGAAATTTTTGGATTTTTGTTTATTTTTTGATAAAAATTGCAATCTTTAATATGGATTGGTCAGGTTATTAACAATTCCTCAAATTAAAAAAAACTCAGGTAACAAGTAAACAATATTTATTGATTAAAAAAAATTCCTGCTTTAATTTTTGTTTGATGCTTATTTTTACCTGTTTCACATTTAGATGTCAAACATTTCAAATCCTTGGCATTATGAAGACAGACTGAACATCCCCCCCTCCCCCATCTCACTCAGGTATTTACAAATAATATTATAAATTATCAATATGAAGTATTTTTCATGAAATTATTTTGGGATTTCATTTATTGAAAACATTCTGTTACTTTAGGATCATAAAATTTTTAAAATGTTTGCATTCATTTTTTAATGTGTTATTATTTTTTTACCTCTCTAAAAGATAAGGGATCAAAGGTATTTTGTGCCAATGACAACTTGATCCCATCAATTTCTTTTTTGACAGTTCATTTTTTCTAGCTATCATGTGGTAGTTCTTATGTTGTTTTAGTAATTTTTTATTTGTTTTAATTTTTTAATCATACGTAATATGGTTTTATACTTTCATTTATTAATTTTAATACTCTAGTAGTGAATTATAATTTTTAAATCAAATTTTATTTGCTGCACTATTTTTAATGAAATTATCCATCCCAATGTTTGTACACGTTTTTACATTAATTTGGTAATTTTTTAATTGTGTGTAATATGGTTTTCTTTATTAATTTTAATGTTTATTATGTGATTAGTAATTTTTTATTTGCTGGTTAAATATTATTTGCTAAACTATTTGTTTTTGAAATCCTCTCTGCCCCTCCCATTTTTTTGTATATTTTAGTATTTCAATTTTTTATATTAAGGAGAAGTCATGTTGAGCTAATTATTAATATTTATGATACTTAAATACAAGTATCATATGTATACTTAAGCCAGATGTAATTAAAGGATATTTGAACCCAGACTTTCAAGCTTCTTTCAATCAGCTACTCCATCTTAAACTGATTTACATGATCACATCCATGTGAAAAAGATAAATGAATTCCAATGTAGATATTTTGTGCTGAGCCAGCACTTATCAATTGACCTGGATCATCTTCCATACACACCCATATATATATAAACAGTGCATGCTTTATGACTAAATGGAGCTTGAAAGCTTGGCTTTAAATTCCCTTTAATATTTGTGATAGTAATTTTATTTTTGTTTGTCACATGATTACACTAGGAATTTTATGGTAATTTGGTAGCTTTTTATTAAGATAGAAATTTGATTTTTTTTTTTTTTTTGCTTACATGATTACACTAGTGAATTGTTTTTCCCTTTATTTACTAACTACTGACTTATGCAAAATATTGTTTTTGAAATTTTGATTTTTTTGATTACACTAATTTCTATGTGTTTTTTCATATTTTTCGATGAAAATTGCTTTTTTTTTTTTGGATGAGATATACCTTATTTATCAATTGGCCGTGTCAGTGGTGATTTTGGAGCTCCCCTTAGAAACCAAATTGGTAGAGAGTGCATTCTAAATTAATATCAATTTATGTTTCCATGGCAAATTACATATTGTATCAGAGTTTATGATCACCATAAAACTCTTAAAATGAATTATGTTTTAGTTTCTATTATATAGCTGAATAAACAATTATATAAAAATAAACCCCCTTTAACTGATCAATATGTGAATGTGTACTTGAATTGGCTACATATCTATCAAAAAAGAATTAGGATTACATAAACTATCCAGCTTTTACTCAGATTCAATTCCCAAGTTGTGGTTACAGTAAGAGAATGTGCTAACAACTGTTTTACTATGCTGTCATAACATCGTTATTTATAAAATTACCCTATTTAAAATGGATGTTTCTTAAAGCAAATATATTTATTAAATATTAGCTATAACTTAAAAATTATTTATAATAATAAATCTTAAAAAGGAAATTTTATTTTTTTCTTAAAAAGGAAATCTTATTTTTTTTCTTTAATAATCTTTTTTTTTTTTTCTTGTAAGTAATCAAGTTTTAATAATAACAATATATAATAATATTTAAATAATGTTTATTCTTTGATTTTCCACACTGTGTATTTACAATGCTGATAATCAACTTTTGGCCTGACTTTTAAAAAATAAAAAAGATTAACTGTCTACTGGGAGAATCTTTGCGTGAAATTCTCAGAGACACTCAATAGTTGTGCGTAGTATCTGTCGTAAGTATTATCAAGTTGAAGAACCTAAAAATAATTAGAATTTACTTAAAGAATAAATTTTATGTGACAGTTGGGAAATCAAAAACATTGGATACAAACACATTTGAAATGAAAAGTAACCGCTCAAATAATAAACTCAAGCATTTATTTTGCTTATTAAATTTTAATAATCTCTAATGCATGTTTTAACTTTATTTTTGATATTTGTTAAATTATATATACACAACGTAATATTGAAAATTTTCCTTTGTAGAACAATTTGAAGTAGATTTTTTACATTTATATAAACGTTATTCCAAGAGATAGAGTTAACATGGTTTGATTTTTGACAAGATAATCAAGCATTGGTGATAAGAATAACTAGAGTAATTCATCTTTTGTGTAAGAATGATCATATCATATCTTATGTTCAGTACTTCATCAAGATAGTCATTTTTTTTAAAATATTAACTATATCTTTGTTGTATTCGTTGTTGAGAAATAAATAACGAGTTTACAAGAGACAGTTTACTCCAGAAGTTTTCGCATATTTAGTTGAAAGTAAAAATAATTAGAATGGAAAATAATTATAATTGAAAACAAGCTGTGGGGATTTATTTTTAATTGAAAATAAAAATAACTAATTATAATGGAAATAATTATAATGAAAAACAAGTTGTGGGAATTATTTTTATCAGAGATAAAAATAACTAATTAAAGTTAAGAACAATCAAAACGGAGTTGGAAAACACGCGATTAAGATTTCGGAATGTAGCAGATAAGACTTAACAAAAGAATTCAGAGGGATATATAAACTGCTAGAGGAAAACAACGCGCACTTGTTACAGTTTTGTTAACAGAAGAAGTTGGATACGTAAAGCTATTAAGAGCTATTTGCGGCACAACTGTGTTTAAGAGTTGTTCAGCCGAGTTTCATATATTTTAGCTATAATTCTTTGTACTCGTTTATGTTATCGATCGGATTGGAAGTATTTTTCTACCCCCTCTGAAAAACTTAGGGGCGAAGACATTACAATCTTAAAAACTGGTCTTCTCCTTTATAACACAATAGTAAATGCTATAGAAATATTATAATAGAATATTAAATAGATAAGTCTAAAATATTTTGTAAAATGGTGAATTATAAAATACTAAGACGTTAGAGAGATAGTATATATTCTCAATCATGGTATGTCTGATCTACTACAATAATCTATTCTCGATTTTTTTTACAATAAATATATAAAGCCAATTGTAATTATTTTTAAAATGAATTTCTTCCTCACTATTATAATATATGTATAGTAATTTTAAGTTATTAAATATCTTTTATTTAATTAAACACTTCATTTATAATATAAAGTATAGATAAATATAATAGTTGCTGCAGAAAGCCATCCCTTGGGAAAAAAAAATATAATTTTTTAAATGAGATGTTACTAGATGTCTTATTATAATGAATTCTTTGTTAATAAAAATGCTAAACATACAACAAAAATAGATATATATATATTTTTTTTTTCATATGTCATAGCATCGGCTGGGACGCGAACCCACAACCGTCTGCAACCAACTACTTGCTTGCATGGCGGCTGCGATACCTCTCGGCTAACAACGCAAGACACAAAAATAGATATTTTGTTTATCAAAATTACATTCAGTCAAATTTGTGATTATATTTTCAAATATTAAAATGCAGCAAATAAACTTCTGCTATTTTATAAATAGTTGTTATTAATTTTAATTCAAAAATATAAAAGAAAGATGATGATTGAGAAAAAGAAAAGAAGAATATTTTTTTTATACTTTATGTAGAATACATAACATTATATTTTTGGGGAATATCGTCTTATATTTTATGTAGAATATACCGTTATACTTCTGAAGTTTGAAGCTACTTACATATATATTATAGCATAACTTATTAAAATAAATATTTTTAATATATAATTTTTTTTCTACAGTACAAGGTTTTTCATACCCGCACTCCAATATGTAAATGTAGGGGTTTGAACTCAGACTTTCACATGACCCTTAACTAACCATGCTATCTCATACTGCTGGCACACTTGATCACACACATATTGAAAAGATAAATAATCACCAATATGTGTATTTTGTGCTAATCCAGCACTCATCAGTTGGTCCAGATTATCATCTCCACACATATATACAATCAATGCTCAGCTTATATTAAGATAGCCAATCTTCACACTTTAGTGGACAGGCTTCAATCCCCTCCACCCCATGACTCTTCAGCCATCCATTTCCTTGAAAATCTCATGATGGAAAGCTCAAAGCTCTCATTGATGCCAACTTTCTCATCCTACTCATGTTGACCATAAGTCACTCTGACCCCTCATGTACAGGATCATTATTAAAAAAAAAAATTGTGATGTTATTTTTTATGAATAAATTGATTTTGGTATTAAAACAACAGGGTATTTGTTTACAAAATTGTTATAGCATTTCAAAAACAAACAATTCTAATGAATAAGTTCTTAGCTCTATTATTTTTTATCTGAAGGAAATTTAAAGATTCATAAATATTTCTTAGAAATAACATATATAACAATTTTGTGCAATGAAACATTATATTATTGCAAAAGATTGAAAATTTGTTTTAACTTCGTTTATGTATAATATTTTTTAAAAGTAAAAAAAAAAAAAACGAATCAACTAAATAGAATGAAAAATGTACCAAATAATGTACCATTGTTTTGCTTTAGTTATCTTCTCTACAAATACAGTTAAACTGTGGTATATTCTGTCTCCAAAGCAGCTGCTTTAATACTCTATGGTTTGAAAACAGACTGAATAAAAAAATACTTGTAAATTTCATGCATATTTGCCTGTGTAGCAGTGGCCATTTTCTTATCCCAAAAAAATAGACCTTATGTATTGAGTGATTTCATTACCATCATAGTTTCAGTTGCTAACACTTATAATAAGAAAATTAAAATTTCATCCTAAATGGTCATTTATATGAGAAAATAAATGTCATTCATTTGGTTTTAGTTTTGAAAAAAAAAAAAAGGTGTATTGCTAAAAATGGTCAGAAATTAATTAAGAAATCATAATAAGATTATAAATATATCTGAAACTGTTAAAAATATATTCACATGGTGAAGTGTGACAAATATTAACAAAAACAATATTGTGGCATTGCTTTAGAAAACATTGTCTTTATGAATTGCATGAATTTAAAAGATTGTATTAAGTTTAATAATAAAGCAATTCATAGCATGACAGTATTGCCACCATTATTATCTTTAAAATTTGTTGTCCTTTCAACATATTTCACTGAATAGTTGCAACAATGTGCTGTATTTGGTGTTTTGGGAATTGTGATGACACTATGATTATACTTTACGTTACCATGCACAGCTTTAGTTTATTGCAGTTACCATTTTACAATTATTAGTTGGAAAAACAACATGAAGATGTCAGCTTACATAAACCTTTTAGGTAATTACAATATCTAATTTGTACATGAAAGAAGTGAGACCTATCACTTTAAATATCAATAGAAATGACAATTTCTGATTGTCAGAGTAGAGTGTTTCAGCCTGATGGCAAATAAAATAAAAAATACATTCAAAAAGAAAAATTGCAATTTTTTGTAATTTATTTACATATTAAAGATTATTTATGTAATATTTTGGTAAAATACTTATTTTAAACCAAAAAGTTTACATCACAAAATTTAGATTTTATTTGAAAAGATTTGTTTTTTTTTAAAAAAAAACAATTTTTAAAAAGTTTAGTATGACAAAGTGGAAGCAGTTGTTATTGGGTAATGTAGAATGACCTTTTCTCAAAAAGGTAAAGAATGTTTTTTTTTTTAATTTTAATAACAATAAATTTAATGTTTACCTTTAACATATACATTTTTTCTCTAATGATAACTAACTTTAAATTACATTTGATTTTAAAAAATGGAATTCAAATATCTAATACTTCATTCTACTAACTTTTTGAGTAAATAAATTATTTCAATAATGCCAAATGTTGTTGCTATAGATAAGAACTCCATTTAGAAATTTATTTTCCTATTTTGAAAAGGTCAAATATTAACTTTTAAATTATCTATCATTTCAAAGCTTACGTATTATATAGAGAGATTAATAATATATGATATACAAAGGTTTAATTGTAAAAATAAAATTTTCAAATATGGAAGAATATGGATGGTAGTCTCACTAGGGCTGATTCAAAATAGTGAGAAGTTTGGATCTTAACAGATAAAATAAAGTTGTAATTTTTAAAATTACAATGCAAATGTCATTATTAAAATTCTTGAAGAAAACTAAATGCAGCTTAAAGTGTGCTTAATTTTATACATTTAACATCATATAGACATTTTACATTCTCCTTTTTTTCATCAATCTTTGTTACATGGTTGATAAACAATAGTAACTTTTATTTATTTTAAGAAAGAGACATCATAATGAATATACTCATTTATATTTTCTAGATTTGAACAGACTATATATATAAATATCAAGATTAATACTCTCCTGGTTTATTAAGTAAATGAAATCACTCTTAATCCACAGTATAAGAACCTTTTTTTTACAGAAAAGAACGAACTATATATTCTCTTATAACTCAATTTGTTTTATAGAGATTTATCTGGAACACTTTGGAAAGAAAACGTGAATATTTTTAAATTGATGTAAAGTGAGAAGAAAGTCTATTTTTTTCCCTATAAAAAGTTTTGTATTGTGCTTTGGATTGTCAGTAGTTTAAAACATTAATCTTGAGATATGACATAATATTAAATGTTGGAAATGTTTATATTTACAAATTTCATTATTTGAGTTGGTATTATCAAAGTGTAAGTTGAAATTTTTCACATATCCTCAATTAAAATAATATAAAGCAATTTAAGTATAAATTTAAAAGTAATATGAATGATTTAAAAATATTCATGCTTTCTTTCCAAAAAGTGTTTCAGATGACCTCTATAAAAGAAATTGAGGTAAAGAGAGAAGATGGTTTGTTCTTTTTTTCTAAAAATGTTTTGTCATGGGCTTTGGAGTGAGAATATTTTATTTACTTAATAAACCAGTAGTTACAATATTAATATTGTATTCCATAATATTAATTGCTGGAAACATATATATATATATATATAATTTTCACCCATTATTGAGCCACTGCAGGATGAAGATCCTTCCAAGTTCAATCCACCTTCTCTAATCTCTAGCCTCTCTCTCCTCCATATCACTTCAGCAGACGTCCTTATTTCATATATCCATTTAACATGTGGTTTCTTATTAGGCTTTTTACAATCTTTTGGAATCCAATTTAAGATAACTGACCATCTATTTTTATCATCTAGAAATATATCCAGCCTAACTCCACTTCAGTCTTTTAATTCTTCAATAATATCAGTAACATCTGTTTGTTCTCTCACCCATGTATTTCATTTTCAATCTCTTCTTGTTACTCCTAATATGCATCTCTCCATATCTTCATTGAATGGTCTGAAGTCTCTGTATTATTTTTCTCTAAAGTGTTGCTCAGATCAATAAGTAAGAAATGGTAAAACACGTTTATTAAAAACATTTCTTTCTCCAAATATATAGGTATATTTCTTTTTAATATTAAGTTACTTCTACCAAAAGCACCCCAACAAAGTTTAATTCTATGATTAATTTTATATTTCTATCTGTAGTAATGATCTAACCAAGATAATTGTAGTTGTCATCTTGTAATTCATCATTAACAATCTTTATTTGAGAAAATACATTTGAAAATTAGTTTAGTACTTTTAACATTTATTTTTAGTCCTACTCTCTTATTTCCATTTGATAATTTTTGCAACATTTCCTGAAGCTCTAAGGAATTATTTGGAAAAACAATTACATCATCTGCAAAATATAAATGACTTAAATAATCTCCATTTCCTTTACTTTCTTAGCATCCCATTGTAATTCACAAAATACTTTTTGCAAAACTGCTATAAAAGTTTTGGTGACATGGAGTCACTCTCTCATACTCCCTTCTAAATGTTAATATTCCTAGAATTATTATGTATTTTAATTGTTAGTGTTTTATTTTTATAAATATTTTTAAGAATATGATAATATCCTGAGTCTGTATCTTGATCATCTAATGCTTTAATCACTGAAGAAATGCATATAGAATCAAATGCCTTTTCATAATCTACAAATCTAAAGCATAATATATTAGTCCACTCTACAACTTCTCTCAATATGTAGATATGCTTCTCTATACTAAAATGACTTTAAAATGCAATTTGATCTTTTGGTTGGTTAAAATCAAATGTTCTCCATAGAAGAGTTGTAATAATATTGGTAAAATTTATTTTTATTGAACTAATAAAAGACTGATAGATTTGTAATTTCTAATATCTTCTTTAACATCTTTTTTAAATACTAATATTGCATTCTTCCAATCAACTGATACACTTTTAGTATTTAGACATTTGGTATATAACTCTGCAAAATTTTTTCTAATTTTTTAACTGTTTCTTTTAAGATATCGATTATAACTCCATCATTTACTGCAGCTTTTCTCATTTATATAAATTAAATTGCATGTCTCCTGGGCAATTCAGAAGATGTAGTATTAGGAGTTACTTTTTCTTGCTCTTTATTGCTATATAATTCTTGATAGAATTCATCTACATACTTCATAATATCATCTCTCTTTTTAGTAATAGTTCCATTTGTTTTTATTGCAGAAATAAGTTTACTACTAATATCAAGATGTTGTTTTACACTCTTGAAGTTTTTATGCTCTTCTACAGCAATCCACAATTATACTTTCTTATGTTGTTATCAACTCTTTTTCAAACCATTTTACAAATTTTGAGATACTTAATTATTTTTAATGCATCATTTTTATATATTTTCATATTCCTTCATAAATTGTTCTGTCACAATAGATGTTTTACTGGTAAATTGCTGCTTTTTTTGTACCATACATCTTAGTTGCAGTTTTAAAAAATGTATCAGTTATCTTTCTATTGATTTTGTTCAAAATCTGAATCATGTTTAAAATTTGTTGATATTTGAAAATGATTTCAAGGTTTCAATTTAAATTCATTGGAATGTTTCTAAAGATTAGAAATTTCAGCTTTGAATATTGGTTTTTCTTAATAATTTTTTTCTAGTTTTGCATTAACATGTATCCTATGTCTCACTAATTGATGATCACTTTCTGTTAAAATTTATTAACAATATTTCTGTTAGTCAAAATATAATCCAATTCTGCTGTACCTTTATTTAGATGCTTCCATGTCCTGAATAAGTCTGTATCCTTTTTCATTTTGATTATCATAGGAATTTACTGTTAATTGAAAGGAGACCCATTGATTCCTTGTGGAGATCATAACAGAACTGAAAGGGCAAATTCCTAACGACCATTTCATATCTTCTTGTTATTGCAGTTGTTATTAGTATATGATTATTTATATAGTACACAACATGGATGGACTGCTCATCAACGTGCATTAGCCAGTGTGGTGAATTCATTGGCTTTTTACTTCTGAGTTTAAGAGCAAGAATGACCATGATCTTTTTCTCAGTTGCCTGATAGCTCTTAACTAAAATATCTGTTGAGTTTTCTTGGAGAAAGAATGAATGTGTGTGTGAATGAATTTTTTTTTTCTAACATATATTTACAACCATGAAAGACAAAAATAAATTATGGCACTTATTCTCAAAAGACTATAATGTAGCCAGCCAAGGTAGAAGTTGGTGATGAAAGAAAATGGTGCTAAGAATTTCCTGATTGCAAAACCAGACTGCCATTTCACAATAATCTTTTATTTAAAAACTTACAATTAACAGATCACTTTCAAATGAAGGAATATTACAAGAATTGGAAGAACTGTCTAATATTAAATCGAACTTTTATGAAGTTAGAAGAAAAAGTGAAGAAACAATTGATTTAAATAGTGCACATGTACTGAGTTACAAAGGCACAAATATTGAATGTATAAGTGGAGTAGGATTCATTATAAAAATTTGGAAGATTATGGGGATTGATGGTACATCAGACATAAGATTACTTAATCAACTTAGTAGCAAATATCAAATGCAGACAATTTACATTTATGCTTTAACAAGTTCTCATTGTGATGAAGAAGCAGTGAATTTTTATACAGATGTTCAAAAGACTTTCGATCAGACCAAACAACATTTCAAAATTACCATGGAATATATTAATGCTAGAATTGGAAACAGCATTATATTTCTTTTGAAAAAACAATACATATAGAAGTCTGCATTGTCCAAGAAGTTCTTTATCATTCTTTTACTTTATTTTTTTCTTGCATTGTATATGTTTATGCACTTCTCTTAACCAACTGGAAAAACTACATTTTGTTCAATATATTTTATTTAGAAGCAATGTACTTATTCATAAAATCATTTATAAAAGAACAAAATACTAAGAAATGCTAAGCACAAATAACATTGGCATCTATTCTACACAGACCAGGATGTGTATTAAGATTATACAGCAACAGAATCACAACTTCTATTGCATTGCAAAATTCATTCTCACTTTCATCAAAAGAGTATATTAAAATTACTGTTTGAATTTAAAGTAAACATATGTATAAATATAAACACACACATATTGGGATAAAATATCAATCATCATAAATGAAATAAAGTACTAGCTATTCAAGAGAACATGTTAAATTTTAATACATCAAATTTTAAGCATTCAATCTAATGCCATCTATTGGAAACAGTGCATTTCTCACATGTTATATGCACTTCATAAATGCTTATAAATATCTTATATATTTATAGATAATGCAATAAGTGAATGTATAAATTAAGAGTTAACATCAAAATAATTATGATACTTATTTGGTAAACAACAGAGAGATTATTATTTATTGAGATGTGCATTTTGGTATACATATTAATGGAAATGGATTGTACAATTATAATTTGCATATTGAACATCTATAAGAATTCAAATGCATAACTATTATCATGGAATTATAGTAAATTCTTCCAAAAATCACTTTCAAATTTCTTTTGTATTATTATTATTTGACTTTTAATTGGATATCTACAACACCTTATACACATTTTATCATCCAACAAAAGATGGTGCACTTTATATAATTAAGTCTTAACTTATAAAGGATTCAATATCACTGAAATTCAATTTTACATATAGTAATATTACTAGAATTCAGCCATCAATGTTAGACACATGAGTAGGAGCTAGCAGCATTTATTAACCAATTAGATTTAGATTATGATTGTGTGAGTGAGCAATTTAGGTTCCAACATACATATCTATGACCCTGTTGTTGTCAGGCATAATTTTGTGTTGTCAAAATCTGGATTCCATAAAATTTATTAGCCAATAGAAATAACTTCTTTGCCATTCAAATATGCAAATCCTCTATTGAGCTTAGTTTCTTTAGTAAATGCCATAATTTTATTTTCACTGTCAGTACCATGATTATGATTATTATGATAAAGGAGTCAAAAGTGCCCCAGGTATAATTTGCTAATTTTACAAAATAAAGCTTATCTCTAATAAGGTTATACTTATGTGAATATTTTGTTTGTTAAATGAAAATTATAAAAAATTAACATATTAAATATGAGTCTTTGTGTGCTAGATGGCTATTTGTTTGAAGATGGCAATGATACTTTTTTCTACTTTAAAGCCCTCTTCTAGGATACCATTAATATTATTTTTCTGGTATCCATACAAGTTTTATGCTAGAAATCCACTCAATGTAAAATTTATGTATTAATTAAAACAAAACCTGACATCTATCTTTTAATAGTCAATAAAGATCAAAGTACTTTAGTCCAACCTCCATATGTTTAGTTTAGCATTCATATGTTTGATGGTTTTGGTTCTTTGTTTTTAATGTTGCAACATTTTTTGAGAAAAATTTTTAGAATCGCAAAAAACATGATTTTTGCATAGTTTATTCAAGATTTCTAATTATTTTTACAAATATGATCATATAATAATTATTTAAAAGAAGAAAAAAAAAGGTATTAAATTTAATTGAAATGTTAATAAAAAGACATGGGTCTATATGATGACTATATTTTGCAAAATCAAAGACTGAAAATTTACAGGCATCATGATAGAAACTTTTTAGATATTTTAAAAATTATAAATGCTATTTTAACACTTTATAACAGAATTTTATAGATTTATGGAGACTTTACATTTATTAGTTTCCATTTTAAAAATAAATTCCAGTCATCAAATATTTCATTAATTTTCTGGAATTGCACAGTTGATTTTTTTCCTTTTACTGCTCAATGACTAAAAAGTTGTTTGTTTTCATCTTGTACTCATTTTATTAATGGTTTTTTCAATATTTTCAAATATCAATTATGATTTGTAGAATGTTTTTTTATTTGGAAAATAAAATTTATAAAAAATTAAATCCATTTTATTGAGTTTTAAAATAGAATAATGATTTAATAATAAAGTCAAAGTTTGAATATTGACAAAATCTGCCATCAGTGATAATAATAGAAAATTTCAATATATTAGAACGTTAATAATGTGAATTTCATAAAAAAATTATGGCATGTGATGTTATCTGTGAGAGTTTTATTATTATTAAGTTTTCTCTGTATGGTAGTATTTTTAATTTCAATTTTTTAAATTTTAAATTAATAACTCTGAATCATTCTTTATAAAATGCCCTATATAAAAGGAAGGGTTTTCTGTTAGGAACAAATACTGATTTTAAAATGCTATACCAATATTGGTGAAATTAAATTAAATACTGATTTTAAAATTGCATCTGCAGCTAAAAAAATATCACTATTAAGAACTGTCCTATAACATATTGTTAGTAATATCAATAGTCAAATTATACAAATTAACTTCCTAGTATATATATCTTGAAAATTAGAAAAAAATACAATTCATAAGAGCATACTAAACTTGATAGAAAAACTTTTGTAAAACAATATATATATATATGTGTGTGTGTGTGTGTGTGTGTGTCTGTGTAAAGTAGAATATTAGTTAAGTCTAATAGACATAAGATGAATAACAGATTGTAAAATAAGATTAAAATGACCACTTTATATATATATTGTGCCGGACGAAAGCTTTAGATCTCACATATACTGACACAAGGGAGCCACTAGTCCGAAAATCGGAACTAGACATTTATTTTAAGAGTGGACAGGATATATGAACCCCAATGTGCCGGACTAGCTCAATCAAGCAAATAAGATCTTGTGTTTTGTTCAGAAAGTTGGAAAGGTAGCCACAGAAACAAAATCAACTAAGTAAATGAATAAATAATTTATTATGGGTATGACTAAACAAACATAAATAGAGATAACAAAAAAAAATTAAATTAAAACATATTACTCATACATTCTTCAGAATTAAAATATTTTAAATTTTGCTCAGAAATGATTTCTGCACAGTGTATAACTATAATGGAAAGAGTGCAAAAAAATACTGATAGTAAGAGAAGTATTAGTAAGAATACAGTGATCTCACACAAAACAAGGGAGGTTAGCTTCCTGCTTATAACCCATAGTTAGGAAAAGGCTGAATATCTGTGTTTGAGATTTATGCAAGCTTATGTTGAAACAGAAGAAATGTGAAGGTAACTTCCAAAACATTAATAAAAAAAAGAGTGTTGAAAGTTATTAGTTTCAATCGATTGACCTCCCTCACAGTGAGACAGGCTAGGAGCTCATGATCTACCTATTGAAAGGGTTATAACAATCATACATGCCCCTAATAAATGAATTGTAAGTTCGAAATAATAAAACTTATGACTATTATATTTCATAATAATCTATTATAAATAATTATAGTGTCTTTTACATAAGTAGAACTAATAATAAAATGGGTCATGAACCAGAAGTCAATTAAAATAGTCTGTAATATCCAGACTGCTTTCTATAATAAAAAGGAATGTGAGATTATAAATAAAACTATACTATCTTACTTACTAAGACTTAAATGGGACATACAGTATACGTTTGAAACTAGCACTCATGAAAAAAAAAATCAAACACACAGAAACGAATTACATAAGATAAAACTTGAAAACATTTATATTTAAAAAAAAAAAATCAAATTTAAGACAAAATTATTTAAATTGTAAAACATAAGGTACCTTAATAATTTATTTAAATGCTAGTGCACTAGACTTCTTAAGTATAGTCCATTGCTCTGGATTCGCTGATGGTAGACTTGGGTGAGTTGGTTAGTGGTTCCTTTGTAATTGGTCTTTATAGCATTATAGGCAGTTAATGGGGGCACAAGGAGTCTGAACCTGTCCTGGCAAGAAGCTTAGCACATCATGGTAGGAGAAAATATTCTTGCTGTAGGTTTAGCATTCATTCTAAACAGAATTGTTGGATCAGCTTTGCTTTCAGAATATGCAGGAATTGTTCTTCTAGTTTTGCAAGAATAGTTTGTCTAAGTATCTCTCAGAATTTGTGCCTGTATCAGAGTTTATGCAATTCTCTTTCAGAGTTGGTGTCTGTATCTCTCAGAGTTGGTGCAAGTATCTCAGAGTTATTGAAAGATTATACAATGGCCTGATTAAGCCTTTTATAGCTGAATCATATCTCATATCTGAACCAATTACAAAACTTTTTTTTAATTAAAATTTATAAAATTCTCCATCTAGCTAACAATAGTTATCTAATTAATGAAAATAAATTGCCTTTTACAGATCTAGGAATTAACTAATGAAAAATTATTTTCTTTTTGTTTTCTTTCTTTTTAATTATTCTTATCAATCTAAATCCCAAATCTGAAAAGCAATTTATTTATACAATTTACTTTTACATAAGTATAAAAAAAAAGTAATATTAGTCTCCTTTTTTTTTTTAAAAGCAAAAACCAAATATAGCTGTGGTATTAAAATCTAATTCCAACATACATACATATATATTTGTACAAGCATAAATAAAAAAAAAACAAAACTTTTACTCAAATTTTATAAGGAAAATCGAACATTTATAAATTTATTTTTAGCCCTGTAACACGTCAACTTTGTAATGGTGTTTTTAAGCATCCATTACAATATATTTATTGTGACCTTTTATTTAGGTCCCTGTAGTTAATAATTCCAAAATTTTAGATGATAATATATTTGGCATTAAATTTTTTTAATGAGTGGTTTTCAATAGAGATTTTTTTGAAGGTATTGGGAAATTTGCTTGAGTGGAGATTACATTTCAAACCCAGTCTAGGCTCTGACTAGACTGAAATAACAATTTAAAAGTATTATTATTTGGTAGATAAATACATTGCTATTTTATTAGTTTTGAACAGCAATTGACAGAAATAAATAATTAAATCAAATTGTTAAATCTTGTAAAATAAATCATTATAGTAAATTACTTAAGCATATTTTTTTTTGGTACTTAACACAAAGCTGTCTTAAATAATAATGGGTAATTATTAAAAATGAAGACAGAGGGGGTAATACTAATTATGCATACCAAAATCATTGGCTAATTCACTCCCAGAATGCATCAGAAAAACCAGCTATATATTAGCTAACCAAGTTATGGGGGTGGGGGGTGGACTAACTAAGAAAAACAAGAACTAAGCAAACACAGAACTCCAATCTGATTTAGAATAAGGAAAAAAAAAACAAATATTAGAAAATTCTGAAATTTAATGGAAGGAAAGTATAAGACCTTGTTATCTAAAGATGTCTGAATAGAAAATCTAAAAACCTTGCAGTCATTGAAACACCATTCTTCTATTGATTGATAGTTCTATGAAGTTATACCAAAGAAGGGATGGAAACCTTATGCATCCTAACTATTTCTCCTAAATCTTGTTATAAACCCAGAAAAATTCAAGAGGAAGTAAGCATTTGCTTTTATTGTATTTATACATGTAAATTTTTATCTTTAAAAATAACGCACAAATTATTTATTCGTAAACTAAGAAGGTGATAGTGTTTGAATTTCACGCCTTCTTATTATATAGCAGAACGATGTTATGTGCTTGTAAATTAAAATATCAAAATAATAATAATAATAATAATAATAATAATAATAATAATAATAATAATAATAATAATAATAATAATAATAATAATAATAATAATAATAATAATAATAATAATAATAATTGGAGATAATATTAAAAACAAGTGTTATATATGATAGATATAGCAAATAAATTACAAAGTCATTTTTTTAATCATCTAACTTTTAATAAAGTAAACATGAAAATATTTGCGATTGTATTCTCTATTGTCTGCTAAATTTGATAAGCGGGAACTTATGTAATGAAAAACAATCAATTACCAATTAATTAAATTGCTAAAGATAATTGAATAAATTCTTTCTAATATTGACAATCACATCATTCTTTGCCGATAAGAATGGAAGGAAATAAATATTTATTTTAAATTTTTATTGAAAATATATGCCGTTATAATAATGTTTATAATACTGGAATATACTCTGGCTGTTTAAACATTGCTACACATATGTATTACTGTGCAGAGAGAAATAAAATTAACAAAGTTTTAAAAGAAAAGGAAAGACAAATATGCTAAGTGTAATGAACTTCCACTAATTTTTCAAGGAAAAATTATCTTGATTTTAAATGTAAATAAATGATTCTTGTTATACTTCATTTGAAACGCTTACAGGATAAATCAATAAAGATCTTTGAAAGTTTTTTTGAAGATTACAATAGTTTAAAGCATTATTCAGGAAAATTATCTAGAAAAAAGTAGATAAATTTCTCTTTTAAATCTGCTACAATTGGAAACGTGAATGTTAATTGCCTGATCAATTATCAGTACGGAAACCATCAAATAATTTTTGCTTTTGGATAAGTGTTGAATATTGTTCTATTATACATCCAACAGGATAATGAAATATATATGCTTAGTCTGGAATGATTGCTCATCCTAATAACTGTTTTATTATTCTAACTCACCAGGATAAGATAACTTGGATAAACAGAGTATAAAATTTAATGGATAAAAATGTGATTTATTTTTCTTTATCATTGCTGTGTTATTACTTACATAATGTGTTACTTGGAAATTTTGTTTTAAAAACATATGTATTTTACTGTGGCATGAAAAATATATATATTGAGTTAAAGAAGAAAAAGAAATGTGTAAAATATATATATATCTATTTTATGTATTTTTTTTTTTAGTTAAGAGAAAACTGGAAAATATATATATCGTTTATTTAGAGAGAGTGATAAAAAATATTTACTTCTCTTATATTTTAAAACTAATTTTAAGGTATATTAATAAAGAGGTAAATATACAGACATTTTATCAAAAATATATATTGGCATGACTGAATCATCTTCTGATATAAAAGAAAATTTGATATAGACCTTTTTCATTTTTGTAATTTTGTTTGAATACAAATGCAGGTTTGATCTTAAGTGTTTAAATCCGTCATGCTCTCTTTAAAAAAAAGTATAGTTGTCATTATAAAATGATTAACGATCATTGGAAATAGTTATTTTGGTTTGGCTGTTGATACATTAATGGTTTTACATTATAAAATGGAATGTGTAGACTTCCACTGATATTGTTGGTATTGTTTTATCTTGCTATAACTTGAGAATGATTAGTGACAGCTTTTAGCTAATAGGATGTTCCAATAGAATGGCATCCCATATATTAATATTAATATGGAGCGTAGGCTGATAGAGTGTCACCTATTGCTAATTTCATGAGAGAAAAGATGGTAGAGTCTGAGTAGTAATTAATGCTCATTAGTATAAATAATCCTAAAAAGAAAGGATATCTATGGTTTGAATTCTAGTCTTTTCATGGTGAGGCAAGGACCACACACATGTGTATACCCATTAAGAGGTAGTAGAATCAACCAGATTATTACACAACTGTCATGTTGTTTTATAAAGTCTCCCGTCTTAGTGTTAAATTCCTCATGAGAATATAGAGATAGTTTTTCCACTGTGTATGGTGAAGTATAATAGGTCCAGATCATATAGCAAGTATAAAATAATATTAAATTTAGGAACACTCATCTAGCATAGTGTTTTCTTAATCGAAATAGTGTTTATGATGTGGTGGGATCATCATCAGTTGTTGACAGACCAAACCAGAATCTATTAATGATGGTAGAAAATTTTAAATGTAAAAGTAAGAGATGCACATTGGCAGAATGGATTCATTTTCATCAAATAATGATGTGACAATATAATTGTAATATCAGTTACATATTCAAGGGTTGAGCTTAGGACATAGGTAATGCTTAATGAGATCTACGTGTATTTGACTTTTAATGTATGGTCTTCATTTAATGCACTAAACTTATTCATTTCAAAGTTAAATAAGTTAGTAATTGCACAGAATATGATAATTGCCCTTATCATATTCTGATAAAAGCAAGGGTTTTAGGAGAATGCAATATTTTTTTTAAAAATTCTGAATTCTAAATTTATACTTAGTGCATGTCCTAAAGTTCTAGGTATACTGCTAGTTACAGATTTAAGTGCTCGTCAGCTTAAATAAGTTTTAGTATATTATTTTTAAAAATATGCCAAAGAGTGACAAATGATATTTTGAATATTATTTTCTAATCAGGTTGTATCATTTGCTGAGTATATGGTCAAGGGGATAATAAGTATTTGTCCCATCCATAAATTATTTTAATAGATTAGTTTTATTTCATGCCATATCTGTGAATTAAAAATTTGTACATAGTGTAAATAAAGTTTGTTGTACTTAAAAATTTATGTAGCTGCATGTAATCTTATTGCTAATTACCACATCTATACACTATTATTGTTATTGCTATCAACCGATCAGAAGATTATAAATTGAAATCATCATCAACCAATATAGCACTATTAACTATATTCTGCTATATCATAATAATTTTGGTAAGTCTTATAATTTATTGGTACATCTAATGCATCATCCCACAATAATCAAAATGTTAATAACTTAGAGCACAGATTAATTCAAGTAATAGATTAAATATAAACATAATATCGATTTAATTGATTTAGTTAAATCCACAGAGCTATCATTCACTGATCTTGATCACATTGTTTATAATTATTTAAGAAAAGGAATTTGGTAAGTTATTGATTTTAATTATTAAAAAGTCATTCCCAGTCATAAATTTTAAAGTTTATATTAGTTATAAAGTTTCTTTAGAACTGCTAAATATAATTCTTGATTTAAGTTATATTGAGAGCTATTAGGTGCATTATGTTTGGGTAATGGTAAAATCCCTCTTACTGACCCAAATATAGTTTATATAATGATTTCGAGTATTTGAACCCTGAGAAGAATTAGTTGTCAAATTTCAAGATAAAATTAAAATTTGTAATGAAATTTATATTTAGACGATTGTTATAGTAATACTTGAAATAGATTAATTACACTGTTTTGTGAAAGTCAACTAAGCTTTAAGATGCAAATTATTTTCTTTTGGTATAAAAGTATAGTTTGTTTTAACTTCATGATAAATATTCTGGTTGTGTCAAGCTTGAAATCCCTATTTTTATTTAGCTTATTTTTTTTTTTTACCATTTAATACCATATTAGTTTATAGTTTAAGATTTCAGTCTCCATCATTAACATTGTTCTTCAATTTCATCTTGGTCCATTCTTTTATTTATTCATTCTCATTTGACATTAATGCATTATTATAATTGATTGATCATACATTAACTTTTATTCTTTTATTATCTCAACTATTCATTAACTCTTATTCTATCATCATCTTAATCATTCATTATTCTCATACATCTTCATTCTTTTCTCTTAATTCTTCGACACATTTCATTTCACTATTTAATGATTACTTCTTTCCATCATCCATTTAGTCATTTACATCATAATTTACTCATTATTTCATTTATAGGTTTAATTTTGTAATCATTCCAGAGATACAAATATTAGTCATTTATTAATTTGCTGAATATCAAATTCAATTCATCTCATTTTGTTTGTGTGGATTTCATGACTGGTTTGACCAGAAGTTTTTATCTTTATTAGTCGCCTTTTGATCTTCTTTAGATCAACAGTTTCATGCTAGTTTTATTCAATCCAGGAATCATTTCGTTAGTTTTGCATTTTTGTTTCTTCATGCTTATATTCTTGATCGTGTGAGTACGTTAGGTTCCATAAGAAAATTTAATCACTAAAATGTGCAGTATGATTCATTGGTGACCAGCTAGATCAGGAAGCTAGGTTACAGATGCGATTATGGCACTTGCCAATGTGGTATGACTGTTTAGTAGATGAAGGCTGTCTGTTGCCAGGTTACAGTTGCGATTATGCTGACCAGTGTGGATGGCATGATGATAGGCTGTAGCTAGGGTACAGTAGTGATTATGGTGCCTAAAACGTGATATGATTCATTTATAGTACAGCAGTCTAGGGAGAAGGTTACAGTAGCGATTATGGTGCTTGCCAACATGTGGCATGAAGACCAGCGGTGGCGAGGTTACAATATATATATATATATATATAGGTTACAATATATATATATATATATATTGTAGCATTTTTATTTTGCTAGATCATTATACATTTGTAAATAATGGTAAATTTTACTAGAAATTTTAAATTTTATATACTAACTAATAACAACCTATTAGTCAAGTTATAGAAGAGATTAAAATATACTGTCCCTCAGTGCTAAATTTAAGGTAATTTTCTAAAACAATATAATATATTTAAGTTATAAATATGAAATAATACAGGATATTATTTATTTTAAAATTAAAAGTCAATAATATTTCAAATATATAAGATAGTTTTAAATCAGTAGTCATAATGATTAAAGTTAATATTTTTATAAGTATTGATAGTCAAATTAAAAATTGCTATTTATTTATTGGCTTAAATTATGTAATTAATAATGGTAAAATAAATGAAAAGGGAAATTGTGTTAATAGGTGAACACACACACAATCATGTAATAATTGATTAAACTTTTACTTCCTGGTACATTTCTAGATGTTTATAATAAATGTTATATTTTAATTGTAACAATTTCATTAAAAAGTTTCTAAAAGTACGTTATCATAATAACATAAATGAAATAATATTTTATATATCACTATGTTTTATAAACAGTAATAATAATCAGCTATTAAGCTAATGCATATGCTTTGAAAATTTAAATTATAAATGAATACTCTCAATTCCAAACACAAGATAATGTCTTTTTCAAAAGATAGAATGAAACATCTATCTTTTCTTACCCAAATGTGTTTAATTTTTAAAAAAATTACGTATCATAAATTGTAAAGATTTTTGCAAGTGTTATTTATTCAAGCATAATAAAAGTAACTTAAAATGATTATTTAATATCTCACACTCTCATTTCCAAATGCTTAAGATTTGCCCATACATAAATGTTTGGATAAGAAAAGATAGATGAATCATTCTATCTTTTCAAAAAGACATTATCTTGTGTCTGGAATTGAGAGTATTCATTTATAATTTAATTTTTCAATACACATGTGCATTAGTTTAATAACATAAATGATAAATTTTATGTATCAAATTTTAAGTTAAACAAAAAGTGTTTATTATTAAAAGATAAATTTAAATGTTGCATTAATATAAAATTAGACAAATTATTTGATAATATCAATTACAAAATTATTTTAAAAGTCTAGACAAAGTAATTAATATTCAAATTTTGTTAAGTGTCTGGAATTGACTAATTACTCAAGTATTGAAACATTTTTCTTATAAATATAGGCTGAGTAGATGTGAGGGGGGTGGGTGAAATGAATAAAATTTTAGAGGCATAGAACTGTATTCCTTCCATTTTAAAATTTAAGTATAAATTTATTATAATTTTATTATTTTGTCTTTAAAAAGTAATAGTAATAATTTGTAAAAGTACAGAATATATCTTAAGAAGCTTATGTACTAAGTTAACTATGGAATAAAAAGCTAAACTATCCTCATTGGTATACTACAAGAGCCAACTAGAAACTTATGGTAATGAATAGAAATAAAATATTTAAGATGATAAAAATGTATATGGATAAAAAACCTTGCAGAGTATCAAACCATTCTGCCTACAGAACAATGTGAAGTATACATAAGA
This sequence comes from Epiperipatus broadwayi, assembly GCA_028023455.1. Taxonomy (NCBI): domain Eukaryota; kingdom Metazoa; phylum Onychophora; class Udeonychophora; order Euonychophora; family Peripatidae; genus Epiperipatus; species Epiperipatus broadwayi. The sequence goes on along the minus strand of JAQFVV010012429.1, from coordinate 5,747,359 downwards.
AATTTATTGTTAATAATTTTCATATGCAGAATAATAAAGAACATTTTCTACTAACCTTAATTATTAGCAATGATAATGTTAATGACTTATTTCATGAAACTATTAACATTTCCTGTTATAAATCTATTAGTGACTTTCATAAAATGATAATAGCTTTAAAAAGAAAATTACTAAAAATGTGTCTACTAATTGTAATATTGTCTAAGTAATAATTAGTAATTGTATTAGCATGTTAAATATTGATTATTCTGAAATAAAATTTGAGAACTTTATAATTCTAGTAGCAATTATTATTGGATTTATTATCATGTTAAATGAGAATGATTTGAAGAACTTTCAATTTTTTTAAATTCTACAGTAAATTTAATGCTGAAAGAAAATAAACTTTCAAAATTTAATAAATGCCATTATTAAGCATTTAAATACATATTTGTTAAACTTGAAAAAATTTTATCAATGATATAAAAGTATAAACTTCTAATATAAAAACTTATTAGTATTATTGATAATTAATATTTTTTTGGATTTTCTTCATTTTTTCATTTATGCTGAAAAGAATGAAAAAGCATGGAAGGGAGAGGAGAGAAAAATATTTCTGTTCAAGTAACAATTGGTGGTCATCATAGTAACGATGCTTCCCCTTGAATATATTTTATTCAGTGCAAAGAATTGGAGAAAACTTTTTGTTTTATTACTTTAGTATATGAACTATAATTTTAAAGATAATATTAATTATTCATATGTTATTAGTTTAGATTTAAATATTTTTAGAATTTTGGGGTATAAAATTAATAGAGAAAAGGAAAATTACATTTTTTTATATTCTGGATTATGATTCTATAACATCAAAAAGTATATCAACCAACATGTCATCAATAATAATCATAAAAATTATTATGATTGAAGTAACTTTAATTTATTATTTTTAATATAAGATATTGATATTGGATTATTTGAACCAGAAATCAGGTAAAATAAATATGTATATTTGTTATGTGTATATTCATGTAAAGGTAAATAATAGAGGAGTGAATATATTTATCATAATCTGAATATAATTATAAAATGTATTAATAAAAAGTCAGATGTCACATAACTTATATATAGCTTGCACTTACAAATATATAAAATTAAGAGCATGCTAATGGATCTAAACAAGCTTTTTTTGAATATAATGTCCCAACTCCTCACTGAAGAGACCTATAGGTCGAAACCGGTCTGGGGATGGGGACAATCCAAGATAAAAATGATTTGAATGCCTTCTCTTGTAGTAGCATTTATCATAAATAAAAAAAAGCTTGTTTAGAGCCATTAGCATGCTTTTAATTTTATAAAATGTATGTATAATTGATCTCTGAATAAGTTCAAGGTAACTAACTTAGTATATTTATGAAAGTTATATATCATAAGCTATTTGTTTGTTTTCATTTCAATCTTCTTGGTATGTTGAGTGAATGAAATGTTAAGAATAAGTTGGATATTATTTAAAGAAAGGGTGTTAATATTTATTTATGATGTTTAGAATTTATATGGAGTGTTGAGAAAAAAAAGTAATGATTCGGGAATGTGGTCTCATTGGGAATTCCTGTAGTAGCAGGGATGTGTTATTAAGGTTAAATATAGCACAGTCAAAGTAAATTAGAATATTTATGATACATGGATAGTAGCATTTTTTTTGAAAATCTGTAAGAGCTAAAAAGAAAACCCAAGATAGAAATTAAGAGAGTCACAAACAAATATGGTCTTAAGTTATGTAATCCACAATATCGTTGTTTGTTATAGTTTTATAAGGTATTCAACCAATACCTATAATCATAAAAATCACACTGGTATATACATCGTATTAGGAATTGTATATCGGAACAATGATAATAACTAAACTTTCAAATGATGACAAGATAATTCATGTAATGCAAGAAGAGTTAAATGTGGAACAAAGAAAATGTTGAAAGAATGTAAAAGTAAAGATTTTATGAATGTTTTTTATATTAAATTTTAGAGATCAAATTACAGAGTGAATGTTGGAGTTATAAAAGATGTGATAATTAAAAGAAAACAGGACAATGATTAATATTATTGTCAACAATATAATAACATATCATATCATAATGAATGATTAGATAATTGAATGTTTATTTTATAATTAATAATAAACATAGAAAAGTATAAGTTATAGAATTATACTTATATTCTAATATTATATAAAATTAAAGATAATGCTGATAATATATATTTTAAAATATTTAGAGTGTGATAATGTATAAGTTGTCTAAGTTATCAATATGATTTAATATGGAAATATTTAAAAGTATTTTAATATTCACAGAGTTAAAAGTAAAAGATACTATATACTAGTTGTAAATAATTTTAAAATGAAGTGCAAATTATTTATTTCTTATAAGTTTTTTTTCTTTATCTTACTTGATGATTATAATAAAAACTGATAATCAGAATGCCATATAAAAAATAAAATTATTAGATTATAAAACATGGTAAGAAATTATGTTAAATTTGTTTATGATAGTGAATAATTTTAAATAGTTTTAGTCAAATTTTGTAAGAAAAGTAGTTAATGATTTTTAAAGGGAAGAATTGATGAGTAAATTTGTTTCTTAATTATTATTTTTAAATGTAGCTAGATGTATGTAAAATCATTCTTTACATTTGGTTATGTAAATTAACTTATTTATTTTAAGAAGCAATAATAATTACCTGACATGTTAATTAAGTTATAAAATATTAGTAAAGTAGCGATACAATTATTCTAATAGGAAAATAAATATAATATTGTGTTAGAATTCAGTTTAACTTAGGAAATTTTAATGTGAGATATAATTTTTACTTTAATAATTGTGAATCATGGGAGTCTCATTAATATTTTAGTGGAGTAATGTTTGGTGATATTCTCATGCCAATGAGGGTATACTTTTTGGTATATGCTTAATGTTAAAAAGGGTACCTTACTGGATGATTTAAATAGCATATCTCATGATTAGTAATATTTTATTATTAAATAATTTATTAAAACTAATATAATGTATTAGATATAAAATAATAAGGGTATTACTAGAATTTTATGTATAATGAAAAAATTTAACTTGGCTGAGCTAGGAGTTAGTTGTTGTTATTTACATGAGTGATTCCCTGGGATAGGGCATAATATATATATGAAAAACAAAAAAACACAAGTAAAAACTTGCTAACGCTTGTATTTATGACAATAAATAGATGGCGTTCTACCAAAAACACTGTCAAGCGTAGTTTTCTGTTTACATAAACATCAGAGCAAGCATTTCTACCAAAAACACTGTCAAGCATAGTTTTTTGTTTACATAAACGTCAGAGCAAGCATTTGCTCTGATATTTATGTAAACAAAAAACTATGCTTGACGGTGTTTTTGGTAGAATGCCATCTATTGTCATATATATATAGTAATGTTTTTCATGTTAAGTTAGGCCTTCTATTACACACTAGAATGTGTATTTTGTTCATATTTCTAAAAACATAGCTATATTCCTGATTAACTCAACATAATATTACTTAGTATTATGATTGGAATTGCCAACAAAGTTAGTTTTAATTTATAAAAGAGAGTGCCATAGTCTGTCGATTCCTAACTTCATCGTATCCCATAATTTCGAAGCAAATAACTAAAATGATCGTGATTATGATTTCCTATAACTTAATTTATTTTCAGAGAATATTTCTCCTGGGGCTTAATTAATAAATAAGCATATTGGAAAAGGTAATTTACACATTTATCATGCAATTAACTAACATTAACAAATTTAATAATTAACATTAATAACGCACAATGAAAAGTTGATATTAGAAATATATTATTCTAATAAATTAAAATATTTAAAAGATAAATTGTTAAATAGAACTGGAACACACACACTAATCCAGATATTAACATTAAATGATTAATAAATTCCAAATAGTTCACATTTGAATAATTAAAATAGTTCATCAGGGAGTAGAACAGCAAATGTCTATTGGTATTATAAACTTATAGTGAACGTTAGTTGGCCAACATTTTTAATCACAAATTGGGTATGAATAATCTTACTGGTAAGTTTTGTAGTCCACATTTATTTCTTGGGTGGAAGAGCTCTTTGAAGTTAACTAGTTTCACTCTGTTGACCTTGTCTTACATTCCTGATCAGTTACAAAGTACAGCTTGGCACAAAGGTTTTGGAGTAATATCTTTATGGTGAAAGAAGGTGTCCATATGCTCTGATTTATATTCAAGCCTGATGCATTGGTTCAGCTTATGAATATTATTGGATGGGTCATTTGTCACACAGAGAGAACAGAAACTGCATCTAGCCCTGTCCTCATGCCCATTAACACATAACAAAGCCAACAAAAGACCTCACTCAAAGCTATTTGGATCTTTTTATATCCTGGACCAGTTTTTTAATTTTCTGCACATACATTTTATCTCATGTTGTATTATCAGAATACAAGATAATAATCTTGTATATTATTTCTTATCTACAAAGTCTCATTTTTACAAAATATTTCTGCTATCTTTAATTAGTATTAAAAAGTTTTACTGATTATAATCTTTTATGTTTGGAATTACTTTTTGTTTGTCTGGATTAGTAATCTTAAAGTACATTTATTCTTTCCAATTCTAACTTTTATTTTTAATTAAATAGTTAATTTGAAACAAAAAATTAACTTTCATTGTACGTTTCAAAAAAAAAAAAAAAATCATGCTAACTAGAAAAAAAATTAAATTGCATCTTTTAAATGGTCTTTAAATTTTACTTTTTTTGAAGCTTTTTAAAATATTTTGAAATGCCAATATATTTGAACCATATGTATGTAAAACAATTTAATATATATATATATATATTGTAAGTTCTGCCTATAGAACATTATGTTGGGTATTTTGTTAATATATAAAAAAAAAAATTACCAAGTTTATTTTCTGTTAAATAATCTTTTTTAGTAAATCATTTAATAAGTCCTATTATCGATTACCAACTAATGTTATAAAATATTATTATTCATAATAAATTTAAATAAATGAATTTAATACAATGTACAGGCTTAAACCTGCATTTATATATGTAATATATGTGGGGTTCAAACTCAGACTTTCACATGACCCACCACTCTCAGTGCCATCTCATATTGCTGACCCACCTGGTCACACACATGGGTCAGCAATATGAGATGGTACTGAGAGTGGTGGGTTGTATGAAAGTCTGAGTTCGAACCCCTCCCCGCATAAATGAATTTAATAATTTAACCTAGTAGTCAAGATTATTTTATAATTGTAGGTGTTACAAAGGCACTACTTTAATGTGTAGCTTATCTTCAAAGATGGAATTATAATTTTAATGTAGTCATTACATATATTTATTAAGTTGTTATAAAATATACACTTAAGTAAATTTTACAATGCTTTATTGATTTTGATTAAAATAATCAATTTATTACATTTCATATTAAAAATATAGCTAGTTTAATAACAATCTAATCTTTTATACATATTTATAATTAACCAATAATTTTAAATTGATTATTTTTAGGTCACATTTAAAATATCATATGTGTAATATATTTCCATTTAAAATTAAAATTTTAAAAGAAAACAATTATATTTCAACATTCTTCTAAAACAATTTTATTGAAAAGTTTTGTTTATAAAACTATCTGTTTTTAAAGAATAATATTGACTTGAATTAATGAGAATATTAGAAAAGAAAATATATTAAATAAAAATGTTGTTATGAGAATAATATAGTATTTAATTTATTTCTAAATAATAATTATTTGTAAAAGATTATGTAATATTAATTTATTGTTTTGTCTACAAATTCTAGACAGTCTAATTAAAAAAAGTTATTTTTAAAATCATTTGTCTTGATAATGGAATTAGATCACATAAATTAATTAGTAATTTACATTCTCATTGTCAATCATTAATTAGTAATATCACCTGATTTACTCTAATTAAGCTCTGACCACATGTATCTTTACACACATTATCAATTTTCTTCAAGGTTTTATTATGTGTAATTTATATAATTACTTATTATTTTGCCAGTATAAGACATGACTGGCTAAAGCAATTATCTGCTTGGGTCATTAGCTTTGGCTCATCCATCATTCTAGAGAATCTCAATATACATACCATTCAGAAAACTCCAACAATGCATAACTACAGAAGTTATATACTGTTGAAATATTTTGTGACAGTAGAGGTTTTTTAGGGATGGTATAATTATATTGCTTGAACTTTTATTAATATTCAATTTCTTGTTTAGACATGCTAAAATTATATAGAATTAAGACTTTTAAAAATGTTGAATGCCAAGACTTTATATAACTTTACATTGACTTTTTTATATTTTATTCTACTATAAATTATTGAATATGTACTTTGCAAATTGTGAACTTATTATTTTCAAACAATGTCATAGTCAAATTAGAAGTTTTGCTAAATGTGTTGAAGGATATAAATGATAAACGCAGCTGTGAAATAATAATTATGAAAGTATGAATAAATTTGCCTTATTATGAAAGCAAATTATTTTATTATTATTATTTCTTCACAATTTATTATGACTTTTCATAAAAATTGTTATAATGCTATTTTAAATTAAACAAAATGTTTATTTCAACATTTATAAAATTATAGAATGTATATATTTCATTTTTTATGAATTATATTGTATTCTTAGAGGTGTTATAAAGTGATTAATTTCATGTTCATGCATTTCCCTTTCAAATAAAATATTCTTGATAAAATATTGCATTTTAAGAAAATATTTTGCCTTTTTCTGGAAATATAGAATAAATATTTATGCTTTAATTTACTTTATTGCCTCTGAATATTTTATTGTTGATAAAATATAAAATATTGCATAACACCTATGTAATTTACAATTTTCTTATTGCTTTACAATGCATTAGCTTTAAAGGACTGCTGCGCTCCTTATTAATTATTTATTGCTGAATAAATCTTTGCATTGGAAATATATTATTATCTTTATCAATGTCTCATTGTGTGAAGTTACAGATTATTTCAAAAGGAAATAATATTAACTTTTTACTGTTTAAAATAAATATTATGCTTATTACCTTTTAATGTTTTATGTTTGAATTGCTTCAAAAGAAATTATATTTTATTAGAATATAATTTCAATAAATAATTCATTATTTACTTTGAATGGCTTTGCAAATTATGTTAATGCTCGCAAATTATAAATGCCTTGAATTTTAGTTTTTTTTTTTTTCAATATTTAATTTCGTATTATCTAAATACTTTAATAAATTTTCAACATGTCCAAAGACTCATTATTGAAACAATTGTGTTACAAAATAATATTGAAACTAAGATTTACTGGTTTATGAACTATTAAATGGAAAAAGAGTTATAAATATTTAGTTATAAGTTTTTATTCATAGGTGTATTATATTTATGATATTGCATATTTATTATTTATGTATGATTTGTAATATGTTTCTTATGAGAGTTCTCAGAATATTATTGTTGATAAATATAATCAAAAATGTCACACATCCATCCTGTATGGAATTCTTTAGAATATGTATAACTTAATGGAAGAATTAGCTTAGTAGATGTACATTTTTTTTTATTAAATTTTTAAGCCACAATTTATATGCCCAATTATATTCTGTTATAATTATTATATTTTACCAGTTTTTCATATCATGTGTTGATACTGGCATTCAAGACAATAGGATTAACACTATTCCAAAATATTTTTATCATTCTTGTGAGATATAGCCTGTCTTGGGTAATAACTAGCCCATGTTGTTATATTTTAGGCAATTTTTTGTGATGGCTTACTCTTGGTACATTTATTAAGATTAGAGACAAAGTGCTAATTCTTTATGTGCATTTTTGGATAAGTGTTTATTTTTGAGTCTATTCCATCATAGTGCTTTTTAAAATATTCTTTGAAGTTTATCCTAATGAATATTTTTAAAAGTCATTTGCAATACCAACCATGTCTTTATTTTGGCTCTTGAATATTAAAGTCATGTATGATGCCAACCATGTGTATTATTGACTCTTGATGAAATCATAGTAGTATTGTTGATGTGCCAAGTTTGGATATCTGATGTTTTTAAAAACCTTGATAAAATATTTCATACTTAAAATGAAATTATCCATCTTCTTCCATGTTCAACATTATTAATAATGGTAATATTTATTTGTTGTTATTATTAAATATATTTCACACTATTACATATGAGAATGAAAACTGGATTAATAATAAATGTAAGAGCTTTCTGTATTCATAGTTAAACCATATTGTATTATTTTTTAATTTAAATTTTACTTAAACTTGCAATAATTATAATTTTTGATTTCATTAAAATATTTAATGAATAATCCTTATCATATTTATTAATGTTAATAAAAATATTGATTTAATTATTACTTCTGAATTTATATCTGTATCATCACCTGCATATTCAAAAATGCAAAATCACACATATGTTTTAATATTAAAGTGTAAGAATACAAGAAGAATATAAGTCATTTTATTAAATTTATATTGTTGATGTTTTATAGTCGCATCCTTGATTAACAATATTATACTATTTATTTTGATAAAGATTATAAGAAACCATTTTGTGTGATATATGGATAGCAAAAAAATCCTTTTCCTCCTCATAATATCACAAATGTCATCCTAAATTGCTTTATGATTATTTTATATGAGTTTTATGATTAATTTTAAAATAAAATTTTTTGTTGCATTAGGATATTATCCAAAGATTGGATCATATCTTATAATTATTTACTATGATCACATTCATGGTTTGGATAAGAATTTGAGATGAAAAATAAGATTATATTTGTTTACTGGAGAATTTATTAATAAGAACCACGAGATGTAATTTGATTTAGAAATATTTATTTTGATTAAATGATCTGATTTGATTAATAATTTTTATAGTAACCTGATTTTATATAATCCTGCCTTAAAAATAAGATTAATTTAGAGAGTATTAGAACTCTTTATTAGATGTTTTGTTTTTAAAGTAGTGTAGGAGAGCTAGTGGACCCTTGAAGTTACAATATATATATATATTGCATCGTTTATTTATATATGGTACAAATATACGTATTGGCATTTGGTAAAAGCTAAAAAAAAAAGTAAATTTAGATTTTTTTTTATTAGTATAATTATTTTTTTAAAACGTACAATGAAAGTTAAAATTGTCATTCATATTTTTTTTTATGTAATTAAAAATAAAAGTTAAAATTGGAGAGAACAAAAGACACACAAATTACCAATCTTGATAAGCTAAAAGAAAAATATTTTAGCTAATTAAAGATGGCAGAATGATACTAAAAAAATAAAGACTTTGTAACATAAATTTTATAAAGAATGTACAAGATTATCAATGTATATTTTGACAAACAAAAGGTATGGGCAGAAGTCTGAAAACTGGACTCTGACTATAAAAGGAAAGAAACCAGTTAGATCAACATCTTGTTTCATCTGTTTTTCTTATGGTCGGTCCTGGATAACAAAAGAATATATCCAAAATCACCCTATGCTGAAATAATTCAGCATGTTGGAGTGAACCGGAGCTTTTGCTGACATCGGTACTGAAGATGGACACCAGAGAAGCTTTCGTGACCGACCAGTAGAATAGACCACAAGATCAACTTATAACCAATGGCCAAGCTCATTCTCCCACAAAAAACTATGCATAGTAATCTACAAACTTCGTGAACTCACTAAACTTACCGGTAAGCTATGATTCATTATTCCCGATTGTGACTAAATTGTTGGCAAACCACTCTAAAAAAGGAAACTTAAAATAATCCCGATAGAGACTTTAATTTTATTGATCAAGAGACTCTTGTTTACCCAATAACTTTTTAATTGTGAAACTGTTGTTTTTTTATTAATTGATTCATGTTTGGATTAATGTGTGTGTGTTTTCTCCAGTTTATTTAATATGTAATTTATCTTTAAATATTTTAATTTGATAGAATAAAAACATTTATTTCTAATACCAACTTTTCCTTGTATGTTATTAATAATAGTTATTAATGATTATTATTAAATTTATTAATATTAGTTTAGTAAGATTGGAAAATATAATTTACCTTTGCCAATATGTTTCGAATAAGCTCCAGGAATAATAATATCTAAAAAAAATAATTCTAGCTATGGTATAATATAATACCGATTATTCTAAAAACATTTTTCTTTTTAATTTGCGATACATGATGCGATAGATTTCAGCAGATTCTTACATGAATCCTGCTGCCCTAATAAAAAAAAATAAAAGCTGATTTTGTTGATAGCGTAAATCGTAACAATTACTAGGTAGAGTTGATCAGGAAATATAGTTATGTTTTTAGAAATAGGAATTAAACTTTCTTCTTTTTGCGTAACTTGATCAACTTGCACATTTATTGCATATAGAGGCCTAGCAAGATGGGGAAAACATTACAATATATATAAATGTTCACTAGAGGGAGCTTACCACTAGATCCAATCGAGCTTTAATTTATAAGTGCTGAAAGAGAAAGAATTCAAAATCTCTATTGTAATGTCCCTATCTCCAGACCAACTGGTTGCTTAAAAACAAGTTACACAATTTGTGTCTTGTTTTATTAATGATCATAAGTATATCCTTGAAGGCTTTTGTGCTGTTATATTGCTGAGGCTATTAATATATGGTGAAACTGAACTGAGTTCAGACCCATATAGCTATCTGGTTTGTAAAGCTGGATTTGAAGACATTTACATGTCTGAAAAATCCAGGTTTTCAAATGGATAGTAAGGGTCTGGAGTCCTAGATCACCACTGAGGTGAGCCATAAGCTCAAAACTAATTGGTCTGGAGATAGAGACATTATGATAGAAATTTTGAATTCTTTCTCTTTCAGCACTTACAAATTAAAGCTTGATTGGAGCTAGTGGTAAGTTCCCTCTAGTGAACATTTTAATACAAGATTAAAAGCAAGTTACACAATTTATGTCTTGTTTTATTAATTAACTATATATATATATGTCATATTATTATTACTATTTGCGGGATATTCTGTGTAGTGAAAAAGCTAAATGCTGATGTTTCAGTACAATATCAAGTACTTTCCTCAGAGCGTCCTCTTTCTCAAATCATAAGAATGCATGTGAGATTTAAAATCGTTTTTATCGTTTTCTTTCTCCTCATATTTAAATTCTATTGGTTGAGAAGTTTTAAAATTTATTTTCTCTTCCAATAGTTTCTTCCAAATGTTGTTAATCTTCTTTAACTCACACCTTTCATTTATGCTCTTGGGTCTTTTAAAAATCTCTATAGCTTCTCTTAGCAATCTCTGGTCATATTGTTCAATTTTTGCTAAAATATTTGTTTTTTCAAAATTGATATCATGATTTGTTAATTTAATATGAGAATAAATAGCTGATGAATTGGATTTTTCTCTCACTGCCAGAATGTGTTCTTCCTTTCTAATATTTATTCTATGATTAGTCTGTCATATATATGTATGTGGACAGACCCTACATGGAATTTCATACACACCATGACACTCCAAAGCAATTTTATCTTTAGGAAGAGGAAATATTTCACTAATTCTTTTATAAGTAGTGTAAATTGTGTGAATATTATTATTCTTTAAAATGTTACCAATTCTATCAGTTACTCCTTTAATATATGGCAAAATTGTCTTAATTTTTGATGTATCAAAATCTTTTTTCTTTTGATATGTATAAGCCCTATTAATAATTTTGTAATTAAAACCATTATGAAGAAGCATTTTATTAGTAGCAAAAGGTCCCGGTGAAAATGGCTATCATCAGAAAGTCTCTTTGTTCTATCCAATAATGTCTTTGCCACTGAAAATAGTTGTGCAGGATGGTGATGAGAGGAAAAATGCAGATATCTCCCAGTGTGTGTTGGTTTTTTATATATACCATGGGATAAAGAACCATCTTCCCTTCTTTCAATCAAAACATCTAAAAAAGGTAATTGATTATTATTTTCTATTTCCATGGTAAATTTAATATTGTTGTGAAGAGAGTTTAAAAAATTAAAAAAGTCATCAAGAGCATGCTTACCATGAGGCCAAATAACAAAGGTATCATCAACATACCTCAGCCATATAGATGGTTTTTTAACTGCTAAAGTCAAAATTTTATTTTCCAAATCCTCCATAAAAATAAAAGCTAATGCTGGAGAAATTGGTGAACCCATAGCTAGACCTGATGTTTGTTTATACATCTGCCTATCAAAAACAAAAAATGTATTCGATAAGCAGTGTTCAATCAAAACCACAGCAAAATTAGGCAACTGAATATTTTTTAAAACTTGAATCGCTTCATTTACAGGTACACTAGTAAAAAGTGAAACAATGTCAAAACTTACCAAAATATCATTCTTAGTCAATTTAATATCCCGGATAAGCTCAAGAAAATGATTAGCATCTTTAACATATGATGACATCATTGTTAAATGCGGCTGTAAAAAAGAAGTCAAAAAACGAGCTAGTGTCTGTGTAGGTGAACCAACTGCACAGACCCTAGCTCGTTTTTTGACTTCTTTTTTACAGCCGCATTTAACAACGATGTCATCATATGTTAAAGATGCTAATCATTTTCTTGAGCTTATCCGGGATATTAAATTGACTAAGAATGATATTTTGGTAAGTTTTGACATCGTTTCACTTTTTACTAGTGTACCTGTAAATGAAGCGATTCAAGTTTTAAAAAATATTCAGTTGCCTAATTTTGCTGTGGTTTTGATTGAACACTGCTTATTGAATACATTTTTTGTTTTTGATGGGCAGATGTATAAACAAACATCAGGTCTAGCTATGGGTTCACCAATTTCTCCAGCATTAGCTTCTATTTTTATGGAGGATTTGGAAAATAAAATTTTGACTTTAGCAGTTAAAAACCATCTATATGGCTGAGGTATGTTGATGATACCTTTGTTATTTGGCCTCATGGTAAGCATGCTCTTGATGACTTTTTTAATTTTTTAAACTCTCTTCACAACAATATTAAATTTACCATGGAAATAGAAAATAATAATCAATTACCTTTTTTAGATGTTTTGATTGAAAGAAGGGAAGATGGTTCTTTATCCCATGGTATATATAAAAAACCAACACACACTGGGGGATATCTGCATTTTTCCTCTCATCACCATCCTGCACAACTATTTTCAGTGGCAAAGACATTATTGGATAGAACAAAGAGACTTTCTGATGATAGCCATTTTCACCAGGACCTTTTTGCTACTAATAAAATGCTTCTTCATACTGGTTTTAATTACAAAATTATTAATAGGGCTTATACATATCAAAAGAAAAAAGATTTTGATACATCAAAAATTAAGACAATTTTGCCATATATTAAAGGAGTAACTGATAGAATTGGTAACATTTTAAAGAATAATAATATTCACACAATTTACACTACTTATAAAAAAATTAGTGAAATATTTCCTCTTCCTAAAGATAAAATTGCTTTGGAGTGTCATGGTGTGTATGAAATTCCATTTAGGGTCTGTCCACATACATATATAGGACAGACTAATTGTAGAATAAATATTAGAAAGGAAGAACACATTCTGGCAGTGAGAGAAAAATCCAATTCATCAGCTATTTATTCTCATATTAAATTAACAAATCATGATATCAATTTTGAAAAAACAAATATTTTAGCAAAAATTGAACAATATGACCAGAGATTGCTAAGAGAAGCTATAGAGATTTTTAAAAGACCCAAGAGCATAAATGAAAGGTGTGAGTTAAAGAAGATTAACAACATTTGGAAGAAACTATTGGAAGAGAAAATAAATTTTAAAACTTCTCAACCAATAGAATTTAAATATGAGAAGAAAGAAAACGATAAAAACGATTTTAAATCTCACATGCATTCTTATGATTTGAGAAAAAGGACGCTCTGAGAAAGGTACTTGATATTGTACTGAAACGTTAGCTTTTTCACTACACGGAAAATCCCGCAAATAGTAATAATAATATGACATCTTTTATCCGTGAAAACATTAGAATTAACACATATATATATATTGCAGGTGTTTGATTAAATACATATTACCTACTACTGACTATTCAAAGGTTTGAAATTATATGGTTAGATATGGTAAGTCATTTTGAAATTTTTTACTCACATATAATATTATAATTTTTATTATTTTAAATCTTCTATCTATATATTTTTTCTCAATTATTTCATACAATTGAAATATCTATATGATTTCATACGAATCTATTGCTGTGCATATACATAACAATAATTGTTACTTACCTACATGAGTACAACCATCTAATTTTCGAAAATTCTTGCCTTCAAAAACAACTACAGTTAAGCGCTCAAGATGATTATTGTAACTTAATGAAATAAGAATTTCACCAATGTCAGAAGTTGACTAAAATGAGAGAAACATAATATATATAATATTTAAATTTAAAAACAGGTATACTGTCTATATTAAACTTAATGTAATTAGAAGGTCTTGAACTCAGACTTTCAAACTCTCTACATCTGTACATTCTATCTTATACAACAGGTACACACACATATGTATATAAAAATTGAAGCTATATATATACATATAAATGCTTCATGCCAATTTATATCTAAATATTTTTAAACTCTGTTATAAAAAATTTTTAATTTTATTTATTAAAAGTTTATAAAAATGGATGCAGTCAAATGAATGTGTGTGTAGAAAGAATCAGAAATGGTTAGCTAAAATGAGATAAATAATTAATAATGTTCAAATGCATAACAGATTCTAGAAAATTCTGGTAAAAAAACAATTAATTAAAATTTAAGCACTTAAACTCATTAATCTTAGATTTTAATAAAATTTGTAAAAGCAGGTTAATTATGAGGCACTGATGGTTTTCTTATTAAAACTTATTAATGAAAAGTAAAGTAATTGTCTTGGTATTATCTATTGAAAGGGTGACATTTACAATGTTTGGTTTTGCAGTAAAAGGGTGTTAATTGATACTTAATTACTGCAATAAATGCAAGTAGGCAAAAGGTATTCAGAATTTGGAAATTTTTCCTAATTAATAAACCAGTACAGAATTAAATTGCAAGTAAGCTGATCAAAATTATTATCAACAGAAATATTTTTAATTAAAACTAATCCAGATGGCATTTGTTGAAAAACAGTATAAATATCTAGGTCAATGTAAAAGCAGTCTTTTTTGAAAATTCTTCAAGCTTGACAAGATTTCCATCCACCAAGTTTTGAAAAACTCATTAATCTTATATCTTCTAGAAGCTGTGTATAATGCTAACCGTCAGTAGAAGTTTGTGTCTGCTTCCTCTTTGCTATCTCAGAAGAGCATGAGTTTGGAATCCTGATGGAGATGGTAAACTGCTGCCCACCTGAAGTCTGCTAACCAGGGTATCTGTGCCAATGTTCCTGTAATCATAAATTAATTAATCCTGCTGACTTGTCATGTCAGAAATAAGCCACTTAGTCAATATACCATTTTCAATAATATGGTAGTCCAAAGAACCAGCCTGTCTTCAGAATTAAGTATTAATATCCTAAAAAAGTGCCATCCAGGGTCAAATGAAGATGAATTGCATTCTGGAGGCTATGCATTGTCATACATTTAAGCTGCTCTTCATATCTTGCCATATTTTTAAATCTTTCATGAAGATAATGATAGCAACATTGAATTCTTGCTATGAGATCTTTGCACTCCTATACAGGTAAAACAATTCATTTGCAGTTGATATTTCCCTTTTGTTTGTATTATTTATTTATTTATTTAGTTATATTTTTCTTTAATATTATGTTTTACTTTAATATTAAACATATATATTAAACTAACCAGGATTTATTAAGAATGATCAAATATATTGTTATATGTGGTCATGCTTAAGTCGTATATATGTTCTGGAGTTAGTATTAAGTGATCAGGTGACAGAGTTATTTTGTAAATGTATTTTTGTTTTTTAAATTCCAAGAATCATCTTTCTCCCCTAAAAATAAAGCTAGTTAATCAAAAGCACAGTGATGCTTTAATCTCCATTTCCTCACCTGGCTCAAAGATTTTGTTCTTCTAAAATATAATCAATCATGTATTTCAATTAAAACTTTACTCTTGCATTTATTGATATTAGAAAACCAGTTTTTTTTATAACAAATATAAAAATAAGTTGAACTAATCTTTAAAAAAATGTTAAAAATAAAAGGGATAAATATATATGTCATTTAATTAATGTTAGCCTCATAAATGTTTCATTATAATCACAGAAATCTTGAGCTACCTATGGATATTACATTTTTAAATATGTGTGAGTACAATCTCTAGGATGGATCTTCAATTAAGTGGGGATTATTTGAATCTTTTATTTGTTTTTTAAAGTATTTTTTATTGGATACACCATTTAGCCTTATTTTAGCCAAATAAAGTAAATTCATGCTTGTTTTTGTTTTGTTCTAATTTCCAAGTTTTCATAATTAAGAATTATTTATTTTTCATTCCTTCTTTAAATAAATTGCATTGCTGGGTTATTTATATATTTTGATTAATTCATATTTTTGTTCCTCAAGCAGTGGATCATTCCTGCTTTGTGGAAATGGATTGGCTGTGTGCGCTCTGATATGGTCATGCCAAAGCAGATGTACCTCTAAAATACATATTCAGACAATCATTGCTATTGTCCTTAATATTATTTTCAGTACAGACAAATTTCCTGCTTGATAGTAATAAATTCATTACTGTTAATAGGTGTTCATTTCCTATTCATATGATTCTTGGATCCAATGAAATTCTTGGGTATGACTTGCCAAGGTAGGCATCCCTCATCTCTGTTTTTATCATTGGATATATCTCCATTTATGCACAATCTAGCACTGCATTCAGTATTTTTAATGTGTTTTTAAAACCTGAAGTAGTAAGCATGTAGTCTTGTCTTCTCAAACACTATTCAACAGGATGTATTTGAAATGACCATATATTTCTTGTTTGTTAAACAATGATTTCCATTAATGTTTGGCAAATGAATTTAAGCAGTTATTTGGTGCAGATAGTTTCTCAATCTCACTTAAATAACTCAATGAGAACAGCTTGTAGATATTCAATGGGGTTCTAATCATACTTTCCTTTAAAAACTTGAAGCTGTATAAATCTAGCTATGTTGCTATTCACCCTTTCATCTTTAATTTTTTCTGAACTACACATCTGTTTCTGTTCTGCTCACTGTACAGTGATGATATATCATAATCAACTTTACTTAGGAGCTTATCCTCTGAACATTCATGTTTATATGCCATATCTATATGATCATCAATATGATTGACAAGAATATTCTTCATCCCTAACACCCTACCTTCTATCATTATAGATATCTTATTATTCATACTTATCTCTTGCTCATCAAAACATTTATGTATCCCTTGTTCTAGAAATTTATTATTATCTTCCACCTAACTGTAAATTTCTTTCTGTTTTTTATTACAATTTTCTAATTCCTGTAAAGACAATTGATAATTATCTAATCTTTCCTTTAAATCATTTAACTCTCCTGGTCTTACTTGCTCAGTACTGTTTAATTCTTCTTGGATACCATTTAAATCATCCTGTGATTTCTTGCATATTTTTTGCAACTTCTTTATTTCATTATCAGCCTTATTATATTTATAACTTTATATTCTACTTTTATGTACTTGTGCATATCTTTCAATTCTATTTTAATATTATTAACTTCTAATTTTGATGCTTTCTGGTCATTTCCAATTACAACTAAATAAAATAAAAAATACTACTAACTCAGCCATGCTTTTCCACTAATGTCAATATATTCTTATTAATTAAATCAATTATAATAAGATTAAATATTTAATGATAATACAAAATCAACTAATCCAACATATCTTTCAACTTTCACCAACTTAAAATACTATAAAGTAAAACCTTCCCATTAGATAACATTAAATTTTATAATATCCAATCATATCGATATATAAAATAAATGATAGATTCCTATTTTATGTTTATTCAAATACAATTGGCAAATCATATCAAATACTCTTCAGTTTAATAAAGCTAAGTTGGTAAAACTTTAGACTATAATTATTAAAACATCTGAAAGATTATTAGTGTTTATTATAATCAAATATTAGTATTAAAATTTAATATCTACACTGAATTTATGACCCACATTAACGAACTTTAAATATAATTAAAGCAAATCGCTCTAATTATTATTCCTAACTCTATAACTAAATGAGATTACAATCTTTATAGCTGTATATTGATTTAATATAATATTTATTTTAATCAACAATGATTTAAAATAAAATATGCGAACATTTAATTGCAATTACGTTTACTCATCTTCAATAATTATCACATTTGTATCTTTATTAAATAAGTGGATTAATTCATGTATAATTTCCATCCTAACATAACTGTTATCTGTTACTAATATAATAATAACAATAAGCTTTTATTTACTTATTAAATATTTAAGAATGTTAAATGATCGAACTTCACGTATAAAATGCTAAGACTACACTGTATATTTATGTAACATAAAATGTTGTAATACATATGCATTTATATCTTAAAAAAACAACAACATATATTTAACTTATTATCACCGCTGTTAATAAACTTTTTAACAACCGCAATAGAAAATCTCTTTTTTAAATATATATATATTGCCAATTATAATGTTCTTTTCATTAAATCCAATCACCTTATATACTCTACTTCTTTTTGACTAATAAAGATGTGAATATGTATATATGATTGATAAAAAGAAATAAAGTATTTAAAAAGAAAAGAGAGTATACAAAGTGATTGGATTCAATGAAAAGAATATTGTAACTTTATCTTCATATAAAAATATACTAAAAATAAAAATATACTAAAAATGAATCTATCTCTTCGTTCATGTTGTTGTAAGAGAATAAAATAAAAATACATACTTGAGATCAATTTATAATCGAAGAATAAGAAGATATATATGTTTTAAATTAAAATAATACTTACTAAGTTATGAAATATAAATTTGAATTTAGAAAAAACATAACTCTCATATTTTAAGCATGTAAATTAAATTTCTACTTAATTTAAATTATACTGTCGTTTATATCCTATTATAACGATCGAAATGAAAGTGAAGATCGAATCTAACCGCAAACTACGATATCTGCTCTACAAGGCGCCATCTAGACATTTAAACCTAGAAAAATTGATAGAGTAGGCAGATACGCGCTGTTAAGATTCCACTTTATTTAAATATTCAGATCGTTAGCCCAAGTCACTAGCTGAGTGGAGTAGCAGAGATAATAAAATATAAATTTTATATCTTAAATATAAAAGAATAAAAGCCACTGCCAGAAATTAACACATAAAAATATTTATTTACGCACATATAAAATAACATTTAAATTTTGAGGAATAAATTCAACATTTTGATTTTTCTATTAATCTTTAGTTTTACATTTAAGTACATTACAACCATGAGTTTAATATTTATTTAGTGAGTCAAATATGAATAGACTACATAGATCTGCATTTGAAAAGAAAATATTCTTCCCTGATTTAACCTTAGGCAACAAATTTCGCAATCAAACCGGCGCCAATCCATCTGATACATTTATGTATTCAATGTAGCATGAAAATACGACAACACAAAATACTATACTTTCATGAATGTACATCTGAACAGCAAGTAGAATTAGAGAAAAAATTGTCTCTCTACCAACCAGGAATGCGACATCTGTTGGCGAGTAGAACAATAAACATAAAACTCCATAGGAATGGACTGCGGTCCTTTGCCTTCTTACAAACCCATTCATAGGCAAACAGAAGGTGTGTGGCATATATATATAATCCTGCCCATAGCGGATCTCATACTACATCTACAATTACACAAATATATCCAATCCATTGAACCAATTCAACTATGAAATGAATAACCTAAGATTACCCTCCCTTAATATAACTTTACAAAACTATATAGCCATTCACACCCGACTTAAATTTAACATTTAAATACGTTCGCACAGATTATTTTTATAAATTTGTTTTTAAAATGTTGAGTATAGATCAGCTGCACAGATTCCACGATCAAAAACATCCAAATTAAACACAATCGATCAAAATACAAAATCATCGATAACGTCAATTGCAAAAGGGAATACACAAGGCCCCATGGCATTCATTGTAAGATGCCTGCATTAACATCATTGACCTATATATTATAATCAAATGTGAAAACTTCAACATAATCAACCGCTAACGAATCTATGCAATGTCTATACCCAACCTAAATTTCATCATTTAAAATTTAAACAATAAATAATTTATACAATAAGAAAAAAAAAATGGAAATGATTTTTATCAATCGGAAAACATATAAAATTAAACATTATTAATTTGATTTTAACCTTAAAAAAGTCAGATAGAAGTTCATAAGCTTGAACGAAAGTTCTTAATTATTTTTAAATTTAGAGTTCATGTCAATATAGCCTACGGTAGAAGAGTCCAGGATTCTGCTTCTAATTCCCGCAATGCCTCCATTGGAAGATAATGTTCTGGAGATGGCAATAGCTGGTTCAAGGTATCACAGTCCTTTCACTTTTCCTTTTTTTTTATAGAGAGTGTGGTATGTGCGTCCTACCACATCTCTCAAACACAAAACGCTGGAACTGTCAGAAAAAACTGTATTTCCCTTTTTATATTATCCATACAGATTCAATCAACAAAACGTCACTAATCCATCACTTTCATTAGGGTCCGAGCCAAGGCTTGGTGCTTCCATTGGTCAAGCTAATTTCTCTTCATTTTCTTATCTATCTTTCATCAGATCATTTTAATTATACAAGAGCCCAAGGCTAGCTTGCTTTTCAAACAATCATTTCCATTTACAGATTAGAAGAATTAATTAATACCTGTTTTTATTTTTAAATCTTGTACTTTTTCTTATAAAAAGTACGTTCAAATACTTATTTATTTGTTGTTTTTTTTTTTTTTTTAAAATATTTTTAAAGTTTGGCATCTGTGCAAATGTATATACGTTTAACAAACATTTTACTTTTAGCGTTTAATTTTTTTACTTTTATTTGCGAACTTTTAAGTTTTTATTTTAAATTAATGTAACGACATATTTATATATCATTACACTATATAATTATATATACAAAAAATCTAATGATAATGATCAATTGTTCTCAGCTACATTTCCAAAATAGTATCATAGTTGTAAGGTCTATATCTTAAAACACAATCCAAGGATGTTTTGTTATTCCAGAAAAAAAGTAGAAATGTCATGAAAAACTATTAGATTTGATGGACATTTTATTAATTCCAATATTTTCCAAATATCCAAATTATTTTTTCATTTCGTAGGCATTTGATCTATGACATTATCAGTGTTAAAAACACTAATTTATATCCATGATGATATAATGTAAATATTCTTTCCTTTAACAAGTATTTGCTTCATAAAACATTACAAGTGAACAGATGCTAGTTTCATCCATGACAGTGCTATGGAAATTGAACCAATTTCTATCCTGTGTGGAATTAATCCATCGATCTCATAAAATTATCTTAATCTTTGTGTACATTTTATGTTGTTAGCACTTAGAGTTCATCATTGAAAAGTAGATAATATGCTTTTCTAAAAAGCAAAAAAATATTCAGATAGTTTTTAAATGCTACAAATTAATTTTCATTCTTTTAATAAATTGTCATCTCTCACAAATTCCCAGCAATCCACTCCAATTAATAAATAAATACTATTGCTTTTACCCCATCATTCTATCCAGTTAATAATCACATACTTTTAAAAACAAATAAAAAATTACATGGTAGAATTTAGTTATGCTCTATTCAAGCTAAGATAGGAGAGAATGAGTTTAACTGTTTACTTCTGTTTATAATTTTTTTAATTGATGTCAGAAAAAACTATAGCAACACTCCATATTAACTTTTTGGTCAATTCCAGCCAGCTTTCCATAGGTAAAAATCTTATTACATAATAACAATGACAAATAAAAAAATACACACTATTTACGTTTTCATTCCAACATAAATTAAGCAATTAAGAATACATTCTTTTATACTACAATGAAAATATACTTTTTAAACATATTTTTCAATACAATATTACACTAATAAAGTAACAAACATAATTGAGACATTAAATATTTAATTGTTTTATTTGTAATCTGCTATTGTGAATGCAATAAGGAAAATGCATATAATAAAGAAAGAATAATAATTTCATCAATGCTATAAACTTTATTATTTACACATCCATTTTTAAAATGAATAAAATCAATTCACAATATTTTACAAACTATTATAATATTTAAACAGCATTAAGCTGTTGCACATGCGCTTTGAAGATTTTAACTATAAATGAATGAATACTAACACTTCAACCACATGATAAAGTCTTTGGAAAAATCTTCAAAGCGCATGTACAACAGCTTAATGCTGTTTAAATATTACAGTTTATAAACATCGGTCTATATAAAAATAAAATGATTTATTTACAAACTATTATAATAAATGTTTGTTTTTCCAATATTAGTGTTGTCATAGCAACATATTCCAACACTCTCCAGGTTAATATATTCATTATTAAAATCAAATCAACAAAAAAAAAAAACTTTTTTTTACTTTTTACAGTTAACATTAAACCACATGTTAAAATTTATTTTAAATTTCAGTAGATATAATATATATATATATTATTCATCAATGTCTGTATTCTAATTATAATAAAATATATATAATTCTTCAAAAAACAATACAATAATTAATACAGTAAACAATATTTTAAAAACAAATATCTACTATAATTTAATAGAAGTACTTTCAACTATCTAAGTAATCATTATCAACTATATTCAAATTCTATTACAAAAATCACTATAAATGTATACAAAAACAATTATGTCATACATCAATTTTCCCACAATTCATTAATTTTTATATTGGCAGCCTGTCTACTTATCAAATGTTGCTTTCCATTTTTTATTAACATAGCTTCTTTAATTTTACGTTTATTATTATTTCTTTCAATACACAAAATCTTAACTTTATTAATATCAAAATCAAAACCATAATTACATGTAACATTATGATCAAAAATACTTTTTATTTAGGGATAATAAGTTATGTAAATATAATTCTGATAAAATAAGTAATATAAATGTATTTACTATGGATTTATTAAATATTGAATATAATCATAAATTAATTTATAATATTGTAAGTTTAATAATAATTGTAATATTTTAAGTACCATAGATATTGATAAAATGAAATATATTTGGATATCAATACCATTTATTTGTAATGAGTAAGTGAAATTTATAAGACAGATATATAAAAATATATGTAGATTCACATTTTATACTATTCATAATTTAAATAGATTCATAAATAATTCAAAAAATAGATATAGTATTTTAAATCAAAGTCGTGCAATATATCTGTGTGTATGTGGAAAAGGATATATAGGGCAACATTGGAGAAAAGATCAAAGGAGCATTTGTTGTTATATAAACGAGTGCAAAAATCAAGACAAGAGAGTGTTAGAAATGATGACATATCAGGTGTTCAGTATTTTTTGATCATAATGTTACATGTAATTATGGTTTTGAATTTGATTTTAATAAAGTTAAAATTTTGTGTATTGAAATAAATAATAATAAACATAAAATTAATGAAGCTATGTTAATAAAAAATGGAAAGCAACATTTGATAAATAGACAGGCTGCTAATATAAAAATTAATGAACTGTGGGAAAATTGATGTATGACATAATTGTTTTTGTATACAATTATAATGATTTTTGTAATAGAATTTGAATATAATTGATAATGATTACTTAGATAGTTGAAAGTACTTCTATTAAATTATAGTAGATATTTGTTTTTAAAATATTGTTTACTGTATTAATTATTGTATTGTTTTTCAAAGAATTAAATATATATGTATATCCATATATAAAAAGATATTTGATGCTACTTCTAGTACATATAGTATTTCCTACCTTCAGTCAT
This sequence comes from Epiperipatus broadwayi, assembly GCA_028023455.1. Taxonomy (NCBI): domain Eukaryota; kingdom Metazoa; phylum Onychophora; class Udeonychophora; order Euonychophora; family Peripatidae; genus Epiperipatus; species Epiperipatus broadwayi. Next base: position 5,723,296 of record JAQFVV010012429.1, on the reverse strand, counting down.
TTCAGTTGGAATAAAGTTTCATCATTGTGAGCCTTTAGGAACTAAAAAATGCTATGACAGAATAAACTTTGCTAAAGACAATACAGTTTCAGTAGAATGAAAATCCTTAGTTACAATCTTTGCTTAAGACAATACAAACCCTAATAAGTTTCAGCTTGGCAATGATTATATATTTTGGCAGCTTTATTTAAGGATATCCTGCCTGCCAATGAATTGAAAGGGATCTAGAAAAGCTGGTATAAATATGGTCTGTCTCATGCAGACTATTGAGCAGATATTCCTTGCAGGTTTACCATGAAAAGCAGTATAAATATTTGTAATATAATCAACTATCAGTTCTGGTAAATCAGGAGAAAAGAATAGTAATATGCTAAGTATTTTCAATCCATTTTTTTCTAAATAAAGATATATAGAATATAAAATATTTAAGATTAAAATGAAAAACAGTACTTGTAGCTAATGATCTATTAATATTAAAATAGTTTCTCATAATAAAAGTAATTTTTAAGAAGAAGAAAGTTTAAAGAACACATACATAACTACAAGTATTTTTTAAAGTTAGGTCAACCATTGAATATCAATAAAAGACTAAATTTGATCTGACCAATAATACCTGTGCATAGTTTATTAATGTATATGGAGCAATGCTATTAATTAAGACTGAATTTTTTTTTTTTGAAAATATTAATGCAAACTTAGTCAAAAATTGTAGGAAATAATAATAGTGTTGTAAACTTAAATGGATGGTTGACTTTGAATTTTTGTCTAACATATTGATTGATTTTGCAAAAACTTTAGGATGAAAAATTGCTAAAAAGCACTTGAATATCAATAGCATCTAATAAACTACATTATAGCTTGAAATCAGATTACCAAAAAAATGTTTCATATTATATGTGGAATGTCAAGTACCAATTATTGGACAGATCATTAAAAAAATAAATTTTATTCCATACAATATTTATTCTTTAGAAATATTTACTACCTACGTAAATTTCAACAGTTATTAAACAAAAAATTACTAATAGTGACTTTTAGTATTAAAATTTTACCGGGACAAAGAATTCTCTTATGTAGAATGTTATCAATAGTTGAGTTCACTAAGGAAAAAAATATAACTAGTTCTCAGACAAAGATACTATTATTAGTAACTTATTAAAAAGATGTAGGACATTTTTTATAAGAAAAATAACAGAGTATATATGAAGGTTCATAACAAATATAAAAATTTAAAGAAAGAAATTCAACAATCGACAAAAAGGCTGTAAAATATCAGTGAACTAAATTGCTTATCATTACTGTATCCACTGACAAAATATCATAATAGCATTTTGTATTCTGCACATTACAAATTATCTTTTAATGCTAGTTCCTTTATTCAACATGGATTTACTTTCCATTTTAATTTTAACTTCATGCATTATCTTATTTTTTAATGTTTTTTTTTTTCATATCTGTCTATGATTTCCAATTCATTTTTAGTCTACCATATAATGCTAAATTGTCCAAGCACTTTACTACTGTTATACAATGCTTTATTTATCACCCTTTCTTTACCATTTATATGCCCTAGCAATCTTCTTCAGAACTTTATATCTCTTAACCTCAACTGTTAGGAGATATAAAGTTCTGAAGAAGATTGCTGGGGCAATCAAAACTGTAAACTGTAAGAAAGGGTGGTAAATAAAGCATTGTGTAACAATAGTAAAGTGCTTGGACAATTTACTATTATATGGTATACATTTGGCAATGCAATAAGAAAGAGTAGTTATCACTTTTAGTCTCTTTGTCCAAATTCAGATCTCTATTTATCTTACATCAACAGACTATTTTCAAGAATGATGCTTCAGTTATGTTTCTGTCTCCACATCAGCTGTTATTTTTTAGAAATATGCTGCTCAATCCAATTTTTGCACTGGGATTTTTATCACTTTGTGTAACTTAGATGGCTTTTTAAAATAATCTCTTTACTATCTTTGTTTTTGTAATAGTTTTAACAAGGCTGTAAACCTTAGCAATGAGTGTCTGAAAAAATCGTCACTAGGGACCTCTGTAGGTCTTTAAAACACATGCTTACGCTATGAAGAAAAGAGAGAATATCTTTGTTTTTATATATGTATTTGGATATATTAATCTTCAATTTTGGACTTTTGCTTTTATTATCCTTATTCTCATACTATACATTTTTTATTTTTATTTTATCCATTTATTTATTGTGACTGTTGTTAATAAGTGGTCTTTTATTTTTCAATATACTTTTTGCCTAAAATTAATCTTTGTTTGCAACAGGATTTCTCTCCTTTGACTGTTTTCCACACCTCCTTAATATATCATCATACTTTGATTCTTTTTAGCTTTGTCTCAACATACAAGTATATGTTTCATTATATGTCATTCAAAAATAAACTCTCTTGGGCATTATCATTTACTCTGCTTCCCATTTTAGTATTTTTATTTGAATGTTATTAAACCCAACTCAGTTATAAATCGTCTTATGGGGGGTTTTCCCCTTGACATGTCTTATATTGCTATGTCACATAAATAACATAATTTTGTATAACTGTTAGAAACAAAAAAGAGATGCATTAAAGGAAGTTTGCTTTCAACACAAGCTTTAATTTCCCTTATTTGTTTGATTAATTACTTTAAATTGATTATAAACTCTTTCTTATTAAACCTTATGATCAGTGAATCTAATAAAAATAAAATATTTTACTTTTTTTTTCATAAAAAATGTATTGAAACATATTAAATTTATATTTGGGACTCATTAAGATATTTTTAATGCTTATTCGTGTTTTATTTTGTTAAAGCCAATAGCAAATTTATTATGTAAACCATTTTAATATAAAGTAGGCAACCATCTATTTTATTTCATAGATTTTCCCCTTATTTGATCCACAAGAAAACAAAATAATGTGTTAACCTCGATAATATACATACTACAATATATCATAAAATTTAAGTTATTAAAGAGAGAACATTTTTAGAATTACAATTGTGAGAAAAAAAATTAAATGTCCAAATGATTTTTTTTCTTTTCCCTTAACAGAGTTCTATTAATGTTAATAAATTATTTCCTTTCAAAACAAAAATTTATAAATAAATATGGTAGCTCTCTGTAGCTTCCAATTCTTATTAGAGTTTTAAGTGATTTTTTAAATAACAATACATAAAATCATCTTTTAACCAAAACCATAATTTTATATTGTGTAGACAATTATTACATTGAGTTTCTCATGCACAGTAGATTTTAATTTTTGTTTTCTGGAAATTATTATAACAGTTTTCAATCTTTTAAACCAAAATTAATAAAACTTTTTATTTTCAAAAATAAAAGTAGGTTATTTTAAAGATATTTTTTCCCCAATAAAATATTTGTCAAGGCTGTCATAAAATAGAATTATATATTTATAATATAATTATATATTTGAATATTGTACTGCAGGACAGTCGAAACTGTTAGTTTTGATATAAATAAAGAGTATTGATAAAGTGTTTAAGAAAGTTGTAAATGGTATGATACATTGATCAAAGCTGAGTACTTACAGTCAATTCAGACATGATTTCTGTTTTAAGTGACTCATATTTTAGTTTCCATTTGGTTTTGATGATTTTAAACTAGTATGTAGATTTACTTCTTCACAATGAAAATAGCTTTAGTTTATAACTGTCAATACTATAAATCATACATAAATCATTATCAACTAAATAAAAAAAACATGTTTTTTTTTTATGGTCTAACAACACAACCGGCTTCATTAACCATAATCAAAACTTAAAACCGGATAATTAGAAAATGCCTTTTAAATGTTATTACACTTTTTAAAAATGTATTAGGAATTAAAAATTTCTTTATCTTGAGTCTCAACAATTAGTCACATGTCGCATGACCTAATTTAATAAGCTTGTATTTACAAATGTTATATATAGAGTTCACAAAACAAGCTCTTAACAAGTTTTGTAGATCTCACTGAGGACCGGTAGGAGATTGGGGAAATTTTACAAAGCTTGTTAAGAGCTTGTTTTGTGAGCTCAATATGTAACAATAGATTCAGGATTATTAATTAATTTTTTTTGACAGTTGTTTTTAATCAAAATAACTTTTAAAAAAAAAAAAAAAAATGTCTTAACAGATTTCTTTTTTTTTTTTTACCTTTTTATCTTAAGTCAAACAGAACCTGATTCCTAAATAATAATAATAATTTTAAAAGTGAACATAGTTTAAGATTTGCATATTAAAGTTACAAAACATTGTACTTTATTTATTCATCTTAAATACTTTAAATGATCAAATTTCAATATCAAAATTTGTTCATAATGTTGCCTTTTAGATATAAACTTTAAAATAATGAATTTAAAACAAAATTGAAGCAGACAATTCTCATTAAATAAAAAAAAATATTTAATACATTGACTCAGCTTACATTGCTAATTGGAATTTTATCAAGATATTTCTTGTTTTAGATTATTTTGTAAATATATATATATATAAAAGGAGGATTTTAGTAAGTTTAATCATTTTTATGTAAATGTATGTATTTTAATAATTATAGGCAGTCTTCAACATAAATAGTTTACTATTTTGTACAAAGGGCAACAGAAAAAGACAGCATAATTTGAAATTTTTTATCAAGGAAAAAAAGAATACAATTCAAGTATCTCTTGATAAGCTTATAAAGAAAACACCAGATACTAACCAAGAAAGTGTTATTTATGTATATGTGAATACACTTCATTAAAATATAAATATTTTAAAAACCCTTTTTGATGTTTTTTTAGATTGTTCTACTTTCATAGATTTCAACTTTCATACATATTTCAGGAACCAGTTAGGGATGAAAATCAAGAACTGCCTGTATATTTAATGTAATGTAAACCCATTTGGTGGAGTTGCAGTAGAATAGCTGGCCATAATGAGGCTATTATATAAAGGAAAGGGTAAGGATCATAGAAAGTTAAATAATTATAGATCAGTAGTGGTAACATCAGTGCTATGTAAAATTTTCTCATATATGATGGCTGGAAATGGATGGAAGAAAATATAATGGGAGGAATGCTAAAAGGTTTTCCATCAGATAGGTATATAGGAGATAATTTAATTGTAGTTACACACCTTATGGCTATGAGTAGGTATATAGGTAAATAGTTATATATGGTTTTTATCAATATAGAGATAGCATATGATAGAGTAAATAGAAATTAATTATGGGGAGTTTAGTAAATTTGGGAATGAATGGAGCTTTAATGGATATTATTAAGAAATTATATGAAAATAATTAATTACTCTACATATCAATTAGGGAATATAGAATCAGTTAAAGTTAAAAATGAGATGGAACTAAGGCAAGGATGCCCTATGTCACCTATTGTGTTTTTGTTGTATTTGCGAAAAATGAAAGAGCAATAGAAAGACCACAAAGAAGGGTAGAGATACCATTAATAGGTGGCAAGAGAGTATATACATTGTCGGGTCTTTTATTTGCAGATGATGTCTTTTTGTGTGCAGAAAGAAGAAAAGATATGGAAGTTGTGCTGAGGACATGCACAGGAGTGGATAAAGAGATGGAGATTAAATTTAGTGAAGAAAAATCAAAAGTAATGATGATTAATACTAAGGAATGAGAAGACAAAGAATTTTTATTGGGGGATATAAAGTTAAGTGTGGTGAATAGATATAACTATTTGGGAATCATCTTAAGTAATCAGAAAAATTGCTTGGATGAATGGGAGAAAAAACTGATAAGTGAAGCAAAGAAAAAAAAAGGATTGATAAAGAAATTAACATTGTTCTCATACAATAAGTATGATGTAGCTAGAATTATATGGAAGGGAGTGGGAGTAGCAGGGTTAACATATGGTAATGATGCATTATGTGTAGTAAAGGAGTATTAGATTACTTAGAAAAAGTAAAAATAGAAGTAGGAAGATATGCATTAGATGCAGATGTGTGGACAGCAAAGGATGCAATTCAAGGAGAAATGGGCTGGTCAAGTTTTTATGAGAGATGTAAAAAACAAAATGAAAATGTTCAGTAGATTGCAGTTTATGGATAATAAAAAAATAGTCAAAATAGTATTTAATTGGGTTATGAGTAAAGGGCAGGCAATAAGATTGGTGAAAAAGCTTGTATGGTATAAAGAAGATTTAGATAAAGAATTTATGTCAATATACTTATACAAAAGGTGGGGTGATTGTATTAAGAGAATTGTTGAGTGTTATAGTGTTAAAGAATGGGATAGAAGAATATATGCATTAATAAAGAATAGGGAGTTGGAGAGATGGAGAACTAGTATGGAGAGTAAAAAGATTTTAAATATATATAGAAGTAAATAGAATATTGGGTGCAAGTTAATCTGATAATAGCAACAAAAGTAGTTTACTGTTTAAGACTCGAATGGGATCTTTAGCAACAAAGGAATTTACACATAATTGGAAAAATGTGGGTGATTTAGTCTGAAAGTTGTGTAATGAAGACATAGAAAATATTAGGTATCTGTTAATTGAATGTAAATGTCTGAAAGCAGAAAGAGTACAAATAATGAAGTTGTGGAAGAATAAATATAAACAAAGTGATTATACAGGAAGTGGGTTATTGGTTTTTATGCTGGGTTTTGGGAAAAGATGAGAGAGATTTAGATATAAAGGCCATGACGTTGACAAAGATTACATTGTAGAAATGGGATGAAGCAGGATAGAGAAGAATATGGGAAAACTTAGGGTAGGAAATGAAAATGGAAGTTAAGTGGCTAACAGATTTCTCTGGGCATACTTGCTGAGAGATTCCTGACTCCATATAAGGAGAAGTCATAGTGCACCACATCACATTACATGTGATTTTATAAAAAGAAAGCATCTTGATAAGTTCCAATAAACAATGAAAATCATATTGATGTATTAAATATATATATATTTATAGAGAGTTGTCTGTTCAAATTTTATTTTTAAATAGATTATTTTAAACTTTGTTTATTATATAAATGTTTAGAACATTTAGACTTCCACATGTACATACAAATAATTTATTTTTAAAATCTTTTCTAAAATATAACATTAAAATATATCAATAAAGACATCTGAAAAAATAAATGACTACCTGGCTGGATATTTTATCCTAAACCAGCATTCATCAGTTAGTTCAAGTTATAACTTTTACATATGTTTTCATCATTTGTTCAGTATTTATATATTCTGAAATTACTACAATTTGATTGATAAGTTCAAACTTACTGCATTCACAACTTTGACACTAACCACTAGATATAAATATATTAATCATTATTACTAATAACTTTTCAACTAGATATAGAATTTAAATTTTAGTTTAAAATTAATATATTCCCTTTGTAATTATATATAAATTCAACTTCATTTCTCTTTTTCCATGTACAATATCTTTTTAAGATAAATTTAAAACCAACACTACACATTATATTCTTGAAGCATATAAATGAAAGACATCTAAAAAAGATTATTGATTAATAATCATTAATATATTCATCTGAAGTGATTCCTATCGAAGTAGTGAATGCTGAAACCCTTGCAATCTTGGATTACAAATTGTTATTAAATTTCATTAACTGTAAATAGACTATTTTCTCAATCCCTTCTTTTATGACATAAAATAATTCGCCGATTGTTTTGTTCCTTTTTTGTTGCTTATGACTGACTATGAATCTTATAAAGTATCCATGTCAATATATATGCTATACAAATGAATTATAGAAAATTTCAGAAGATTAATAAAAAATAAAAATATTCAGTTTTATTTTTTAAATCGAACAATTGCTAATGAAAAAAGTTGGACTTTGGAGCCACTTTGTAGATTATAAAGTTTTTTCAGAAACTAAGGCATACAAATATTTAAAAAAGCTGAGGAAAAATAATGCTTAGATTCGGAATTATAATTGTAATTAATTTTCTATTTATATGTTTTTATTTGCTTTTTTTAAATTTCATTTACAAATTTATAGTTATTATATATATATACACCGTTCTTTTATTTTACTGATGACAATTTATTTGTCAAGTCTATAAACTTATTTTGAAGTAACACCCACGCATATATATATATACTATAAACTCCTTTATGAATTTATTACGCTTAAATGGAATTCAATTTTAAAATCTCCAGATAATCACAGATGTCAAAAACATACTAGAGCTGATATTATAATCTTACTTTCACAAATCCATAGGAGAAAAAAAATCCTGACAAAATTAATTTATTTAAGCTGTTGCTTTATTTAATCAGAATATAATTATAAAATATAAAATCGCTAATTCAAGCGTATTTATTTATCTATCAATTTATATACGTATATAATAAATTTATTTCCATGCCAGAAATAAATGAAAGTACTTTTTTTTTTCCTTCAGAGTGAACTTCGATTAATTGTTTGTTATCTTTTATAACACACCAAATTTTTATTTATAAACTTCTATTTGTAATATAGGGCATTTAAACACAGACGTTCAAGTTCCCTTTAGCTATCAATTCTACTCATACGACCGATACACATAACCACACCCATGTGCAAAAGATAAATGATCTCCAATATATATATATTCCGTGCTGAACCAGCACTCATCAGTTGGTCCAGATCATCATTTCCAATACATATGTAATCAGTGCTCAGTTTATATTAGAATAGAAAATCTTCAAACTTTAATGGACAGACTTCAATCTACTCCATGCACGAACTCTTCAGTCATCCATACCATTGAAAATCTAATGATGGAATGCTCAAATCCCTGATTAATGCCAACATTATTGTCATGCCCATGTTGACTTTAAGTCAATCTGACCCCTCATGTACAGGAACTTAAACCATTCAATATATAGAAGAGGCATGAGCAGAATATAGGCTGAATTTGTAATATTTAAATACAAATATAACTAATATACTTTGAGTTGAGATGTAATATAGGGGATTTCAACAAAGACTTTCAAGCTCCCTTCAGCTATCGACTCCATCTGATACAACTGATACACATTAATGAAAAATGTGAAAAAGATAAATGATCTCCACTATATTTATTTCGTGCAGATCCAGCACTCACAACTTGGTCCAATTCATCATCACCAACACATATATATATATAATCAGTGCTCAGTTAATATTAAGATAGAAAATAATCAAACTTTAATGTGTTAGAGATAATAATCTGGACCAACTGATGAGTGCAGGTTCAGAACAAAATATGTATATTGGAGATCATTTATCTTTTTCACATGTATGTGGTCATGTGTATCAGTTGTATGAAATAGAGTGAATAGCTGAATGAAGCTTGAATGTTTGTATTCAAATCCCCTATATTATTACACCTAAACTCAAAAGTATATTAATTATACTTGTATTTAAATATTAAACTTCTATTCTATAAAAAAAGAAAAATGGAATTTCAACTTATCACTTTTTTACTTTAAATTAAAAATAATAATAATATATTACTAAGCATTTTATATGTATCATTTTCACTATTTCAAATAACTAATAAGACTATAAGTCTCAATATATAGTAGTATTTATATATACAAAGCAAATAGCAACTTTTCCAATTGCCATTTATATCTTTAAGCAGTTTTTTTTGTTGTTAGAAAACTCATCTAATAATAAATGATCATTTATATCTGCAACTCATTTTCTAATAGAGATGGCTATTCTGACAAGTATCACTAATATAAATATATTTTAAATTGACATCTGATATAAACATAGCATTTTTGTTAGGTTTTCCAAAAAATATGGATATGCATTGATATGTATAAGCTTAGAAATATATGTATTTATTAATAACTACATCTATTTTTAATTTTACATATATATAATGATTTATAATAATTACACGAAGACTCATATAATTCAAATAGATAATATCTTATATATTAAAAGTTTGTCGGTTAAAATATGAATGCAGAAAGAAGTTTGCTATTAACTGAAAAAAGGCTCTTTGATTCCTCTTGGAAGCCTTAAAGGAACCGAGCAGAGCAAATTCCTAATGTCCACTCCATATGTTCTTGTCATTGCAGCTGTTATTACTATATGATTATTCATATAGTATACGAACATGGATTGACTGCTCACCAACACACATTAGCCAGAGTGGTGAGTTTATTGGCTTTTTACCTCTGAGTTTAAGATCAAGAAACACCATAGTCTTTCTTCTCAGTTGCCTGCAGAATGAATGTATGTGTAAATGATAAATATTTTCCCAATAAATACATACAATCATGACAGACAAAAATAAATCATGACCCTTATTGTCATGAGTCTGTAAAGTCACCAACCAAGACAGAGGTTGTTGGTCAAAGGCAGAGGGTGCTAAGAATCCTCTGATTGTGGACACAGGCTGCCATTTGATGATGACTTTTTATTTAGATACTTACAACTGCAGATCACTTTCAAGTGAAGGAAGATTGCAAGAATTAGAACAACTGTCTTATATTAAATGGGACATTATTGGACTTTGTAAAGTTAGAAAAAAAAGGTGAAGAGACAATTGATTTAAAAAGTGGACATGTACTCCACTATAACAGTAATATATGTGGAGTAGGATTCATTATAAGTAAAAAGTGGAAGATTAACATTGTGTAGATTGATGGTATATTGGACAGAGTGGCAATATTAGTTATACAACTTATTAGACATACCAAATGCAGATAATTCAGGTTTATTCTCCAAGAAGTTCTCATAGTGATGGAGTAGTAGAAGATTTTTATATGAATGCACAAAAAGCTTTTGATAAGAATAAATAACATTTTAAAATTATTATGGGTGACATTAATGCTAGAATTGGTAAACAAATGAAAGATAAAAGTGCTGTAGGTAGTTTTGGTTATGGTAATAGAAATGTGAGACGACAAAGACTTGTGTAGTTTGCAAAAAAAGAAAAACCTTATATTATGAATTCTTTTTTTTTTTGAGAAAAATATTAAAAGGAAATGGACATGGAAGCATCCAAATGAAAGTACAGCAGAATTGGATTATATTTTGACTAACAGAAAATACATAATTCAAGATTGTAATGTTCTTAATAAATTTAACATGGGAAGTGATCATCGATTAGTAAGATATAAAATATGGGTTAAAGCAAAACTAGAGAGACAAAAAATTATTAAGAAAAACAATATTTACAGTTGATATTTCTAATTTTCAGAAACACTCTAATGAATTTAAATTAGAACTTACAAATAGGTTTCAAGTATTAGTAGATTTTGAACATGATTCAGATTTGAACGAAATTAATAAGAAAATAACTGATATATTTTTAAAAACTGTGACAAAGATAGCTCATAGGAAAAAGCAACAATTGACCAATAAAATTTCTATTGAGACTAGAGAATTTATGAAGTAAAAAAGGAATATGAAGATATACAAAAATGATGCATTAAAAAAATTGAATACCTTGAATGCTGTAAAATGATGCAGAAAAGAGTTAAAAATGATATAAGAAAGTATAACTGTGAACTAGCAAGGAAAGCTGTAGAAGAGAATTAAAGTCTCAAGAGTGTAAAACAACATTTTGGTATTGGTAGGAAATTTATATTTGCAATAAGAAAAAAGATAGAACTATTACTAAAAAGAGAGATGACATCATGAAATAGGTAGAAGACTTCTATCAAGAATTATGTAGTAATAAAGAACAAGTACCTCCTATATCTATTATATCTTCCAAATTGCCCAGAATTTTAAATGGAGAAGTGAGATATGCAATTAAATTTATGAAGAAAGGAAAGGCTCCCAGTAATGATGGAATTATAATTGATATATTAAAAGAAGCAGGTGAAGAAATGGAATTTTTTTTAGCAAAGTTTTATACCAAATGACTAAATGATAAAGATGTACCAGATGATTGGAAGAATGCAGTATTAATATTAATATTTAAAAAAATGATAAAGAAGATATTAGAAATTACAGACCTATCAGCCTTTTATCAGTTTTATACAAAATTTTTACCAAGATAATTACAACTCATCTACAGAGAACATTGGATTTCCACCAACCAAGAGAACAAGCTGGATTTAAAAGTGGTTTTAGTACAGAAGATCATATCCAGGTATTGAGAGAATTTATAAAAAGGACAAATGAATATGAGTTGCCATTATGCTTTGGATTTGTAGATTATGAAAAGGCAGTTGATTCTATAAACATTTCTTCAGTGATTAAAGCATTGGATCATCAAGGTATAGATCCAGGATATTGTCATATTTTAAAGAATATTTATAAAAATGCAACAGCAACAATTAGATTACATAATGATACTATGAGAGTCAACCCTGAGAATGGTGTAAGAGAGAGTGACTCCATATCTCCAAAACTTTTTACAGCAATGCTGCAAGAAGTATTTTGTGGATTAAAATGGAAATCTAAAAGAGTGAAAGTAAATGGAGATTATTTAAGCCATTTAGATTTTGCAGATGATGTAATTATTTTTGCAAATAATGCTTTAGAGCTGCAGGAAATGTTTCAGGAGTTATCATATGAAAGTAGGACTAACGATAAATGTTAAAAAGACTAAAGTAATGTTCAATGGATTTTCTCAAATGAAAATAAAGATTTATTATGATGAGTTAGAAGAAGTTAACAGCTACAAATATCTTGGTCAAATTATTAATACAGATGGAAACATAATGGATGAAATTAATCATAGAATTAAACTTGGTTGGAGTGCTTTTGGTAGAAATAATTTGATACTAAAAGGAAATATGCCTATGTGTTTGAAAAGAAAGGTTTTTAATAAATGTGTTTTACCAGTTCTTAATTATGGATCTGAGACTTGGACACTTAATAGAAGAACAATACAAAGACTTCAGACCACTCAAAGAAGTATGGACAGATGCATGTTAGGAGTAACAAGAAGAGATCAAAAATGCAATATATGGGTAAGAGAACAAACAGGTGTTATTGACTTCATTGAAAAAATTAAAAGACTGAAGTGGATTTGGGCTGGATATATTGCTAGAAGAGATGATAATAGATGGACAATTGAAATCTTAAAGTGGATTCCAATAGATTGTAAAAGACCCAGAAAGAGACCACATGTGAGATGGATGGATGGATGAAATAAGCAAGTGTACAAAAGTGATGTGGAGAAGAGAAGCTAAAGATTGGAGAAGATGGTTTGAACTTGGAGAGACCTTCATCTTGTAGTGGATTGATAAGGGTTGATGATGATGATAGATTATATGCATTATAGTATAATAACTGAAACACAGGCTTATTATATACCTGTGTCTATATATGTAATATAGGGTATATGAGCACAGACTTTCACATGACCCACCACTCTCCATTCTATCTAATAACACTGATACACTCAAGCACATATATGCTGAAAACATAAATAATCACCAATATACGTATTTCATGCTAAACCAGTACTCATCAATTAGTCCAGATTATCATCTCCTACACATATATACTATAAGTGCTCAGATATATATTAAGATAGACAATCTTCATTCTTTAATGGACAGGCTCCAATCTACTACACACCCCAACTCTTCAACCGTCCATCCAATTGAAAATCTGATGATGGAATACTCGAAGGCCACCCTGAGGCCGAGATTCTTGTCACACCCATGTTGACCTAAAGTCAATCTGAACCCCACATGTACAGGACATAATCCATTAAATATATATGCAAGGATGGGCAGACATCTCTATAATGTAATAACTGAAACACAAGCTTATTATATACCTGTGTCTATATATGTAATATAGGGTATATGAGCACATTCTTTCACATGATCCACCACTCTCCACTCTATCTAATAACACCTGATACACTCAAGCATATATATGCTGAAAAGATAAATAATTAACTCAACAATATAAATTAAAAAAAAAAATTTCTTTTAATTAAATTGACTATGATTAAGGTTTGATTAGTATAAACTAGAACTGAATAATTTTCTTATGCCATCAATTAATAATATCCATATAAACATTTGCTGTTATCTTGAGCCACTTGATTATGCCTATGTAGTAAATAAAAAATCGTAAATTAAGATGAAATTGTTTAAATGCTTTTAGTTTTATGATTTATATGAAAAATTTATGGAGACTTCTATGAAAATAAAAACTCTTAAATATGGCTACAGTTCTAACTTTTTTTTCCATGTGAAATTAATTGCTTCTAAAGATTTATTATATTTCATAAGCAATAACTTGAATAATTATGTAATTTTATACTAAATTAACAATGCACGTATTTTTATAAATTTTTTACCAAAAATGATTGTAGATGAAGTGTAAAACGTAATCCTATTAAAAATGTTAGACCTTCACAACCATAGTATGATGCCACTGGTCTTTTAAGTTGGTTAATTTTAATTATGATAATATATTTCAATTTTAACAATAGTTCTTTCACTGCATTAGTATAAAAATAAGTATAAAAAAAGATTATATAAAATGACTATATATAGAACTAATGTAAGAGAAAGATAAAGAGATAAAGAAAAAAGAAGAGATATAGATGGATATAAAGTCAAAAAATATAAAAGTAAAATCTAATTTAGACCTAACAAAATTCTAATAATTATCTCATTAAAAAAAATCCAGTTTTAACAATTATAAAATAATGGAATCAAAAGCATTTTGAATTTCTATGGACTTTCCAACTTTCATCAACTGGAAAACATTGATGAATTGGAATTAAACAAACTTCTGTTGCAAAATCCTGATGCTACTCTTTGCAACAAGGTGTCAAAATAACTAATTGATTTTCCAAGCATGAGCAGTCACAAAAATAATTTAAAACTATGAATAAATAGAATAAATATTAAAATAGAATAAAATAAAAAAATTGATAAAAATAAATGAAAAATACACACAAATGAAGCTAAAACAGTAAAATAATTAAACTGAATATATTTTTAAAAACATATTATGAAAGCTAGATACAAAAATATTGCAATAGAAAAAATCCAAATATATTGTAGATTGGAATGTTAATCTGAAATATACAAATGGAATAGCTAATGTTAAAGACAAAAACTGCTTATACAGAAGAAAAAAATGTAAATAGTATGCGGAGTTTTATAAGCATTTCAGTTACAGTGCAAACATTCTCTGTGTAAAAAAAAAAGTGATAAAGATTTTTAATAATATTCTGGAATATATACAACCACTCCACATTTTCTTTATTCCATACTTCTGTATACTAGTAGGAACTAGATAAGAAAATATCTTGATCTTTTCTTGAGACACTGGGAAATCTATGATTACAAAATTGCATATAAAACAATAAATACAATTTTGGTGATTAATTATGATGTCTTCTCTATATCAGAAACATGTATCCATGATATTTGGCTGCCATAATTGATGTCATTCACATTACATTAGTTGTGTTTCCCTGTTATAACCAGATGAAGAATATGGAAGTAATTTATTAACATGACATGTTTTACCATACACATATATTGCATTTCCTATGCTTTTGGTTTAAAAACTACTAGAAACCCAAACCTAATCTTAACAATCTTCAATTGTCTATACCAGCACTTCTTAAACTTTTTTTATTCATGATCCCTGTTTATTGAGATTTTTTTGCGACCCCAGATATTAAATATAAAATAGATATAGAAATAAATATTCCCATAAATAATTTTTTTTTTTTGTAAACAATATACATATGAAAATAAATAGTTTTAGGATTTGTTTTAAGTATACAAAAATTAATGAAAGAAAATCACATTTTAATGAGACAGATATGCTTGTTTTTTGCTGCATAACAAATTAAATCTTGGTGAAATATTTGATACTGCTGGACATAAAGCATCTTCAACATTTTTCAGTGTTGAATGATATTTGGATTTTATATACATTAAAGCTGAAAAAATAATTTCACATAAGTATGTGGTGCTGAATGGCAGAAGAACATTTAATGTCATTTCAGAAATTGGTGGAAATTCAGTCCTAGAATTCAGCCAAGGATTTTTGTGGAAAGTCAAGTTTTAAGTTTGAGTCACTCGATAGCTCAGCAAATTGCTCTTGGGCTTCATATGGCAGGTGTTTAATGTCATTAATGTCAATCAAAAATGGTCTTTGAATCCAAGATAACTTTTGAAATCTAAATTTGATACAAAGTATTTGCAAAACTGTGTTTCTAGAGTTTTTAAGTGATCTACAATAATTTTTGCAATTAAAGTTTTACACTTATTTTTTTCAATTATAAAATTGTCGAAAGTCAAAAACATTTCCAATGAATCATTTTCCACCCTATTCTTCCAAATGTTGATCTTTTTAATAAAACTTTCAATTTTATCATTTGAAGTAAAAACATGGCTATCTTTTCCTTGAAGAGACAAGTTAAGATCATTTAGCTTCTCAAAAGTATCAGACAAATAGCATAGCTTTGACAGCCATAAGTCATTTTGAAAAAAAGCAGCAAGATCAGATTTTTGTTTGGTTAAAAATACAATAATTTCTTCTTTTAATAACAATAATCTTCTTAAACTTTGCCCTCTTGATATCCATCTTACGTCTGAATGTAATAATAAATTTCTGTATTCAGAGTCTATTTCTTTACAAAGATTTGAAAATAAATGGCTGTTAAGGGCATGGCTTTTAATAAAGTTTATAATTTTGACAGCATCCTGAAGCACATCTTTCAATTCTGTTGCTAATTTTTTTGCTGCAAGGGCCTCTCAATAGATCAGGCAGTGTGTAAAAGTTAGATGATTATTATCAGAAGCTCTAACCAATGATTTAAAACCAATATTTTCACCCGTCTTTGCTTTTGCACTATCTGTGCATACTCCAAAGCAATTTTTCCACTCTAAATCTTTGGTTTTAAAAAAATTTGCATACTTTATTATCTATATCTTTCCCTCTTGTATGTTCTTCCAAAGAATGACAAAGTAACAATTCTTCCTCGATGTTTTCTTTATAAATGCATCTGACATATACTAAAAATTGAGCTATTTTTGAAATATCAGTTGTTTCATACAACTAAATTGTAAATATTGGGCTTTCTTTAAGTCTAGTAATAAGTTGCTCAAATTGGTCATTGCTAATTTCAGAAATTCTATTAATGACAGTCTCATTTAACAAAGGAATTTTCTGAATTTCATCACCATATTTACTTCCATGAAGTATTTCTACCATTTTAATAGCAGCAGGTTAATATAAGATCTTCTCCAATGGTATATGGCTTTTTATATTTAGCAATAAGATATGAAACTTCATATGATGCAAATAAATATTTTTCATTAGCAGTTATAAATTTCTTAAAATATTGTTTTTCTTTATTTGAAGTTTTTAACAGTCATTGGAAATATTCTTTTTGTTTCAAGGATGCTTGGATTTAAAATGTCTTTTTAATTTTGGTTTCATACCCTCCATAGACAAAACATTATTGAAAATTAAACAAAGAGGTTGTTCATTACCATCACAGTTGCTGAAAGTAAAGCCAAATTGGAAAAATGTCTCATCATATTTTCTTTTTCGCATCTTAGATGCCTCTTTCTGATTACAAGATCCTGCTTGAAGAGGCTTTGCAGCATTGCCATCTGCATCCTTACCTGTAGCACTCAAGTTCAACTATTTTTCCATGGGTAAAAAGTATTTTTATTCTAACATATAAATAAAATAATACTACTTATTAGTTAGCAGAGACACCAAATGGCAGCCATGTTTTTGTTCAATTATACAAGCATATTTACTCCTGTATGTTCTATTTTTTAATATAGCCCTATGTTTTATCTTTTAATATTTAAAAAATATCAATAAATCCAATTATAAATTACCTGTTAAGTTTAAAAAATAGGAATATGTTTTTACTTGTTAATAAATCAATGACACTAGGTTTCAAATAAAAAATAAATTTTTATAATAACTAATAGGATGATAAAATTTGAATAAAAAAGTGAGAAAAAAAAGTATACAAGCATTTTTATATATAGAATATAATATCTTTCATAATATTTATTTAAATAAATATTAACTTTAGTCGAGTAAAACAGTAAAATACAATATTGTTTTGTTCTTGCGATGTGGACACTTGTTGAAATGAAAGCGAAACAAATAACTTGACCGGAAATGCAAAATATAATCACAGTGGCGCCAACCTTATTCTTGCCATTGAAGCATATATTTTGATTCTGAAATAACTTATATGCTGAAATTGCAGCACGACACCACTATTATGATGCATTTAGTGTTATTTTTCAACATGTAAATATAATTTGCAGCTCAACTTGGCCATCATTACTTATTATAATTGCGCTGTACAGAAAACGTACCATATTAAATTAAAGATAATGATGTCAGTTGATTAGTCGAGAGGTCATCGCAGCTGCCTTGCAAGCAAGTAGTTGGTTGCAGACGGTTGTGGGTTCGCGTCCCGGCCGATGCTATGACATATGAAAAAAAAAAGATAATGATGAGATTGGGATTAATATTTCTTTAAATTCATGTATCCGAATTAAATTTTCCCAATCCCAACGTTTTGCTTTGTGACCCCATTTGGGGTCAAGACCCACAGTTTAAAAAACGTTGGCATAAACAATAATTTTCTAAATAACTTGTTTTCCTATTTATTAATATGTAGCAGATTATTTCCAGTAACTGTTGAGTGTGGATTTAAACTAGATCATTATCTATGCACTTGCATCTTACTTCGTAATTTTGGCTGTTGACTAAATTCTTATTATGTCTGTAAATGATTATTATACTAACAACAAAATATAATACAAGCAATTTAAAATTAAAAAGCCTGATATCATTAAGTGTTTTTCTGTACTTTTTATTTTTATAAAAATGTAAATCCAAATTAAAGCATAAGTTATATATGCTTTTTATTAATTTATCATTATACTATTTATTAATATAAGTATTTTATAAGTTATGAATTGCTCGTCTGTCTGTCTGTCTGTCTGTCTGTCCGTCCGTCCGTCCGTCCGTCCGTCCGTCCGTCCGTCCGTCCGTCCGTCCGTCCGTCTGTCCGTCTGTCCGTCCGTCCCCCCCCCCCCCCCCCCTCCCCTCCCCCCTCTCCCCCCCCCCCCCTCTACTACTACTATCTATCTATCTATCTATCTATCTATCCATCCATCCATCCATCCATCCATCCATCTATCTATCTATCTATCTATCTATCTATCTATCTATCTATCTATCTATCTATCTATCTATCTATCTATCTATCTATCTATCTATCTATCTATCTATCTATCTATCTATATGAGCTGATTTGATATTTTATTAAGAAAAAAGATATATAAATTCAGAACTTACCTCTGTTACTTCTTTTTCTAGATCTCTCCAAATAACAATTTTAGTATTTTCAGTCACATCAAGTTCTTTAAGTGGATATAATATGTGACCAATTACATTGTGTTTTCTATGTCTATCAACATCAAAGGCACTAAGTTTCAGTATGCGCTCATCTAAAGCTCTAACTGAAATCTATTTTCAAAATAAATAAAAAAAACATATATTATGTATATTATTGTATATTAATAATAATAATTTTCATAATTATAAATTATTTAATTCTGATAATTTTACAATTTCTTATATGACAAATAAGAAAAAGGATGTTAGCAGAAAAGAAATACACATTAGTAAAAATTTTAATATTGGTGTTTTTAAATGAAATTATTTAAGAAGGTACAATAAATTTGTCCTTAAAATTAAAGCAAAAACTTTTGAGGAAAATAATAATACAGATGTGGAATTATTTGGCGAGGAGAGATAACTTAATAAATAGAATTGGTTACAGAAATACATCATGATCTGTCTATTATTGGATGTTTACCATTGGTATGGAAAAGTGAAGTTTTATGATAGTGAAACATGATTCAAGAGAAGATCATTCAGCATAAATTTAAATATAAAGTATATTATATCATCATCATCATCAACCATTATCAATCCACTGCAGGATGAAGGTCTCTCCAAGTTTAATCCATCTTCACCAATCTTTAGCTTCTCTTCTCCACATCACACCTGCACACTTTCTTACTTCATCCATCCATCTCATATGTGGTCTCTTTCTGGGTCTTTTACAATCTCTTGGAATCCAGTTTAAGATTTCAATTGTCCATCTATTATCATCTCTTTTAGCAATATGTCCAGCCCAACTCCACTTCAATCTTTTAATTTTTTCAATGAGGTCAGTAACACCTGTTTGTTCTCTTACCCATACATTGCATTTTTGATCTCTTTTTGTTACTCCCAACATGCATCTCTCCATACTTCTTTGAGTGGTCTGAAGTCTCTGTATTGCTCTTCTATTAAGTGTCCAAGTGTCAGATCCATAAGTAAGAACTGGTAAAACACATTTGTTAAGAACCTTCCTTTTCAAACACATAAGCATATTTCCTTTTAGAATCAAGTTATTTCTACCAAAAGCACTCCAACCAAGTTTAATTCTATGATTAATTTCATCCATTATGTTTCCATCTGTATTAATAATCTGATCAAGGTATTTGTAACTGTTAATTTCTTCTAATTCGTCATAATCAATCTTTATTTTCATATTTTCAGCAAATCGATTAAACGTTACTTTAGTCTTTTTAACATTTATCTTTAGTCCTACTTTCCTACTTTCATCTGATAACTCCTGCAACATTTCCTGCAGCTCTGAAGCATTATTTGCAAAAACAACTATATCATCTGCAAAATCTAAATGACTTAAATAATCTCCATTTACTTTCACTCCTTTAGTTACGATATAGAATTTAAAAGTTTTTAAGCTCATAATATAGGTGAGCACACATTAGACTTATAGAAAAAAGTTTTCACTCAACTTCAAAGATATAATAATATTTATAAAAATATCTTATAATTAACACTTTCATTTTCTGTACAATAAATTGCCAAATTGCCCTTGTTTTCTTTATCCACAATTGGCATTTTTATATTTAACTTAAAATAAAAGTGTGGAGTGTTCAGAAATTAAATAATTCAATCACTATTTGTAAAAATTAGTTATTGAATTAATCAATCTCTGATTATTTATAGTGATTTCAAAATAGCTTATGGCTGACCTGAGATTGTGTTAATATATAGAATTTGCATTCTATGTTGCAACATATCAATAAATTGAATGCTTATATATGATCCAGGAAAAAGTATAGATTGGCTTATTTGGTATGTTTTGTTTGTTGATGGATTTGTATTAGTTTATACATAGATCCCTGGGGATTTACACTTACTTTCATTTTAATTTTATAATATACATATATATATGTGTGTGTATTCCTTTTAATATTTTAGTATGGGAAACTTTCTTATAATCATTTTAATTTTAAATAAAATAAAGAATAAACACAATGTAGTCCTCTGTATAATATTTAAAAGAAATTTGCACCATAAAAGTCAATTTTAATAATACTTTTTATGAAAAAAACATTTAAAAACTTTTACAATCAAAAGAAATTTACATTTAAAACAAATTTTATGTAAAAGTGAAATTAAGATTTGTTTTTATTTCTATTTGAATTTACTGTAAACACTTTTTATTTTTAGTTTCTTTTTTTAAAAAATGTCACCTCTCATACATATCACTGACAGCTTGCTGATCCAATACAACACATTTGAAATTCACTCTGTCAACATTGCTACAATAAAAAAACAAGGGACTATTCCCAAATATTTCATTGTCGTATTGCAGTGACTTCAATTTCAAACATATGTACAAAATTTGAAGAAATTCCATTTGATAAAAGTCCTATAAAAACTGATTACAAAATTAATTCTGAACAAATGGACAGAATTTTTAAGCCATGAATATGAGGGGAAAACCTCAAAAGTACTAGGCCTAGATTAATTTCATTGTTTTTGTTACTACTGATATCTTCTTCTTCAGCGTGCTAAAGCACTTACATATACTATTAAGTTAAATATAATAAGTATAAAAAATTTTTATAACCAATGTTCACTTTGCACTAAAAGTTGGTTTTTCAATCACAACTAGAGTTTTTATATTTATCTTGACATAAAGTGGAAGTGGGATGCAGAAATTAATAAAATCAACCCATTGATATAAAAAATAAAAAAGGACTTAATTAATTTCTGGACCCCCCCCCCACTTTTATTTCAAGTTAATATAAAAACTCCAATTCTTTTTTTTTAATTATAATAAAAACTTTATTAACAAAATAAATATTCACAATTTATACAAGTAATTAAACAAATGATAAATATGTGTTACAGTTTTGTATACCAAAACCCAAAGAATTTGATATATTCCACTATTAAGACAAAAACGTCCACTATTAAAACCCCAGTTCTGTTTGAAGAAACCATTATTTTTTTAGTGTAAAGTGAATTAAAGCATTGATTACAAAATATTTCTATATCTATTATCCTTTAGTTTTTAGCATTAAAATTTTAATCAAGTATTTGTTTTTATTTCAATTTTAAATGATGGTAAAATACTTTTAAGGTTGAACATAAAAGCATAACTGTTAAATCAAACTTGTTTACAATATAGTTTTCTTATCCACCCACTGCTCTATATTTTCAAAAACTAAGTAACCTACTGAAATTGCATTGCCAGAGATTTATAAAAAATGCACCAAATTTGAACAAATTATATTGAATATTAATATATTAAGCATTGATATTAAAATTTTATTCTAATTCAATAAAATATTTAATTGAAATAAACCCCATAACAATATATATATATGTGTGTGTAATGGGAGAAAGCTTTAGATTCACATATACTGACCACGAGGGCGCCACTAGTCCTAAAATTGGAACTAGACATTTATTTTAAGGGTGGACAGGATATGCGAACCAAAATGCACCGAACTAAACTCAGGGAGAAACAAGATATCTTAAATATTGTTTAGACAGTTGAGAAATCAAAGCAAAAAGACAAACATCAGCCAAATTAAGTTTAAACAAATTTTAAGCTTTTATTTAAGAGCAAAATAACTTGTAAGAAAAAGTTTACACAAAAATCAATAGGGTTATCTCAGGCGTGTACTAGAAAGATTAAACACATTGCTCTGGTAGACTTACTGACTCTCTAATAACAAATTCTACAGGGAGGAAGCAATTTCATTTGACAGAAGATTCACCAAAACATTGGTTTTCACTTTCAGATATTTAGACAATACATTCCTCAAAACAAATCAACGAAACCAGCGCCAGCGAGCTTTCCGAGGTTCGCAAAATGTGATGGCCCATGAATGTCATATGTCAGTAGAAGCTGCACCTATTATTATGTTTAAAATAAAGGTGATTGATTTGCCTCAAGAACAACCGCAAAATATGATTGAAAATGAAAAGAAAACAAACAATTAAGACTGCCGAATTCCCAACCAAATGATTGGCAAAAACTAATCTAAGAATTAAAGATCTCAATAGGAGACAAGTAAAACATTAGAAAATCAGTTATGTCTGCCCCAGAATTTAAAGAAAATGAATTACCAATAATTATAATTAAAAAATAAATTTATGACACAAGTTGTGAGTACACGCTCTGATAAATTTTCAGCTATACAAGTAAATACAAAATAAATCTATTGGAGAGTGCACATGAGTACGAAAATAGGAAAGCTATAAATACTTTAGCAGCAAAAGTCTCTCTCACCTGTAATTTACAAAGGGATAAATATCATCTTCCTGCTGGTGGCTTAAAAAAAAATTACAAAGCAAAAACAGTTATAGTTTTCTGCTTTCAGAGATGTAAGAAACAAAGACTAGGAAAATAAAGTTGGTGGTTTGCAACAGCGCAAACACAGTATTTAAAATTAATTCAGGCTACTAAAATAATTACAGGTAATCATTCCAAATATACACAACTGCCAAAGCATTTAGTAAAAGTTAGGCATAAAAATAGAAAAACTCACATGTCACTCTCCAATAAACAACAACTGAAAGCAAACTTGGAATATTAAAACTAAGATTCCAAGACACATGGCAAAGTACAATAAAAGAGAATAAATATAGCTAATCAAAATGAAGTTAAATATTAATTTATGAATACAGATTTATAATTAGATTGAGCGGAGATTTAATGAAAAGAAATTTACCCTGGAAAGAATAAAAGAAAATTTCATCTTACGATAAATCCCAGTTCACATAGAGTGTGCACGTTTGTCTTTAGACCATTTTCAGGTCCTTTGACAGTGGCAAGGTAGAGGCAGTGTTTATTTTAGAGGCTCATGACATGTCTGAAGGAGAGCTGGCAGGCATGGGTCCATTTTTTGTTTAAATTAGCAAGACATTCTAATGATGGCAAAACTCATAGCGGTAGATTTTGACATCTGGTACAGTAACGAAGTTTGTCGATAATGGATTAAGTTTTTAGCAGGAATTAAATGTCCGAACTGCTATCCAAAACAGTGTGACTCTCAGAAGGTGATAATCCAAGTGTGTATCCTCGTACTGAATCTCCTGTATCTAAAAATTGGCGGGCTATCCTCTCCTCGCTACCTTTCTCGCGAAAAACTTTCATTAGTCTCTAATTTTATATCTCAGGCAGGGCAAATATTAATTTCCCACTCAATCTAATTTAATAATTCCATCCAGGGATTATTGAAACAAAAACAACAACACAATTAAACCTCCGCTTTTTTAGAATTAACTTTAAAAATATGACTAAAATAAAAGCAACAGGAATATATAATCAGCAAGCTTGCCTGTATTTAATCAAATTGATTAAAACAGGTGGAGAAAGTAAAGTATTTTTAAATCAATTTTATAAACAAAGTAGTGAAAGTAAACTATTTTAAATATAAACGCGTATGCGTTTAAATACATGTATGCTTTTTTTAAAAAATAATAATAAAAACATTTTAACGACATTTAATGAAAATTAAGTTGTTTTTCCCTTTTTAAATTTTAGTAATAAAACAACTGAATCGGAAATCAATCCAGTTCAATATATATATATCACCCTATTGCATGCATTGCTGAAACCTTTAAAAAAAATTTTATCTAAAATATTTCAATTATTAGCCACCACTGCTCTGTATTTAAGAAACTAATTAATCTAAAATATTTTAGTATCATATTGAAAGTGTCCAGGACTTATATCAAATGTACCAAATTTCTACAAATTCTATTGTATATAAATATATTAACCTCAATTTTAACTTTTTATTCTAACTTAAAGTGTTTAAAAACAAACATCAAACAAAGATTGTAACTTAAATGAAAGTGTTTAATAAAAAGCATTTAATAAAAAGTGAATATTATAATTTAAATGATGGCTCATTGCTTTTTAGAATTGTTATTAAAAATTTGTAAAGTAATCTCAGAAAACATTAAATCTAAATACACATCAAATAAAAATCCTATGGCGTGTAAAGTTTGAGTATCATGAATAAATAATATACATGGCTATTGCTAAATATCTAATTGACTCCATGTTTGCTCAGCAAGGTTAGGCAGGTATGTTCTTAGATCACTTTCTTTAGCTTTATATAATAACTTTATGAAAATGTCTTCAATAGAACTGGCCAACTCTCTATCAAATAATACCTTACATCTAATCTTCCATAATTTATGAAAGTGGCCAGGTGGCTGGAGCCAAAATTTCCATTTTTGAATGCATCATTAAGGTATACATTTGAAGAATTGTATCCTGTAATCCTTTATAGGGAAATATTCCGTAACTGAGTCCACCATTCACATTGATACAGTATGTGTTCAATGGACTCATCAAATCTTCTACAAAGAGTACATATTGTATCAATGTTGTGTCCCCTTTGATTACAAAGAAACATTCCAGTAGGCAAGGTTCCAAGGTTGACATTAACCAAAAAATCCACAAACTTTGGTTCCAATTTCAGAAACTTAGTCAGCCTTATGAGACAAGGAATTGCAACTGGGAGAAAATTCTCTGTCCTAGATTTACCAGAGTGAACTAATTGATAAAAACTCCAGTATGATATTTTTTCATCAAACATGGAGCTAGACCTTTTGGTGCTATTAAAGACAATAGTTAATTGTTGTTGCATCCATATATTTCTTTTATGAGGGGGTGGGTGATCAATGGGGATTATTTTTTCAAAAGGTATGGAACTTTCTATGTTTGTATTGTCTATGAAAATTTTAACAAGGACATTGTAAGTCCTCTGTATCAAAAAAAGTTTAATCGAGTGCAGTCCTAAATTATTAAGATATTTTGGTTTTTGCAAATTATTAAGACTTCTTGCTGGTGTCTTCCATCCCCAGCACAGCTTTCTGCATAGAGATTCAACCTTGCGGATGAAGCAAATTGTTGGTGAAAAACCAGCTAGATAATAAATAATTTTTGGTAAAATCACAGAATTGAGGAGTGCAACCTTTCCAAACAGAGAAAGATAAATTTTAGATAGTGAATTAACAGTCTTTTCAATCTTTAAAATTAATGAAATTTTCCAAGTTCTTTTCTAATGGCTGCTGGAGAAGAAGCAATACTAGAACCAAGAAATTTCTGTGGGGGAGCTTTTAGTCTACCAGATATTTGCTTTCCTGTCAGGATGGACCACATTGCCAACTTTGCTCCATTAATTGCCAGGCCAAATTTGCATGCAAACTGGTCTAGGAGTTCCTCAAGTCTAGAGAACTCATACTGAGATGAGAGAAACACAACCACATCATGCATATAGGAAACATGGCATATGTTCTCTCTCAATAAATGAATAATAAATCTCTGGAAGGAAAGACTCAATGCTCAACAGCAATTGGTTCATGTAGACTGTGAAGAGTAGTACACTTAGTGGTGAGCCCTGAAGGATAGATACACAAGAATGAAAGCTGGGAGCAACTCTTCCATCAAGTGAGAGAAACACTTCACGGTTAAGAAGAAAGTTCTCAATCATCTGAAGATATGCCAGAAGCAATTGAAGTTCCTTCAGTACCCCAAGTAGCACATCAATCCTGACACAATCAAAGGCTCTGGAAAAGTCAAGTTGAACTGCAACTGGTCATGGCATCCTCTTCTTGCAAACATGATTGACTAGGAGTCGAAATCAACTGACAGCATCAGTAGTAGAGCTCCCTTTCTTTGCAAACTGATAGGTTGATAATTTTCCAATAATATTTGTTTGTATATTCTCTCTAATAAGGCTTTCAATGGTTTTAATAAGCAATGGCACTATAGAGATAGGCCAAAGATTATCAGGATTTTTTTGACCCTCAGGTTCTTTAACAAGCAGGACCATGCCTATTGGGCAAAGCACATTAATTTCTTGGCAGCCATTAGCCAAGAAGTCTACCATTTCTTTAATAATGGGGACTGAAAAGGCACATAAATGAAGTAATACAAGTTTTGGCATTCCATGTAATCCAGGGAGAGTTCTGTAAGGGAATGATGAAATCTTTGAAAGGATTCTTGCTTCAGTAATTTTGTGTTGATCAGAATGTTCATAAACAAAACATTTCCTGACAAATGAAATGCCAAGTGGTTGGAATTTTTTTGCATAATATTTCCGAATTCTGAGAAGCATGGAGGAGCCTTTATAGCAATCACCTTGTATCTCAATGGACCTAGATGCCTTTGATCTTCTGCTAGAGCCAAGGGCCCATATCAGGTACCCCCTAGTCAAGCAATGTTGATGATGGAGATATTATCTGGCTCTTTTAATTGATAAGTATTCAGCAATGGCCTTTTGTTTAGCCTTGTATTTGGATTTTAAATTTTAAATGTTAGGAATATTTTGTGCTTCATAAGAAATATTTTTGATATCACATGCTATGGAGTCCAGCTCATTGAGAAGAATAACTGGACCATCAGTTTTAGCAGTACAAGAATTTATTAACTTTGTTAGTGTCTCAGTAAAAGTCTTCCATGCATCTACCACAGGGAGTGTTAAAATTTTTGTTCTATGGAAATTGATATAAGCTTCAGAGATCAGTTTAATAGTGGCATTAAACTTTATAAGCATGTGAATAGTCCTTGGCATCTCAATGACAGGTCTTTAGGGTCTTCTTACAATTTTAAGAAATTTCATCTCAGGTTCTAAATGTCTATATCTCAGGGTTCAAAAACGTACCTGGCAAGAGAAAAATGAATATGGTAGTATGTTTGTAAATTCTTAAAAGGTAATAATGATTCAAACTACACATTAAACATTTACCTTTTTCTTTTAGCTTTATCATTACACATTTGTGTCTTAGGTAAGCCGAAATGTGAATACATAATAATGAAGTATATAAATATTTTAAATACCTTATGGCTAGTAGATAAAACATTTCTGGAAAACCTTAAAGTTCTTTGAGGTAAATATTTCATTTCTACCAACTATAAAATATCTAAATTTCATATCATTTGATATAAATTTTCAACAAGTACTAACATGGAATAATGCAGCAGGTAGAAAGGATATATTTTATGCTACCAACTATATTATAAGTGCATTTGAAATAAAACAAATAAACACAGTATTTATCTTCTTATAATGTAGGTAAAATAAATAATAAGCAAAATAAATAAAATTTTATGTGACCATTGAAATGTACTCTTGTAAAATAATGGATGATGAAACTATTAAATTAGATTTTCTGAGTAATGGATGTGATAATGTAATAATGGCAATGGAACAGAAATGTATTTAATTAATAGCAAAAATATTTATTTATAATATAATATTTATGCTATATTTAGAGCTCGCAAATAAGCTCTTAACAAGCTTTGCAGAATATCTCCAACACCAGGCCGGTTTCTGTTTGTGGCTTCCTCAGTGCATCATTTTTAATTTAATTTGATTAAACTAACAAAATACTGATACACTTGACAAATAAAATATCTCTCTCTATAAAATATTCTTAAAGAATTTACAATTAATTTGATTAAACTAACAAAATACTGATATACTTGACAAATAAAATATCTCTCTCTATAAAATATTCTTAAAGAATTTACAATAAAAGTATCTACCATTACCTAAAAGTTCTCACATTTACCTAATATGGTCTTTTTAACATTATATAATCAGAGGTAGATAATAAACATATATGCCTATATGCAGACTACCTGTAGGATATTATATACTTTACAAAGCAAAACTAGATTTAAAAATGAGTGTGGAGATATAGTTATGATAGATTTTATCAAGACAGCAAAAATATTATGTAAAATGACTACACTGATATACCATTACTAACACCTATGATTTGGTGATGATGTGAATATGCTCAATGCTTATAACATATCTTAAATTGAGATTGTATTAGAGCTAATAGTATATTATAAAGATGGGCATAACTTAAATTATTTTAAGATATTAAAAATACACATGAACATTGAATTAGAAGCAAAGTGGATGACAGAAAATATGAATAAGCACCTGATAAATTGACCTGGCAGTGCTGATAACAAGGAAACCACTCTCTCTTTCTCTCACGGAGGGCTAAAAATGCAATATAATGAATAGAGATGCAGTAACTATGTGAAGGTAGTGCAGACAAATAAATAAGCCATGCTCCCATTCATGGAAGGGCTGAATTCATACAAAAAAGCAATAAAATATCCACCTAAAGATGCCTAAGTTGATAACTGATTTCAAGCAGCATATCAATTGCTAACCATATGAGGCATGAAATTTGATAATAATGATAATAAATAATTAATCAACTCACACACTCATTCAAAGATCTAACAAAGCATCTATTGTGTTTAAGTATGTGTGTACACCATCAAACCATAATTGCATAATGATATTAGCATTAAATTTTGTATGCTATTTAAATTCACACACACTGACTTATGAATACTTTCATTCATAGACCTTTATATTAAATATAAAAGGATGTTATATCCTGGGTACAATAGTTCATTTATTAGTCTGAAATAATAATTCAGAGAACTCTCAATAATAAGAATAAATAACTTTTAAAGAAATCCATTACCAAAATACTCCTTACCCAATCTATCCAATCTGCTTCATGCATGTATACTATCATAAATATATTTATAATAACATAAATAATATTAATAATAATAAATCATAAAAATTACGTAATCATAACAACTTTAAATATACCAGACATATACGCTAAATATTTTGTTTTATTATTTCAAATTAAGGATAAAGTTCTTTTCAACTTACAATGAAAACAATTCCTTTTATTTAAGTTTATTTTATTATTTTCTTTAAGAAAAATGTTGCAAAACAGTCATTCATTCTGGCACAGAAAATATGTCATGGTTAAAAGAAGGAATTTTTCTATAACAATATTCATAATTGAAGCACAAATTTGAGGAGAAATGAGCAGAGAGAGAATACTAAGCAACAGCATCTCTTTTGTGAAGTTCTCATATAATAAGGTTCTCATATTTTTAATAATATCAAAGCATAACATAAGTTTAAACCAATTCTTCTTTGTCAAGATAATATAATATCTTTCAAAGAAATAAGCAAAGTAAAAAAAACATTATAAATACTAGATTAATGAATTGGTGATAAATAATTCTATCAACCAAATGTTAGCTTATTTTTATTAATGGAAAAAATGTTGAATAATGTTTTTAAAGTATTGTAAAAGAAATTTATCTTTACAAGTTGTTTTTTTTTTAAATTATATAACACAATTTAAAATTATTATAGTTCATTTTGTTCTGAATACAGTCAATGCTTTTAAGATAATTCAACATTATTGTTCTTTTGATATGGCACAAATATAATGATTTTTACACTTATTTCTGAATCAAATTATGAATGATTGTCTTTCATATATTATTATTCACAAATTATTTATATTAAGGTCATAGCTTTATTAAAATGTAATAGATAACTTCTCATTAACTAGAATTAATGTCAGTAATAGATTAAAATAATATTTTAAAGTGTTATAGCAATTGTTACTAGCCAAGAATTTGAATTAACTAATCTTTTTATGATAAGAACAAAATAAAACATGTTTTCCAATGTGTAGCCAGTTTCAGTTAACTTTTCCATTTAAAAACACTTTATAGTCTTCTTAAAAAATAATTTAATTTATTACACCTTCCCATGCTTTACTGTTTGATAAATAGTTGAACACACACAGTTTAGAACAGTATTGTCAGGATATCTTTTAACTTTTTTTACCCAGACATTTAGAAAAAAATATCAACTTAAAATTTTTTAAACTGATGAAAATGAAAAAGAATGTGAAGATTATAGTAAAAACAAAAAAACCAATGAATTACTTTACTTCTATTTTTTCTTTTGTAAACTTCTGTGTATGTGTGTGTGCAGACTTCTACTTCAAGCGTTATCATAAGACATAATTCATCCAATCCCATTTAAATATTCAAGCAGAATATTTAAATCACTAGCACAACTTTAACCTCTCTAATTATCTAGGATGTTTATTTATAGATTTATGACTTTCAACTTACTAATTAAGCTATCTAAGAATTGAATCACTGACATGCACTGTCTAGACTGATAATGAACTTTATAATGAATTTATTAATTTTAGTTAATTACTAAATAAACTCTTTATTTAATTGTAATAAAATTATTTACAAAGTTAAGATATTGTCTTAATTTTATACAACACACTCTTTTTCATCCTATTTAAACTCTTAATATTGTTATTATATAACGTGCCTTTTGTATAAAATATAACTTTCAAAATTTCTTTCTAAACTTTCCAATTATTCAAGACACATACTATACACTCTCATACACATATATATTAGATATAAAAAATAATTTAAAAGCAATGAAGCTAATTTTTTTCTATTAAAACTTATTTAAATTAAAACCTATCCCAACTAGTTATGTTTAAACTCAATATCGTTAACTTTTAACTTTAAACAGCTTTTATATAAACCAATATGTTATGAAGCATTACTTTAAAGCTATTTATTTAAAAAAAACTAGCAAATAAAAATCCTAACACAAATAAAATAACTAAATTTTATAATAATAGGGACAACTTTATTTATCGCATATACTTAAAACATAGTAGGCTTTAGCTCCTATTCATATTGAACTATTAACTTATGACTTTTAAACAAATATTAAATAATCTAATGAATATTTTTAAACAACTAATAGTTCAATATGCTGCATAAATTATTTTAATCAATAAATTAAAACATTTAGCTAATATTTTATACTTTAATAGCAATAAGGAAATTTATTTATTACAATGTAAAAAAAAAATTTTTAAACCATTATAGCATATATTTAACCAACAGGGCCAAATACAATATATATATATTAAATGTGTAAATAAAAATATAATTTAAAAATGAAAAAAAAAAATGAGATGATAATAATTAAAATTTAAAATTAATAGATGTGATGAAAATATATATAAAAAAGTGGATAAGCAAGATAATGTAGAAAATGGGATGAAAATATTAGTGTAATTTCAAAAATTAAATATAAAATAATAAAATATAAAGCATATATAAAGATAGAGACTAGATTCATTAATTAATGAATATTAATAATATATATGATTTAAGAAAAAGATAAATTGAAACAAATGTAAATTTAATAGTTTACTAGAATATAAATATTTCTATAAAAATTATTAGTGGAAAATATAATATTAATGAAAATTTAAAAAAAAAACACATAGAAAGGTTGATGCTAACCAGAACATTAAATTAAAATTAAACACTTTTTACTTTAATATAATAGAGTTATAAAAATATACAGCTGCAAAATGAGCAAAAATATTGGGTAACATTTATTGTTGAAAGTATGTTGCCTCGACAACAGTTTGAATTTGCTGATTGTTATTAATATTAGAATTGTCTACTTGTTGACTGGTTTTTTAATATATATATCAAATAATAGTGGTCTTAAAATTAACAGTGGCAATGTTTGATAAAGAAATAAATCCCCATTAGACATAAAATGTTGTAATTAACAACATCTTCAGCAGAATGGAAGAACAGATGACACACAATGTTCAATTGAGAGGCAATAATATAAAACATGGTATTTACTTGAAACAAATTTTTCATAAAAAGTCAGATTTTCTCAAAATTAAAAACAATAAATGTTTGCCAATTTGAACTGATTTATAATATAAAAAAAAGGAATTTGGAAACAATTAAAAAAGCTAGCAAATTTATCAATTTGTTGATAATTCAAATATTAGATCAATAATACAATATATTTTTTCTTTCACCTTATATCTCTTTATATACATTAATAAAATCATATATCAGTAAACAAATCCATCTTTTTGTAACAATATAACAAAGCTTATTTTATTTAATTTGATAAATCTGACAGTTTCAACTGACCAGCAATCTTCTTTAAAATTAATATATATATATGCATATAGATTTTGAGGACATTTATTTCAGTAAATGTGTAATATATATATAAAAATAAATAAAAATTACGATGGGAATTAACTATTATATACTATCTTTCAATACACAGAAGTACTTTCAATTAATTACTTAAGCCTCTTCAACTGTTGTTAAATTCAAAAAACATAACAGAAGCAAATGTCATCAACTTAAATCCCAAGAATCCTGAATTTTCATATTAACAGCTTGTCTATTAATTATATTCATTTTATTTATATTTATTAAAATTGCCTCCTTAATTTTTCTATCTTCACGAAAAATCTTAACTTTCAAGATCAAACTTAAATTTACATTTACATGTTCTTTCATGATCAAAAAGCCTGAAGCAGTTATTAAATCATTATTATTTGTACTTTTTACATGCTTGTATAACAATTCATGCTCCTTTAATCTTTTTTCTATATTGCACCTCAATTCACCTATATATGATAACATACATTTACAAAAATTGATACACAATATTACTTTTTTGTTGAGAAATATGACACTTTTAGAATTATTCACTAACTTATTAATATTATTTGTAACACAAAATGAAACATTAAACACATTCTTACATATATCCTTAAAAAGTTTTATTTGAACATTTGAAATATATGAAATAGATATCCATTTTTTATTACCAATCTTCAACTTCTTTATATCATTATACTTTTTTAAAAATTATTAATCTGTTCAATCTTACAACCAATGTTAAGCAATTCCTTGACAAATAGTTCATTGTTTCTTAATTTTTCACTTTGGTAATGGCATAATAGATCTTTTCTGTTACATAATGAAAAAAATATGTCATTATCAAAATGATAAATTAAGAAGTATTGAAATATTTGCCAAGGAATTGCTTAAAGTTGATTATACGATTGAACAGATTAATAACTTAAAAAGAAGTATAATGATTTAAAAGAGTTGAAGATTGATAACAGAAAATGGATATCTATTCCATATATTTCAAATATTCAAGTAAAATTTAATTTTTTAAGAATATATATAAGGATATGTTTAATGTCTCATTTTGTGTTACAATAACATTAATAAGTTAGTGAATAATTCTAAGTGTCATATCTGTCAAGCAAAAAAAGTAATGTTTTTTAAATTTTTTTTTGGATGTTTGTTATCATATATAGATGAATCTAGGTGCAATATAAAGAAAAGATTAAAGGAGCATGAATTGTTATGCAAGTGTCTAAAAAGTAAAAATAATAATGATTTAATGACTGCTTCAGTTCTCTTTGATGATGAAAGAACATGTAAATATAAATTTAAGTCTGATATTGAAAGTGTTAAGATTCTTCATGAAGAGAGAAATCTTAATAAATGAATAATTAATGAGGTAATTTTTATAAATAGAAATAAAATGAATATAATTAATAGATAAGCTACTAATGTTAAATTTGGGATTTTTAGAATTTGAGTTGAGGATGTTTGATTCTGTTATGTTTTTTGAATTTAATGTCAGTTAAAGAGGGTTAAATAATTAACTGAAAGTACTTCTGCAGATTGAAAACCTGTATATAATAGTTAATTATCATTACATTAATTATATTTATTGTTGTTACAATATTTTTTAATTAATGAACATATATTGAATATGATTGTTAGAAATACAATGTATATATATATATTGTATATAATTTATGTATATAAAATTTTAATATATATATACTGATTTGAATATTACATATATTTTGGAAAGTATACAGACATCAAAATTACTTTATTATATATATAATAGGATCTAAAAATGAATTAATTTATAATGAGATATAATACTTAGTTATATAGTTTATATGATGAACTATTTTATGTATTCATGTATTTATAGATATTTTAGCTCTGAGAAAACTGCAGTCAAAACTGTCAATATAATTGTGACTTTGATGACATAAACAAGATTGGTCTCAGTAACAAATTTGGTCATGCTAAATTTATTTAACTCTTAATCCTAATCCAAATTCTAGCTTTACCCTATTCACAATTCTATTCCTCACCTTATCTTTAATTCTAACACTAATCTTAACACCAAACTTCCAACTTTAATCCCTAAATCTAATATCAACCCTAATATTTAACTCTAACACTAATTGTAATACTAACTTCAAATTCTTAACTCTAAAGCTGACCACAATCTGATCCTAATTGTAATTGAATCTTAACAGTAACCTTGATCTAACCCTAATAGTAATAATACTTTTAACTTTACCCTATAATCTAGGATCATTTGATGTTTTGTGGCTCAAATGGTAATAAAACACTGAAATAAAATAATTTCTTTGAATTCTGAAAATTCTTAAAAAGAAGCAAAAATTAAAATTATCAGTGAATCTTTTTGAATAATTAAAATTAAATTTTAAGTCAGTAGTAGATTTTCCTGATGATTTATGATTCCAATATTAGCCAAACTGTACAATAAATTCATTAGTTTGATATATGAACAAGATTTCTAATAAAAACACAAATTTAAAAATTAACAATTTTGTATTACATTAGTTTTAAAGTATAAAATTTTTGAAGATTGATTGATGTTTACATACTGAATCAAACATCACATTAAATTTGTTAGCTAAATTACATGGGGAAAAAATTCCTCAAAAGAAATTTGTTCAAAATTGAATAAATCAGCAACTTAGTGTTAATTTTTTTAACCTTTAATCCCAAAGCTACGTCCATTATAACCTTAATCATAACCCTAAATAAGTCATAACATTAACTCTAATTATCTTTATCCTAACCCTAACAGAAGCTTAAATCTAACAGAAACAGTAGCCCATACATAAAACCTAACTCTAACTGAAAATTTACCTAACATTGTATCTAATTCTAACTATAAGCCATAGATATAAATTTAATGCCAACTTTAACTCTAAACTTAAGCTTCATCCTAATTCTAACTCTAATACTAAATCTAAGAACTAATCCTGCAACCATAATTCTAACCATCATTCATATACTACTTCGTACTTTAATCATAATCATAACCTTATCCCTAATCATAATCTTCACTCCAAACCTAACCAAAACTTTCTCAATCTAATACTAAATCTTACAATAAACTGAACGCTAATCTTAATCCTATCCGCACACCTATTCATAAATTAACTAATCTTTATTGCAGAATTTAATCTTAATATTTACTCTAAACCTAACTTTAACTCTAATGATAACTATAACCATAACTATAATCCTACATTTAACACTAAACTAAATATCAAAACTAACAATAATCTTAACCCTAACACCAAATCAAAACTCTTTTCCTATCCCTGTCTTTAATCTAACTCCTAAGTCTACTTTTAGTTCTAATCTAATGCATACTCTGACATTAATTATAATGTTAATTTTAAACATTACATTTATCTTCACCTAATCCAAATTTTCAAGCTAACCTAAACCTGAGGATAAAATAAAATTGTAACCCAAATTATAATGTAATTTCTATCCCTAATCATAACCCAACCCCTCTTGCTGAACCGTATCATTAAAACTCTCCTTCACCTTACCCTAACTACATCTTTAACTTTGAACCTAAAACTAACAACATATATATGTCATAATATTAGCCTAAGCCTAACTCAATCTAATTCTAACTCTAAATATTAACTAGGAGAAACAAAAACTCACTAGTCAAAAATATGGAAGTCAAGACAGGAATAGGATGGCAGGATAATTCTTTTAAAATAAGCCTTTAATATTACTTATATTATTGTCCAATTTAATAATCTATATAAACTTGGTTTTTTTAAAAAATCAATTTAAGTTTATAAATGGGAACTTAAATAAATTTTAATAATTAAAAAAAAAAAACATATTTTAAGATATCTATGTAAGAATGAACAATTCTGATTTTTATGTATCTTTTAATCTTCAATTATTTGCTTTTTTTTTCAATAAGATGCATTTTATTATTTAACATATATTATATTTATAAGCTAGTTGAAATAATTATAAAGAAATCTTTAATAATAATATATTCAGTATTTAACAATGTCATAAGAGAATCTGTAATTGAATTTATGTAAATATTTATTTATTTTTTTGTAATGACTATTTAAAAAAATTCAGATTTGCAAGTGAAAGTCACAAAATATTTTTCAATTTATACTGTCATTATAAATAATAAATATTTAAAAATTAATCAGTTAAATTAGAATATTAAAATCAGAATCAAAATTACTTAAATATGATTAAAGCTATTAAATTTTAGTTTAGTTTTTCTTCACTAGATGGTACTAAATACTATTTATTATAAAATATTTTAGAAATGAGATTGAAACGGTTCTTTAAAATAAATGTCGATATAGAATTTGAAATCTATACAATTGAAATATATACATATTAAACCAACAATATTATTTTTTTTTAAATTAAATATTGCCATTAAAATAAATCTAAATGGTTCCGTGTAAAATTAGCTGTAATAACAGTTATGCAATTTACTATTTTTTTTTCTCCCGAATGAAATCAATACATTTCATTTCAGTAAGAAATATATAGTAATGAAAGTACATCTTATTTATAAAATATATTTACAATGAAGTTATATGTCAATAGAGGGATTTGAACTCAGGTTTTTTTAGCCTATTTATCCTCCATTCTATCTCAAGCAACCGATACACATGACAACACACATGCGGAAAAGATAAACAAACCCCAATATACACATTTTGTGAATAACCAGCATGCTTGGGCCAGATCATAATCTCCCACATATATACAAGAAGTGTTTGGTTTATATTAAGATAGCTTCCTCAAACTTTACTAGGCCGGCTTCAATCTTCTCACTCTTCCAACTATTCCATTGTCTATTTCATTGAAAAACTGACGATGGAATGCTCAAAGATCTGGATTTGATATTATAGCCATATCCATGTAGATCAAACTCCTCATATTATTACATATTATGTATCCATAGATATTAATAGGTGAGAGATGGACTGAACTTATACTAAGATGTAATCTATTTCTCAAGCAATACTTAAGTTTTATTTCAGGTAACTATCCATGGCCAATTTAATTAACTATATAATTATAGATCATTAAATAAATATCTAATTATTTAGTTAGATATTTCTTTTCTTCAACAAAATTGTAAATCATCAGCCTGATGAGGATTAATTTCTATTCCACAATTTTTTTTATTATTATTTGCATAGTATTCTTCTATAAAATCAAATCAATATATCTATTTTGTCAAAAAGATATAAATTATATACAATCTATAATTTACAAGACCATTTTCACTTGAAATCAAAATAAAATATTATGTGTAGTGTTCAACTAAATTCCACTACATTTATGTAATAAATATCAATTATTATTTTTAAAAAGGAATCAAATGACTTCTTTTCAACCCATCGAGATATTTTTTTTTTGAATAATCAACTCACCAATTTACTTGTAATAATTAATAAAACATGCAAAACTCTCCATACAGTAGTACCACTCAGTGCAAGCCAGAGTAATCAATGGATGGATGAAGGTTTGTGTATAAAATCTCTATCTAGTACCTACTCATCCAATATCCCCAGACTAGTTTCTAGTTTCAAGGTGCCTCACTGATGAAAGCCACAAGCTAGAAATTAGTGGGATATTGGATGAGTAGACACTAGATAGGGATTTTATGCACAAGCCTTCTGGCATCCATTGATTACTATGGCTTGTATTGAGTGGCACTACTGTATGGAGAGTTTTTCCTATTTTAGCAAGCATAAGAAATGGTCATCATGTGATACTTATAATAGTTCTTATTATCTAGTCTAATTACCATTGTACAATTTACATGAATATCTTAATTGAAAACAACTTTAATCTATCCTTTGTAAATTACATTTTTAATTAATCCAATCTTTGTACTAAATCTTCTCTTATTGTAAACTAGCTAAAAATCCCTATTATTCCTGCTCATAAAAACACTTTGCAATTATTACTTTCTTAGGAATTCATAAAGAATTTAAGCACTAGAAATGGTAAAGCTGGAACCATAATCAACAAATCTGGAGTTCCTGAATTTGATTCTAGTCTTGCATTAAGACTCAAATGATGTATTTTTTTCTCTTATGGGAAAAAAAACTGTAGAAAATTTAACATATATTGATAATTGTATCAAATATATTAAATCCAATTCAGTAGCAAAGTCAACCAATATTAGTTTCTTTAAACCATAGTGTAGTAATTACTTAGATAAATTAATAATAAATTTCAATTTTTTTAACTGTAATAATGAACTATGTGCACATTTGGGTACACCACTTTCTGTTATTTAAACCAAAATAGCAAATGTTATACAGAATAATATAAAATTCAGTTTATATGAATCAGAATAGTAGAAGATTAATATTTTTTAAAGGTCTTTGATCTCAACATCATAGTAAGATGTAAATTTATTCTTATTCATAATTCTTCAATTTTTAAAAACAATTTATAACATTATGATGCAATTTGAATAAAAATACTAAATAATGTTTTATCTCTGCTGACAATCATTATTCTATATACATAATATTAAAGCGATAGGAATATTTCATTTCTCTTTTTAAATTATTTCAGTACAAAAATTATCATTCTTAATATGAAAATAATACTGACCAAGTACCGAAAAATCTTTCATACCGTTTAAAAAGTGTATACTGAAAGCATCCAAATATTAAGAAAAGTTATTAGTCTACAACAGTAAGTAATAAATTAAGGTTTATTGCTGTTGAAAATTTCTAATTATCTCAGAGTTTTATCTTCTAGAATATGATATAACCACAGCCAATTATTCAATTTTTTTTATTCCAAGGAAGTGGTGAATATTCTATGTAGGGGAAACTGTAATTTAAGTGAAAGCAAAATTGAATATATAACAAATATTTATTAAAGATGAGATTATGTCTATTAAACTTTATACTGATTGTAATTAAAACAGATAAAACCAATACAAAAGATTCAATTACTTTTTTACATTTTTTTTAAATTTAAAAGGCATAATATTGTTCTAAAATACATGAAAAATATATTACAATCTTATATTTAAAGCAGAAATAATGGATATGTTTTTTTTTTTCTTTTTTTAACTTTTCTAGATTATTATAAGTCATCCATTCATTTTTCCACTTAATCATCAATCTTTT
Source organism: Epiperipatus broadwayi (assembly GCA_028023455.1). Classification (NCBI taxonomy): domain Eukaryota; kingdom Metazoa; phylum Onychophora; class Udeonychophora; order Euonychophora; family Peripatidae; genus Epiperipatus; species Epiperipatus broadwayi. Next base: position 5,682,956 of record JAQFVV010012429.1, on the reverse strand, counting down.
ATTGTAAATACCAACTATAAATTTCAATTTTATTAAATATTACGTCTTTTATATAACAAATAATTTGTGCAATATAAAAGTATACCTGGAAAACAAAACTTTCATCAAATTTTGGGTTACAAGTCTTTCTTCGCAGTTTTGACTGTAAGTATCTTCGTTCATCCGGCATCAAAAATAATCTATTTAAAAATAAATTTATCATTTAAAAACTTATATTAATATATATATATCCACTATTTATCTAATCTATGTATGTATTACATACGTATAAATATATATATAATTTATGTTAATTCTAATATTCTCATGGATAAATGATGAATTTATAGTATTATTTCTGGAAATTTCAGTGTAATAAAAATATAATAGCTAAATAGCTGATGTTTCAGTACAATGACAACTACTTTCATCAGATCTTCTTCTTTCTCAAATCATAAGAATGTGTGTGGTGAGATTTAAAATTGTTATTTTTTCTTTTGTTATTTTCTTCCCATTCTCAAATTCTATTGGTTGAAAAGTTTTAAAAAATATTTTATCCTCCAATAGCTTTTCCCAAGCATTGTTAATTTTCTTTAATTCACATTTTTCATTTATGCTCTTAGGCCTTTTGAAAATCTCTTTAGCTCTCCTTAGCAGTCTCTGGTCATATCGTTCAATTTTTGCTGGAATATGTGTTTTAATAAAATTGATGTCATAGTTAGTTAATTCAATATGTAAATAAATGACTAATGAATTAAATTTTTCTCTGAATGCCAACATGTGTTCTTTCTTTCTTATGTTTATTCTACAATTGGTCTATCTAATGTATGATTGTAAACAAACTCCACATAGAATTAGATATACACGATGAGGCTCCAAATGAATTTTATTTTTAGAGCATGCAAATACTTCATTAATTTTTTTAAATGTATAATTGTGTGGAAGTTATTCTTTTAAAACATTATCAATTTTATCAGTTACTCTCTTTATATATGGGCCAACAGTCTTAATTTTTGAAGCATCAATTTCATTTTTTAATAATATAATAAGAAAAAGATTTTGATACTTCAAAAATTAAGACTGTTGGCCCATATATAAAGGGATTAACTGATAAAATTGGTTATGTTTTAAAGAAAAATAATATCCACACAGTTTATACTACATTTTAAAAAAATTAATGATGTTTTCCATGCCCTAAAAATAAAATTCCTTTGGAGTCTTATGGTATATGTAAAATTCCATGTGGAGTTTGCTTACATTCATACATTGGACAGACCAATAATAGACTAAATATAAGAAATGAAGAACACATTTTGGCAGTTAGAGAAAATCCAATTCATCAGCCATTTATTTATACATTAAATTAACTAACTATGACATCAATTTTAATAAAATATATCTATATTCTGGCAAAAATTGAACAATATGACCAGAGACTGCTAAGAGAAGCTGCAGGGATTCATAAAAAGCCTAAGAGCATAAATGAAATGTGTGAATTAAAGAAAAGTAACAATATTTGGAAAAAGTTTTTGGTGAATAAAATATTTTGTAAAGCTTCTCATCCCATAGAATTTAAGAATGAGGAAAAAATAGCAAAAGAAAAAAAAGATTTTAAATCTCACCATGCACACACATTCTTATAATTAGACAAAGAAGAAACTCTGAGGAAAGTATTTGATATTATATTGAAACTTGAGCTATTTAGCTATTATATTTTTATTACATGGAAGTTCCCAAAAATAATACTCTGAATTCTATATAAGTGATCTATATATTTTATTCATTTCCATATTTCTATTTGTGTAACTATTTATCTATTTAATTCTTTATCTATCTATTTGTATTCATACACCTATTTATCTACATATCTATTTACTCATTAATTCAAATTTATATCTATCCATGTATTAATCTGTCTGTCTGTTACATCTATTTATCCATTTGAACAGTCATCTAACTATTTATGTATTCAACCAATTATATGCCTATCTATAAATACATCTAATTATATATATATATATATATATATATGTTCATTCATCCATCAATGTTGTTTATTATTCCATCCATCTGTCTGACTGTCTATCTATCCATTTATCTATAGGTTAATATAATATATATATATATATATATATATATATATATATATATATATATATATATATATATATATAATAACTAGAAATCAATGCATGCTGGATTACTGTATGACCATTAAACCAATAGTAAAAAGAGGTTATATTCCATATAAATCAAAAGTACCAATGTCACATAAAATGGCAGGTTTGAAGTCCTTCTTATTTAGAAATAATTGTCTTTGCAAATATTCATCAGATAAAGGCAAAAATATTGAAATATATTCAAATGAATTGTTAAATGTTGTCTACAGTTATAATCACATATATAATGTTATTAGAGATTTTAATACAAAATATAAAAATAAAAATTTTAATAATAATATTGATTCCCCTGCTAATAAAAAAATATGGATATCAATCCCATTATTTCAAATTATCAAGTAAAGTTTATAAGGAAAATTTATAAAGATATATGTGATATTGCATTTTACACACCTCCTACATTAAACAAATTAATAAATAACTCCAAAAATAAAACCTCATTTATAAATAAAAATTGTGTCATTTATAAATGGATATGTAGGTGTAGAGTGGATATATGGGTGAATCTAGATGGACATTGGAAAAAACAAACACTTGCTATTATTAAAACGTGTTCAGAAATCGAAACAAAATTGCATAGTAGATAATATTTCAGCATCTGCTTTTTATGACCATAATAAATCATGTATTTATGGTTTTGACTTCAATTTTAATAGTGTAAAAATATTGCAAATTGAAAAAAATAACAATAAAAGAAAAATAAAGGAAGCTATGCTAATATACAAATATAAACATGACTTAATTAACAGGCAAGCAGCAAATGTTAAGATCACGGAATTGTGGGAAAGTTAGCATTTCAAAGCTTTAGTTGACACAGATTACTGGGATAATCGAAACTGCTCCTAAGTGGATAAAATTTTTTAATTATATAGTTACTGTATTTACAAATATTCAGTTATATAATTACATATATTGCTTTAAAAATACAGACATGATCACTAGATGGAGCTTTACCAATAGCCCACTATCAAGCTTTGTTTACATAAATGCTGAGAGAGATAGAATTCAATATCTCTTTCAAATTGTCTCCAACCTTTAAACCATGGTTTCAAGTTAGTTGGCTCACATCATCTTTTACACACATATATAATCAGTACTTGGTTTATATTAAGATAGAAAGTCTACACACTTTAATGGATAGGCCGTGAGCCAACTAGCTTGAAACCATGGTTTAAAGGTTGGAGACAATTTGAAAGAGATATTGAATTCTATCTTTCTCAGCATTTATGTAAACAAAGCTTGATAGTGAGCTATTGGTAAAGCTCCATCTAGTGATCATAAAATGCAAGCTATGAGCAAGTTTACAAAATTTATAACTTGTTTTGTTTATCATATATATATATATCAAACTATTTATCTACCTAGCTAGTAATCATATATATATATATATATTTAAAAATTTGAGTCATCCAGAATTTAAAAACTATGAAAAAGAATAACATACCTTAAATTACTAAGAATATCAGAACCCAGACTTTCAAACTCCCTACAATAATCCATTCCATCCAATGTAACTGATACACATAACCACATACATGTGAAAAAGATAAATGATCTACAATATATGCATTTCATGCTGAACCAGCACTCATTAATTGGTCCAGATCATCATCTTCCACACACACATATATATAATCAGTGCTTGGCTTATATTAAGACAGCAAATATACACATTTTAATGGACAAGCTGCTTCCTCTCCACTCTCCAACTCTTCAGTCATCCATATCACTGGAAATATGAAGATGGAATGCAATAAGCCTTTGATGATGCCAATATTATTATCATACCCATGTTAACCTTAAGTCAATTGGATCCCTCATATCTAAGACCTTATTATGTTTATTTGAATGGACAGAATTCAGGTTGAATATGTAATAGTGAAATACAAATATAATGCATATACTAACCTCAACCTCATTCTGTATTCTGCCCATCATTCTTCTGTGTATTTAAATGGACATACCAAGCTCCTATATATTAGGGGTTAGATTAACTTACAATTAACATAGATATGACTGTAATGTTGGCATCATCAAGGGTTTTGAGCATTTTCCATCATCAGATTTTCAGTGATGTGGATGGCTAAAGAGTTGGAGAGTGATGAGGATTGAAGTCTATCCATTAAAGTGTGTAGACTTTCTATCTTAATATAAACCAAATACTGATTATATATGTTTGTGAAATATGATGGTCCACACCAACTGATGAGTGCTGTTTCAGCATGAAATGAGTATACCGAAGATCATTTATCTTTTTCATATATATGTGGTCATGTGTATTGGTTAGATTGGATGGAGTGGATGATTGTAGAAAACTTGAAAGTCTGGGTTTGGATTCCCTTTAATTACATCTAGCTTAAGTATATACATTATACTTGTATTTCAATATTACTAAGAATAATAAAATACAAAAAACAAATAACATAAATTTAATTATAATATATATATATATATATATATATATATATATATATATATATATATAAATACCAAGTTACCTGTTAAAATATAAACAATGTAAATTTTAAATTATAAGAATGGTAGACAATAACAATATAATTAAACAGAAATGCTTTCGATTACACTGTCATCATTATCAACTGAAATATCGTAATTGAACATGCTTCCATTTAATATATATATATTGTACCCTTACCAAAAGGAAAACTACTGAACAAAAGAATCTGGCTAACTGAGATAACAATATTGAACTACAGTTATGTTACATAAACAATAACTATCAAGACAATTAACATTAAGTTTAACTCAAGATACACTGATAACATATAGTATCTAACATAATAATATTTTTCAATAATTAAATATGAGAAAACTTATTAAATAAAATATTTAAAATTAAGAGCATGCTAATAGCTCTAAACAAGCTTTTTTTTTTTTTTTTATTTATGATAAATGCTACTACAAGAGAAGGCATTCAAATCATTTTTATTGGTTTCGACCTATGGGTCTCTTCAGTGAGGAGTTGGGACATTAGATCTAAAAAAACCAACTCAAGCTCTTTAATTTAGCTAAAGCCTACTAATATATGGAGTATCTGAATTAAGTTCAGTCCCATATGATTTTTTCAGTTGGAGAGCTGACTTTAAAGACATGTAGATGTCTAAAAGTTTCAGATCTTCTTCTAACAATTATCTTTTAGATAAATGCTTTGCTTGAGTTGGTTTTTTAGATCTAATGTCCCAACTCCTCACTGAAGAGACCCATAGGTCGAAACCGGTCTGGGGATGGGGACCATTTAAAATAAAAATGATTTGAATGCCTTCTCTTGTAGTAGCATTTATCATAAATAAAAAAAAAAGCTTGTTTAGAGCTATTAGCATGCTCTTAATTTTACATATTTGTAAGTGCAAGCTATATATAAGTCATGTGACATCTGACTTGTTACTATTACTAAATAAAATATTATAACATTTAAATTCAACATAATAGTTAGGGTTCCAACTATAATACTCAATCTATTTATTTCAATAATAAATTTAACTTATAAAACTTGCTCAATACTATAAGTAAAATATGGATCTATCAAAATAATAAATATAATTATGAAATCTTAACATGAGATGTTCAGTGAGGTACATTGGCTTAAACATTGATGATGCATCCCTAAAGATACACTCTCAATGGCATAAGGATATTACCCCTTCAAATTCACATAATAAAAATACATGCAATACTCTCATGTCTTTAAAAAAACACATCTAATAATCCTAAATATGATTTATAAATTTATTACAAAAATAATAAATTAATTACTTAATATTCTTTTAATAAAAATACTAAGTGGACATTTAACATTAACTAATAATTTCTTACTTATCTTTCAATAAAAAATGTTCAATTCTCCAAAATAATAATAATAATCTCAGGTTCCTTTCTAACAAACTAATAACAAAATAAGTTAACCAATTAATAGCCTGTAGTTAAATATGATGAGGGATTTTACATGATCTGTAACTACTCTTACAAAATAATAACAACAATAAGTAAATCAAGAATTATATAGTAATAAAGAACAAGTACCTCTTATATCTATTACATCTTCCGAATTGCCCAGAATTTTAAATGAAGAAGTGAGACATGCAATTAAGTGTATGAAGAAAGGAAAGTCTCCAGGAAATGATGGAATTATAATTGATATATTAAAAGAAGCAGGTGAAGAAATAGAAACAATTTTAGCAAAGTTATATACCAAATGTCTAAATGATAAAGATGTACCAGAAGATTGGAAGAATGCAGTAATAATATTAATATTTAAAAAAGGTGATAAAGAAGATATTAGAAATTACAGACCTATCAGCCTTTTATCAGTTTTATATAAAATTTTTACTAAGATAATTACAACTCGTCTACAGAGAAATTTGGATTTCCACCAACCAAGAGAACAAGCTGGATTTAAAAGTGGTTTTAGTACAATAGATCATATCCAGGTATTGAGAGAAGTCATAGAAAGGACAAACGAATATGAGTTGTCATTATGTTTTGGATTTGTAGATTATGAAAAGGCATTTCTTCAGTGATTAAAGCATTGGATCATCAAGGTATAGATCCAGATTATTGTCATATTTTAAAGAATATTTATAAAAATGCAACAGCAACAATTAGATTACATAATGATACTGGAAAAATCAACATTGAGAAAGGTGTAAGACAAGGTGACTCCATATCTCCAAAACTCTTTACAGCAGTGCTGCAAGAAGTATTTTGTGGATTAAAATGGGAAACTAAAGGAGTGAAAGTAAATGGAGAGTATTTAAGTCATTTAGATTTCGCAGATGATGTAGTTGTTTTTGCAAATAATGCTTCAGAGCTGCAGGAAATGTTGCAGGAGTTAGCAGATGAAAGTAGAAAAGTAGGACTAAAGATAAATGTTAAAAAGACTAAAGTAATATTTAATCGATTTGCTCAAAATATGAAAATAAAGATTGATTATGAAGAATTAGAAGAAGTTAACAGTTACAAATACCTTGGTCAGATTATTAATACAGATGGAAACATAATGGAGGAAATTAATCATAGAATTAAACTTGGTTGGAGTGCTTTTGGTAGAAATAACTTGATACTAAAAGGAAATATGCCTATGTGTTTGAAAAGGATGGTTTTTAACAAATGTGTTTTACCAGTTCTTACTTATGGATCTGAGACTTGGACACTTAATAGAAGAGCAATACAGAGACTTCAGACCACTCAAAGGAGTATGGAGAGATGTATGTTGGGAGTAACAAGAAGAGATCGAAAACGCAATGTATGGGTAAGACAACAAACAGGTGTTACTGACCTTATTGAAAAAATTAAAAGATTGAAATGGAGTTGGGCTGGACATATTTCTAGAAGAGATGATAATAGATGGACGATTGAAATTTTAAACTGGATTCCAAGAGATTGTAAAAGACCCAGAAAGAGACCACATGTGAGATGGATAGATAAAATAAGAAAATGTGCAGGGGTGTTGTGGAGAAGAGAAGCTAAAGATCGGAGAAGATGGATTAAACTTGGAGAGACCTTCATCCTGCAGTGGATTGATAATGGTTGATGATGATGATGATGATGCTCTCTCAATATTAAATCTATTTAATGATTAAAGTTTGGCAATAAACATAAATAATATAATAACCTTTAATTAAACATTGTAAAATCTTTCTTTGTTTAATGTGGCATTCTCAAAATAAATAATGTATTTGAATATTGTGGCAATATTAAGTATATCTTTCATTGGTGTTGTATCAGTTTAAAATAATTACCAATGACCAATCTTCTATGATAATAATAATTTATTTTTTTACTTAATTAAACCTAATAGAAATAATATTTCAGTAATCTTAAGGATCATGTGCCAAATAAGAACTATTTTAAATTATCAATTTCTGTGGATCATGCATGTAAAATGATTAAATCAAATAAGCACATGCAGATAAATCACAACTTGACTAAGATAAGTTTCAAAAAACAGTTAACAAATTTATTTATAAATTAACAATATCATACTATTACAATATATTAACAACATAATATTAAAAAAATATTTACAAAAGTAAAATAAGAATTAACATAAAAAATATTTACAGTAAATCTTAACAATAAATACAAGAAATAAAATAAGGGAGCCTTCACTAAAATGAAACTTACAACAGTAATAATAATATGTAATCTTCATTCAGTAAAATGGTATTCTATTATTTGTATTGGGAACAGTTACAATAAATTTCCCAGTTTTTAAGAAAAATTAATATTATACTACTATTAAATATATTTCTTATAATGTAAATGCATCACTATAAGTTTATATTTTAAAATACAATTCTTAATGTCCCACAAATAAAATATTAAAAGAAAAATTATTAAAGACTTTCTTTGCAGTTTAGCAAAGTATTATCCTGATATTTGAATATCAGAAATTTTAGTAAAAATATGAATATTTCCCTCTATAAAAAAATAATATTGCAAAAATATTTAAGAGATAATCTCATAAATTTTTGTAATGTAAATAGATTTGAATTATTTATAATAAAATTTAAAGAACTATCCATAAATTATATTGTTTGATATTTGTATTACTTTTTGTTTTATACTCTTACATTCATTATATTATTCAAAATCATTTTTATTATTCTCGCTTTCATTCCAATTTGAATATGCATCTGTTTGAGCTAAGTGATCCCTATTATTTATATGAGTATCAATTATTCCTTCTTGTGTTATGTACTGTGACAATCATCAAACACCTCATCATTTGCAAAAAAAATTTCTATATACTTCATCTTACCCTCTCACAAATTATCAACTTCAAATGGTTTACTCATTACTTTACCAATTTATAAAACTATCTTCTATGATGATTCCTGTGGTGATAGATAGTGATTAATGTGTAGGGTATGTAATAATAACAAGAAAGACTCAACAGAATAAAATAATATCATCATGGATATAGTACAAATCATAATAATGGGTCCATATTCATCAGGTACCTAAGATTCAAGTCATGACTCCATTATAGCACTTATTGGTGATAAGAAAATGCAACTGTTCATGGAAAGAGATATACAGCCCTACATTAAACTGTATATTTTAATAACTTTAAAGTATGAAAATATAATTTACATGTAACAGATTTCAACATATCTCCAACACCTAGGATTTCATGTGAATATTGCTCTCCCAACCACTATTCTATATCTTCCATACTGAATAACTCATTCAACATCATAAAATATATAAACAGCAGTCTAAAATAACTTCCAAAACACAATATTAAAGAAACAACAAAGATCTAAATTCATGCCAAGGTGGCTTTTTAAAAGTTTTTTTGTGCAAATGATCTTGATAAAAAACATTCATACTATACATTTATTTATTTTTATATAATTTAGATATGGGTATTAGGTCTTTCTCTATATTTTAACAGATAACATTCATAAAAAGTAACATATTAATAATATAATTATGTTATATGATATATGCATGTTCAAGTACTCATATTAAGTAAATATTTTAAAATATCCTTTGATGTTTTCAAACATTCACCCACATTTATCAATTCTTTTATAAAAATACACACATGATGATAATTTTATCAATGGTTCATTCCATTGTTTAATATTAAATTCAAGCATTGTATAATCTTAATTTTAAAGTACTAATTAGGATATATCTTTTTTTAAAAAAATACAAAATTATTAAGCAAAATATAATTTTAATAATAATAATAATAATAATAAAATTACCAATGACCTCATTATATTGCTAATATAATTCATGGTGATTTGCTTCTTAGGCCATACATTCAAAAAAAAAGATTGTAAACCAACTTGCTCATAAAACTATTTTCTGAATATCCATTTTTTAATTTAACATAATAATAAAATTAATCTATTTTAAAATTAATTTTAAAATATAATACCAACAAGTTTGTTTTAAAATTTAAAAAAAAAAGTAATATTTTAAAATACTATCATTAGACTTTAATACTAAAAAATAATAACAAAGTATTAAAGTTATGATTAGATTTTTTTCTCCTGTTTATAAATTGAAATGCTTGTCTGGAATCTTGCACCATTGCCTAGTTATGGTTTGACAGCTTTGTGCAGAAATCATACTTTTGTCTTGGCACCACTTGAAGAAAGGTACAAATAATAATAAAATTCAGTAAAATGTAACAAAATCCATGGAAAATATTAACATCTTGTAGGATAAAATATTTATTTCAATCCTTTATGAAACTTTTATCCAGGGATTTAATATCTTCATAGTATAATAATTCAAAATCCATTTTATATGAAATATTTCCTTACATGCATTTTGGCCATTATGTATAGCAGATATATAGCAATAAATATGATATAAGTAATATATGCATTTTCCATCAGTCAAAAAAAATTATGATATAAATTATTTATTAAATAATTTTAACAGCAGACATATTGTTCATGAATTGAAATAAATATTTCTTTCTTTAAAATTTTATGATTTTTTTATCCTTTTAAACATATATCTTTTCACTAAATATTTTTCTTTTCCAGATAAAAATAGCTATATCATTCAAAGCATATATTAACTAATATAGTTTTAATCTTTTAAAAAGATGTCTCCATTCATTATTTTCAGATGAATTATGTTAAAATATAATTTATTTATTGATTGATACAATAGCAAGTCCTTTTAAAAGCATAAAAGAAATTCAAAAGTCATCTTCTTCAATTTGTCTTTAAATACGTCATTCTTAAAATATAAGTCCATTTTGATTACTTTAAAGACAAATCAAATGTGAATTCTTACTCAGTTAAATAATAAAAAACAGATATTCATCATATCATAAAACATTTTAAATTCAGCTTTAAACTTAGATGTAGTCTTATTTTTTTCCTTTTAAATTTAACACTGCAATAAAGATTTTTAATAAATATCTGATTCCTCTTAATTAACTTTAATAAATTAGCTGCATTGCAATATAATGAAGTCATTTCAAATAAACAGCACTCACTCCAGGCATACTATTTATAAAAATTACAAATTCCTTATATAAATTTTCTATGGTTTTGTTGCAGTATTTTTCTTGATATTTGGCATTCATTTCCCCAATATTTAAGTAGCCACTATCATGGTCCATAGAATTATTGAGGTCCTAAACTAAGTTCAAGTAGAATAAACTGACAGGGGACTTTGGTGTTTAGTGCATCATTATTTAAGTAGTTATTCCAATTATATTTTCAAAAAACACTTTCAAGTAAAATAATAATAATTTGAAAGAAATTACTACTGTCACAATATAAAAAAATATAGTTATAAATTTCAAACTAATCTGTCTTAATCCAAATCTGCAAATCATTAAAAATCTAAGAATCACTCAAAATCTGTATAAATCTGTCTAGACTGGCCTCAGCTTCTGTTTTTATACTGGTCTTAATCCAATGATTTCATTGGTCAATACGGCTTGTAACAATCTGCTAATTTAATAACTATGTCAACATCATTTTTAAAATTAAGTTTTTAAAACTATGAGACATCAATATTAAAGATCAAATTATTTAATACCTTAAATATTAAATATTTTATTTAAAAAATTAAATATTCTTGTTAAAACAATTTTTAATGTTTTAATAATCTAAAATTGACTTAAAATAAAATATTACACTTAAATAAAATGATAATTTTAATCATTGCTTTTCTAATATTATCTCTAGACTTAATATTTGTTACACTTTATTATGTGTTAAATTTTTGTTAACAAGCTAAAATTAAAGTTTTTCCCCTAACTTTCAGAAAGCACACATATTCATACAACCACCTCTAACCATGTTATACTTTCAACACCTTTTAAACTAATATTAAATTATCTTATCATTTTAAATAATAATTGAAATAAAAATAATTAACTTAAACCTATAATATAAAATATTTACTACTATAATGAAACTATTCTACCATTATAGTACCTTTTAAATATAATAATATAAAATTAATACTATCTTTTGAATAATTTTTTGTATCATTTTATATTTAATTCATCTCAAAATGAGTTCAAACAATTTAATATATCTTTATAAGCTCCTAATACAGATTTTGAACTCTACTACCTATAACATCAAAATTATATGCTAAAAGATAACCTAAATTTATTTATTTTTAATATAACTACTATTCAAACTCTACCTAACTATAAAAAAGGGTATGATATGTATACTATTATTGTCTACCTTTATTACAATTTAAAATGTATACATATATTGTACCCTTTTGTTTAGGTTAGCATGGATTATTTCTAACAATTTACTGAAAAATTTTAAATTTTGAAGTTGGATAGGAGATGATGTATGTTGTGTGTTAATATTCTTTGAATAATTTAGTAAAGGCAAGTAAAATAATTGATGTATAGTGTTGGGTTGGTATTTGTAAGAAAACAATTAACTAAAAATCATTATAAGATTGTATGTTTGGGAGAACTGGCCATAATAAATACTGGGGTAAATTTTAAAAGTAATGCTTTAAAGTTAAACAAATAGATTTAGTAATAATAATTGTATTTAATGGCTATATTTTTAAAATCATTTGATTAAAAAATAATAATGTGGGAGAAAAGTGTAATTTTTTGGTTTTATAATATTAAAACAATTATTTTAAAATTGTGCTATAATAGTGATTATGTAACATTTTATAAATTAAATTATTATTTTAGTCTTTAAATTATTAGTGCCTTATTTAGTTTTGTAAATCACGTGATGCACACCTGTGTTCGAAAATAGAATAATATTATCTGTTATAAATGTTAAATTGGATTTTAAAAGTGAATATAATAAATAAAATCAGATTTATATTTTTTGTTGAAAATAAATACGTTAAGTTCAAAATAAAAGTAGAAATGGTAATAAATATTGAAATGTGATTTTTAAAAATTATTTTAGAGTCTATAGTAAGTGTAAATAAAATGTGAAAATTAAGTAAGAATTGAATAATATAATAAAAATAAATATGTAGTAAATTATTATTAACTTTAACTTTAAACCAATGTTCATGGTCCCAGATAATTTGAGGCCAGGATTGTTTAACGGACCAATCAAAATTGAAATCAGCTGGAGTATTTAAGAGCTGTTTACATTTTGGCAGACGATTATTGAGCTATTATCTCATTCTACCGATGTAACATCATTAGTATTTCAACAATTTCGGTAAAGTATTTAGTAGTGTAATAATCCATTTTATTTAAATTCAATTTTTGTAAAAGTACAGTAGTCTATTATTATAAGCTCGTGGGATATAGAAATGTTTTGCTAAAAAATTAAATTATTCCTTGCTTTGCCAACCTGCTTTGTTCAATTTGTCATCAACTTAAACATGAAGAAGTCATCACTAAATATAAAAATATTAATGGAAGTATTCAAGTATTATTGTCTTATAGAGTATATAATTTTGCCTATGTTGATAAGTCATACTGATTTACGACTAAATTTTATAAAAAGAATGTCACGGAAAAAATATATATATATAAAAAATTTTTCATTAAAAGATATAAAGTGAAATGAGATAATATATTTTATGAAAAAAAATTATTTAAAACACAATGGAAAAATACTTTTAAAGGAAAAAAACTTTTAAATATGACCGAACAATTATTTTAGAATGTGGAGATATTTCTTTCTGAAGAAAAATTGGAAATATTTTAAAGTTGAATTTTTCCTAGAAAATATAAGATCATTTGCGAGTATATGACTTATATCCTATTTTAAAAAATATTACAAGTTAGTCATTAAGGTAAGCAGGACATACAAAAGTTTATTTAAATTACTTGGGAAAATAATAAGTTATTTGAAAATATTGAGAGAAGTATTGGTTGTATCAGAAGATATTAAACCTCAGAAAATATGGAAAAGTTACAAGAATTTGGAAAATTACCTTGACGAAGAGTATTTAAAATTGGATATTTACCTAACAATACATGTTAAAGATTTTAAAGTTTTGGAGATAAGAAAAATATTAATTATATTAGTGTAAGTCTTATAGAATAAAAGTAAACGTACCGTATTTAACTTGAACTGTCAGTTTGGATTATATATTACAATGTTAAGAACCGGAGCATGTGTGATTATTGACGTCAAAAGTGTGTATTAATGTTTTTTACTGGGAGAGAAGATACTTCCTGTAATGAACTTATTATCAAGAAAAGAACATTTCATCGTAAGAAATTCTAATAAAATTATTGTAAATATGGTTTTAAAATTAATTTTTACTAACACAATTATAGTAATATTTATTCATAGTATAAATATAGTGTAGAAACAGAAAACATTAAATTATTTACTAATTTAGTAATTAAATTTTATTGTAAAAAAAAAAAAAATCTTTAACTTAGTATATTTTAAAGTGTGATAATGTGGAATAAACGATGATAAAATGTTTATTTAGATCGTACTCCAGATGACATCACTAAGTAATTGCCAACAGAAATTACTTATGGTAATAATGTAAATTATTAATAGTTTTAAAATGTGTTTGTTATTTTGTACGGATGGATGCATATATAAAACACACACCTACACATAATTTATCATTTTGTTTAGTTATTTAAGAATATGCATAATTTTAATGATATCGTAAAGATATTTAAACATAAAAGAAATAGAAGTATATGATTCTATTAAAACTGAATTGGATGTTTTGTTGAATAATTTAAAGTGTTAAAAATATGACACTGATTCTGATTGTTTGTACTAAAGTTTGAGAACTATTAAAGAATGAAATAATTTTGTCTTATTAGTTAGTTAGACTGTTATCCTAAAAATGAATTTATTTGTTATTATAGAAATGAGGATGAATTTAGTGATGTAAACTGGTGAATTTAAATGCTAATATCTTAGTATTAGGTTATATAAGACCAGGAGAATATTGTATGTAGGTTTTATTTATATGGGAAGAATATACTATATTGATATTTGTAATCACATTCATATCGGCTTTTTCAAACCAAATTGTGCAAACGCTTTTTGCGAGTGTTAAATAATAAATGAATACCCTCTGACCCATACAAGATATAGAATTTATGCAGCAATAAAAGGAATCCTCTTATTACTATGACTCAAATATTTATATATGAGCAAATCTGAAGTACTGGCACAGAAGGTGTGACTATAGAACAGTCACTTTGAATTACTATATATAACTTATGAATGAATGACGCCGATGAAATTTACTAGAATTTACTGAACGTCATTCCAACTGAAATTAATCATATATATAAATCAGCATTTATTTTTTATAGCATCTGTATACAATTGTAATCACATTCATATCGGCTTTTTCAAACCAAATTGTGCTCATATATAAATATTTGAGTCGTAGTAATAAGAGGATTCCTTTTATTGCTGCATAAATTCTATATCTTGTATGGGTCAGAGGGTATTCATTTATTATTTAACACTCGCAAAAAGTGTTTGCACAATTTGGTTTGAAAAAGCTGATATGAATGTGATTACAATTGTATACAGACGCTATAAAAAATAAATGCTGATTTATATATTGATATTTATACAAGTATAGCTAACATAGCCCTATATCTTGTTTATATTCATGGCAGTGTTTATTTTTCTATGTGTTAAAGCTTAATGTGCCATAATGCTGAATGAATAGCCTGGACATTATACTTGGTAAAAGAGGTTATTAAACAAATAAGTTATACCTCAGTTCATGTACACTGTGCCCATGATGGTTAGTTGATAAAAGGTTAAGTTGAAATTATAGTTTACCCCATATACCTACTAGTTTATGTGTTATTGAAATTTATTGGATTACATTGTAAAAGATGGTTGTTTTAAAATTGGAAATAATAAATGAGTTTGGAAATAGAGAATTGTTAAATTGGATAAAATAAGTTATGTTGCTTAGAGTAAAATAAGTGTAAAAAATTATAAGAACATAATTTCATCAGTGGAAGAATCATAAAACTTTTATAGTTAAAAATGATATTTATTTTTTTTAGAAAATAAATAGTTGACAATTTAAAAGAATTTATAATGATATTACTTAATTATTAAGAATTTTTTAAAAAGACATATTTATAATGCATATTTTTATGTATGATTAAAGGTAATAAACTGAATGTGTTGAATGAATGAAAGTAGTCATAAGTTTTACAAAAATAATTTTATAACAACACACTAATCCATACATGATATTTAAAGTTTAAAGTAATAATTAGTAAGTAGCTTAGTTTGATGGTATGCTATGAATTAAGGTTGTTCACATGAATATTATTGCAGAATGACTATATAGAATGATAAATAACTTTAAAAACTAAATAACAAGGATAAGTACATAATAAAAGTATTACCTATATTTTTTTTAAAACCTATAAAGTAATAATATCGAATAACTGTAATAAAAGTTATATAATGATAATTTTAAAAATAAGAAATATTTTATGTAAGAGGCGTTCTGTATCTTATGTTTTAAGTCATTTGATTTGTCTTGAAAAAATACCTGAATACGAATAAATAGAATTCTATCAAAATGTAAATAATGTAAATAATTTTATTGTTAAGTTTGTTAATAAAATTGTTAAATTGTTTTATAAGTCTTGGTGTTGACTCAATTTCTTCACATCACAATTACATAATCACAGATAATTATAATGAAGACATAATATTTGCACATCATAAATAAAATTTTTATTTAAGAGTTATACTATTTTATTGATATATTTTATTTAAGAAGTTTTACTTATTGTATTGTTATGATGGTCATGGAATAATTACCAAAGATTTACATTAAATTATCTTAGTAATGATTGCCACATATTCTCAGATTGTAATATAATACTAAATATATTATCATTTATGCCCGTAATAACTGCAAATTCATATACATATGTGAGAGACTCTCTCTCTTTTTAAATGATTAATAATAATAACAAAAAATAATATACCTAATCAGAAATATCAAAGTTAATTATTTCAATATTAATATCTTAAAATAAACTTATATCTGTGTTTTCATTCTTCTCCTCTGGGCTCTTGAGTGGGCTTCAAGTTAACTGGCTGTGTGGTGAAGATTTCATCCATTTAGCAAGGCGGCATTTGTCATCATCATGGGCAGCTGGAATTGGTGTAGTCACATCTTGGCAGCTTGGGACAGAGAAAGGGTGGTGCACTGGCTAGTTGTCTACCCCACGGTCATTTTTCTGGAATCTCTAGTATATTGCTTCATATCTTCTTTTTTATATATCTAATAATAATTAGGATTATTAATACATTTTCATAAGCTGTCTCCAATGGTTACTCTAATCCACAAAGGCAAGAGTTCTTAAAAGAACTGTATAATGGATTTGTTCTTAAGAATGTCACTAATAGTCCTATTCGTAAATGAATCTCTAAATAGCTGGTTGCTTGGAGAATTCTGGAGCCACAAAAAGAATGACTTGCCCAGAATGGCTGCCAAAGAAAGAATGAATCCCACAGCACTATCAATCCCACTAATAAGAACCAATTCAGATATCCCTCTGAGAAGAATGAATCAGCCAAACCTTTTAATTTAGCTTATCACTTAGATTGCAAACATTCCTTTATATTTTTCCGATTAAATTCTACATTTTAAGTTTGACATCCATTTTGAATAACCCAGACCACTTGCTTACAAAATCAATTCAAAAGAATTTTTTTAAAAGAGATAACAGTTTAATTATAGCATTATCAAACCTTTTGCTTTTGATCAGATTTTTGCAAAAGCAATTAACATTACTTGCTTATGGAATAAAATTACAATCTTTAGAAAAGTAATTAAAAAAAATATACAAGTATGTTGGAAAATAAAAAAAACAAATACATATAATGACATATTATAAAATATATACAAAAAGGAAAAACAAAAATAAAAAAAATACATGAGTTTATTATACGTGTACAATATTTAAATTTGTGTGTGTGGGTTTTCTACTGCTCAGACCGAACTTCCATTATTAATTTAGCACATTTTTATATTTGTTGTGCTTAATACAGACTTTGTGCAAGGCCATTTGATAATGCCTGGCACAATATATATATATATATATACATATGTGTAAAATAAGATAACATTTGTAAATAATGAAATTGACTATAATTCCTGAGGTAATATAATAAGATTGTTCTTTTTGACTTTAAAATTTTAGCATCACTTTTATCAGTTATATCTATTTCATTTTTTCAATTTCAAATAAACTAAATAAAATGAACTTTATATAAAATAAGATTCTAACTTATTTTTATTTGAAAATATGATATAAAAAAGCCTAACATAACGTGTGAAGGAAGTTCCTTTGAAATTGATTATATCAAATTAAATTATAACAATTCAAAAATTGATAACAAACATTTATATCATCTAACATTTTAGTTTACAGTAAATTCAAAGTTTTAGCCTCTGTTAATATATATATACTTTAAATGGTCAAATTTGAACTTTAAGTAAAATGTTCATAATGTTGTATGTTTTATACAAATTTAAAAATAATTTATCTAAAATAAAATTGAAATATGCATATGGCAACTTCGCCCAGTGGACACTAATTACATTATACAACAATAAATATAATCAATAATCATTAGTATATATATATATATATATATATATATATATATATATATTGTAACCAGACAAGATCATCCAACCTCTTTACATTGGTTGTAACTATTTCCTGATGAGCATGTTGCAGGAAGGAACTATTGATTGGCATTCCCCAATGCAGATGTTATCCCCCCCTACAACAATATTTCCTGCTCATCAGAGGATGTAGCACCATAGAGACTGGAAGCATCTAGAAATTTATCTGTTTGGTTTTCCAAACAGCACCACTAGAGTTCCATCTCACTACACCTTACTTACCATCGTCTGGTTATGCCAAACATAGCTCAGGAGGCATGAGATTCTTGTGAACCAGTGCATAAATAGATGAATGATGTTAATGAAATTGACAAATGATATTATTTATTTTGAAACAACAATTTTATTTAACAACAATGTGAATTAGTTTTTAAAGAAGAGGAAGGAAAAATTTGCTGACAGTCTCTATATGGGCTGTCTTCCTATCTGTGTGCACATCATGGACGTTTTCTGATTGTTCCTGAGTGGGAATTGTCCTTCTAGGTTTGAAGCTCACTCATCTGCATAGATACATATCCATGTGTGTAGCAGTCATTAATTTACTTAGGTATATTGGAGTGTTTATTCTATCCAAGTATCTTGAAGTATTTACTTTATCCATGTATTGAAGATTATGAGTTTTAATCCAGGAATCCCGAAGTATTAATTTTTTATTTTACATATCATACATGTGTGGGTTTGAACCACTTATTTATCATATCAATACAATTTGAAGTCATTATTGGGGAGAGATTTATTGTTCCTTATCATATTCAGTGTGGGTTTGAACCCCTTATTCACCATATCGCTACATTTTGAAGTCATTATTTGAAAGAACATTATATTATTATATTCAGTGTGGGTTTGAACCACTTATTCATCCTATCACTACATATTGAAGTCATTATTTGAAAGAACATATTATATTCAGTGTGGGTTTGAACCACTTAATCTTCATATCAATACCATTTGAGGTCATTATTTGAAAGACATTATATTATTTATTATATTCAGTATGGGTTTGAACCACTTATTCACCATATCGCTACATTTTGAAGTCATTATTTGAAAGAACATTATATTATTATATTCAGTGTGGGTTTGAACCACTTATTCATTTTATCACTACATTTTGAAGTCATTATTTGAAAGAACATTATGTTATTATATTCAGTGTGAGTTTGAACCACTTATTAGTCAAATCAATACCATTTGAGGTCATTATTTGAAAGAGATTCATCATTATTTATTATAAAATCATGACCATTATTCAGAATAAATCATTTTGTTTTCTTATTATTTGAAAGCATTTTAATGATCAATCAATCCAGAAAATGACAGATTATCTTAATAAACATATCTTACAAAATATTTTTATTTCATCTATTATTCCACTGCGTTCCATTTTTAAATATACTTCCCCTTTGTATTACTTACAATCAATTAATTTAAAAGCAACATTTCATTATATCATATTTTAACTTAAAAAATACAATTTGTGAAATATTTTTACTTATCATAATAGATTATAAAAGCTGTACAATTTTCCTACCTGAACATATATCTGCTGGTTCCAGAGGCAATTCATTCTATCACTTTTCCAATCAATGAAGGGTTCTGAGAGCTTGACAAGCCGATGAGCAGTTTAACAGGCCTTGATTTATTTTACTTCATAGCTGAACCAAGAGAGAGAGCTTTTTTTTCAATTATTCAGACATTTGAAGATATAATATTTTAACCACTTGTTTCTTCATTTAATCTTTTATTAGTTATAAGTTCCTTCTTTTTATTGTCACTGTTCTCCAAGCTTTGTTGGGCTAGTATTCATATAATATGGATTTTTCTAATAACAGTCTTGATGCGTTCTGACCATATGTCTGCTACAAAAATCTCTTAAGCAATCTCTACTCCCCTATTTATCTCTTTATGCTTTTGGTGGGAACAGATTCTAATAACTCTTATCTAATGTTTTTTGGAAAAACAGCTATTGATTTTTAAGCCCATGACAATCTTTATTTTTTTATTAATCGTTAATTACAGTATTCTTTTTGATAATCTGTAAACTTTAAACTTTTGCAAAATATTGCATTTTAAATATACTTTTAGTATTTTAAAGTATCAATTTTTAAATTGCTGTCATCTCTTTATTTCCCCATTTCTACTTTTATTTTTGAAACTGTGTCAGCTTTTTTTAAATTTTATCTGGACAGTTTTAAATTGGGGGTGGGGGGTGGAGGAACTTCAAATTATACATGCGAAACAACCTGATTATTTCATTATATATATTAATGAACTTATTATAATCCTTATTTTATATATAATTACAAAATAATCTACGAAAATAATGCTGGAAAAAGTGGATTAGCCAGAAAATAACGCAATTATTAATATGATAAAAGTCTAATTATAATTTTATATAGTCGTCAAAAATTCCTTTGTATTTTAAATTAATCAATAAAAATGGAAAAAGTAAGCAAAATTGATGTATATTGATGGAAATCATTATTCTATGTTCTAACTAAATATATGTTTTTAAATAGTTTCATCTTTTTTATTTAAGTAGTTAAGACTTTTATATGTCTTTTTATAGTTGTGATAACTATAGATTTCATCTAACACATTTAAAAACTAATTT